>CM046442.1:99688522-99756338 GCA_025506515.1 Flaveria trinervia | reverse complement strand
GCTGTTGCTCCTGTCAACAGTTCACCACCTGGTGGTACTGCTGATGACGATGATGATTGCAGTACTCACCTCTTCAGGTTTAGTGATCAGCTGCCTGCCTCAGCTAGACCTGATGTTCCTGTAGCGCCAGCAGCACATCCACAACAATGCTGTGAGATTTCTTCGAATTCAACTTCCTTTGAATTACCATCCACGATTGGTTTCAAGGAAATGATACACCATCACCATCTGTTGCTGCTGAACCGGCTACACACACTTGCACAGATCTCATTGTGTATCAAGATCTGAAGAATCACCCTATGTCTCAAATCATTGGTGATATCACTGCTGGAGTATCAACAAGAAGTCAATTGTCAAATTTCTGCTTCTATGCTCTCTCATTAGTCAGCAAGAGCCAAGAATTATCACATTGCTTTAAAGGACAATGGTGGGTTGATGCCATGCAGCTTGAGCTTCTTCAGTTCAGAAACAGCAAGTGTGGGAACTGGTTCCTCTACCTCCAGGTAGTGTGCAATAGGCACTAAATGGGTGTTTAGGAACAAAACTGATGAAAATGGGCTTATTGTTAAGAACAAGGCCAGACTGGTTTGTTCAGGGGTTTGCACAAGAAGAAGGTATTGATTATGATGAAACCTTTGCCCCTGTAGCCAAACTGGAAGCAATTCGATTGTTTTTAGCTTATACTGCTTATCAAAACCTTAAAGTCTTTCAAATGGATGTCAAAGTGGCATTTTTGTATGGAAAAGTTAAAGAAGAGGTTTATGTATGTCAACCTCCAGGCTTTGAGGACAATAAACATCCTAATTGGGTGTATAAGCTTGATAAAGCTCTTTATGTGTTTTAAACAAGCTCCCAGAGCCTGGTATGAGACATTATTAAACTTTCTTCTGGAAAACAATTTCACAAGAGGCTCCATAGACAAGACTTTATTTATTAAGAAAGCTGGGCAGCATAATCTACTTGTTCAAATTTATGTAGATGATATCATTTTGCATCCTCTGATCCAAAGTTGTGTGATGCCTTTACAAAGTGATGCAAACAGAAGTTTGAAATGAGTGCCATGGGAGAAGTTCTTTCTGGGGTTGCAAATCAACAAAAGGCTGATGGAATTTTTATTCATCAGTCCAAATATACAAAAGATCTTTTGCAAAAGTTTGATTTACAAAACTGTAAGCCCTGTTCTACTCCCATGAGCAGCACCACACAACTGACTCAGATCAGAAAGGTAAAGGTAGTGGTTGATGAACACTTTACAGATGTATGATTGGGTCCTTGATGTATTTAACAGCTTCTAGACCAGATATTATGTTTGCTACATGTGTTTGTGCTAATTTCAGGCTGCACCTAAAGAGTCTCATCTGATTGCAGTCAAGAGGATCTTTAGATATCTGCAAGGCACTCCATCTCTAGGTTTATGGTATCTACCGGACATTCTGGTAAGTTAGTTGCTTTTTCTGACAGTGACTATGCAGGGTGTAAGTTGACCAGGAATCAACTTCTGGTGGATGTCAATTCCTAGGCAACTGCTTGATTTCTTGGCAGAGCAAGAAACAGACCTCAGTTGCTACATCCACTGCTGAAGCAGAGTACATTGCTGCTGCAAGCTGTACATCTCAGTACTCTGGCTTCAAAACCAACTTTTGGATTATGGCATTACAGAGACTAAGACTCCATTGTTAATGGATAGTGCTTCAGCTCTTTGCATTGTCAAAAATCCAGTCCAGCACTCTAGGACCAAAAATATAGAGATCAGACATCATTTTATAAGGGATTGTTTTGAGAAAGGTCTGATTGATCCTAAGTTTGTGCCTAGTGCTGATGAACTTGCAGACATTTTTACTAAGCCTTTGGATAGTTCAACTTTCCAAAACCTTGTTTAAGGCTTGGTATGCTGCACCTAGAATAAGTGACAACTACTGATGATCTTAGTAAATCATACTGATGATCATGAGTACCTATGTCACATATAAGTACTGATGAGCTCTTTTAACCTCAGTAGTTTTTATAACTACTGAAGGTTAAATGTCTCACAAGTACTGAAGTACTTCATCTGCTCTAAACTACTGATGTAGTTACAACTACTGATGCAGTTACAACTACTGCAATCAGTAAAAACAGATAAGTACTGATGTCCTATGAAACAACTGAAATCAGCCAAAAAAAAAAGACTGATGATGTGTTGAGGACAGTTTGAAACAGCTGAAAAGCTAAGAATTGACGAAAATAGCTAAGAGAACTTTCTCTTCAGTCGTTTGTACAACTGCTGTTTCATTCTAAACAACCGAAGCAAAACCACGTCTTCAGTAGTTTTATAACTACTGATGACTAATACCAAGTCTTCAGTTGTTTACAACAGCTGATGACAAACCACTGTCTCAGTAGTTTCATAACTACTGATGACAAACCCAAGTCCTCAGTTGTTTCACATCATCTGAAGTCAAAACCACGGTCTTCAGTAGTTTTCTAAACTACTGAGCCTAACACCACGACTTCAGCTGTTTCAACGTCTGAAAGGATAATACCATGTCAACGGTCGTTTAAAACTACTGATGACTAACACCACATCCTTCAGTCGCTCCTTACCCGTACCCTATAAATACCCCAACCTGAGCTCTCCATGCTTCATTTCTTCAACCTAACGTTCCTCTCCAAACTCCCTCTTCTCATGGCGTCTATGCAAATTAAACCGCGACACACTGTGTTGCCTACCTCACTAAATCGCCGATCTGGACTAAGTTCGATACTGCTATCGATCTTATGGTTCAGTCCCAATACAACAAGGCATTCCTTCTGAACCCCGTCTTACGGCCGAATCCTTGACCCAATTTTGGATGAACGTTACTGTTACCACTGAGGAGAGCAACACACCATCCCTCCCGGTCAGTCGTCAACACAAAGAAGTAGTCATTACTCCTGCAAAATCCGTAAAATTCTTCAACTGAATGATGCTACTTCTCCTGCTGGATATCCGAAGGGCACCATAGATCTATCCTTTGCTCAACATGGATATCAAGGCGATCTCAGTGCCACCACCATCATGAAGAACACTTTAATGACGCTGAGCGCCTGATTTTTCACATGGTATGTATGTTTGGCCCCTAAGACGTCGTCTTGGGATCAAATGTCCACCAAATGGCAGCAGGTAATGTATTCTATCCTTGAGCAACAACCCCTAAACTTTTCAGAATTAATTTTTCAGAGCTCAAAGATATGGCTCAAAACTAACTGCCAACCGTTGGATACTCTATCCACGGTTCATAATGCCATTATTACAGACCGCTTAATGCTGAGGGACTTGTTGGCTTGGGAGTCCGTGCTACGGTGTTCTGCCGGAAGTATACTCCCGGCACAACTCTGACCGACACTAAAAATGGCTGCCAAGCTGCGAAACCCACACAGCTGGAACCCACAGCCCCCACCTCCAATCCAAAGTCCCCACCAAACCCACCAAAAGAACCCAAAATGCTACTCAGGGAATTGAGTCCCCTGAGGATGCCCCTGCAACACAAACGCAGGATATATCCACTATCCAACCCCCTAGTGGATACAATGACTCCTCCAGCCACAGCCGCTCAGGCTTCCTCTCAACAGGGCCTGCAGCAACTCCCCAGGGGCACCTACCTATCTGGGATCTTACTCACTTGAGGAATTGCCATTGAAGAGCACCATCCTCCCCAGGTGCACACTGCTTCTATCCCCTCACCCCAAACAACCGCCCCTCACAGCCCAACTTTAATAGTTGCACAAGTGCTGACTCAATTGCACTCCTCCCCCCCCCCCCAGAAACCACTTACTACTGGGAATACCTCTACAATGAGGGGGAGGAACACAGTGCACCTGAGAACCCACAGCACAGGGGTTTCCCAATTCTATCTCCGGGTGTAGACAAGGAGCTTAGAATATCTAGTGAGGCTGCCACCTCCTCTGACTCAGCACATGACCAGAGTGAGGCTGGTAACATTGCTAAGACCTCCCTAGAGGCAACAGCTGATGATGGACATTGTCCTGAGGCTGGAAGTCCCCAGTACCAAGCACAAGGGGCACAAGCACCACTGGTCTACACCCAGTGCATGTAAATCCTGCTCTAAGCAGGAGGTCAGTTGATTCACTTCGGCTGATGATGACCTGGGCTTCTTCTATGATGTTCTTGCCCAGAACACAATCCTTGAAGAGAAGTCAGTAGGCTGCAAAACCTACTTGACCAACTCTCCCAAGGAGAAAGACCATCTGCCTCTATCCACCCACAGATGGCACCTTCCCTTGAAGGTTTCCCAAACACCGAGCCACCCCAAAATCAACCACCTGCCTCTGCTTCAGGCCCTACTTCTCAGGAACAGAACCCTCCTGAGCAAATAGGTGCTGTACTCCAAAATTCCCTCCCTCTCATCACACCCATAATCACTGATATAGTGATCAAAGCCCTTGATGAGAGGCTTTCCTTAACATTACAGCCCTTGGTTGATGCTGGGGTCCAAAAGACTCTTTCTGCGGTACAAACCCCTTCCTCCAATGCACCAAAAAGGGAGAGTACTGCAGTGAAAGAAAGGAAGAGGAAAGATCCGAGGAAAAGGAAGTGATGCAAGCCCAAGAGGAGGAAAAAGAAGCAACCTCTGCTCACTTACAAGCGAAGAGAAGTGCTGATGATCACACTGCTGAAGACAAATCCTTGGAGGCTTGGTCAAAGAAGCTGACACCACACACAGCCGATCCATGGATAAAATAATGAACAACTCTTCAGGCAGGGGTTTGACACAGCCACACTGGATAGTGAGATCAGAAGGTTAGAAGTACAAGAGATACAAACCCATGGGCAGGGTATGATGCTCTTGAGAAAGAGAGGTTGGAAATAATGATCCGCTTTATTGCAAAATACTTGGAAGATCATTAATGGATATCCGCGCATGGACCAGGGACAGCATTCTGGCTATAGCCACCAGAATCTGTCTGTCTGAGCAATCAATTCAACAAAGGATTATTGTGGAAGCCCTTGATGAGGCTGGGGCTGGTAAAAGGTTAGAGATGGCTAAACTCACAAAGGCGAAACTAACTACAAGGATGCTAGATCAACCTTCCCTTCCACCCACTCAACAGATCTTATCCCTCAAATCTCCAACCAACCTCTAAGCCAAAATCCAAACATCCTCTTCTTCAAAACCAATTCCTTCACCAACCCAACCATCATCCAGTGATGTACCCAGAAGGAGGAGAAGGGTGCTGAGGATGGAAGAGGATGAAGATGAAGTCTGCCACTCTCGCTTGTTCTGAAGCTACCAAAACCCCGAAGTCAACCCATGATCACACCTGACTCTCAAAGGGAAATGGTCAGAGTCAAGAAGAAGAAAGAACAGCAGAAACAGCACGATGAGCAACTGTTGAAATGGTTGACAAGGAATTTCCTCAGTCATCATCTATTCAAGCCATGAAAGGGCATGCTCAAAGGCTGTACACTCTCAGGCACACCTTTCAGTATCAGAAGGAGAGAGTGAGAGTATGGCCAGACCCCAGGGTGAGTTCTAGAATCCATAAAAGAACTATCCCCACAGATACAACGGCCAGGTACGAAAAACAATAAAGTCTACCATCATGTTGGCCGTTGTAGTCTCACCTTGGGAAATCATTGATGAATTCAAGAAAGCTCACCAAGCAAGAAGACACCTCAAGCCTTACTAGAAACCAAGATGATTAAGAGGGGTTGTTATATAAAAGCTTGAAGACATCCAAAAGAATGAGCTCCAGTTACTCCTTGAAGGCAACCATCCTGATGAATTTGTATATAGGAGGTAACTACGGTGGGAGCTGAAAAATGGCAGGACATGAAGTACTTATCAGAGTACTATGGTCAGAGTTCTCTTCGAAGGAGAGCAGAAGAACTCTCTCAGGAGGAACAAGTTGTTCTCCTTGAGGCCTATGTTCGGAGTCATACAGACTCATTATGGGGAAGTAAATCTCATGAATGGGATAACACTCTGTGTCCAGTTCCCCCAACAGAGTTTCCCATTCATACTCTGCCAAAACAATATTTGAGATTTCTTCCCAGGCCGGAGCTTACATGGGTCATCTTCTCTACTGATCAAGAAAAAAGACCAACATTTTGCCATCAATAAGTGGGAGAATAAATAAGTTAGAGGTTTGGCTGCATTGGTTCAGGGGGAGTTTGTTGGACCAAAAGAACCAATGAGCCAAGATCAGAAAACCTCTAAGTCCCACATTGTATCACAACAACTGCTGAAAGCCTATCAGTAGTTTGACAGTGCTGAAGACTCCCAACAGCTGAAGATCAAGTGCTGAAGACCTTAACAGCTGAAGAACCAAAGTGCTGAAGTACAACAGCTGAAGAACACAAGTGCTGAACTGAAAGACCAAAGTACTGAAGTACAACAGCTGAAGAGTTCACAAGTGCTGAAGATCAACAACTGATTACAAAGCTGAAGACAAAGACCGAAGACATCAGCTGTGATATCTACTGAGGTCATAAGCTGATGAACTCCTGAAGGTCAAAGTCTGAAGATCAAGTACTGAAGCCTCAGTAGTTTGTCACAACTGCTGAAGAGTACTTCTTCAGTAGTTGTGATATCAGTAGTTTTTATATTTTATGTTTCAGTAGTTTTGTAAAACGACTGAAGAGCTTGTTCTTCAGTCGTTGTAGTTTCAGTAGTTTTATATTTTGTACTTAACTTCTGATATGTTCTCAGTAGTTGTGAACATTTCAGTAGTTTGTTAAGAATTAGTTATTTCTGTATTGGATCTGCCAGTTGTCACTTTCCGTGATAACAGCAGTGACTGTTGCACTCTATATAAGGAGTGACAACCTATTGTAATCCATGACGAATGAGTGAATGAATGATGAATGATTGATTTGATTAGAAATATTCTACATCTATAAACATTCCTAGAAATCAGAAATACATATTCTCTCCCTATAACCGTATGCGATCTTAATGCTTACAATATCGATTGCTTGCTACAATTTGTCTAATTCTAGTTTTGTATTCCGCTGCTTTATATTCTGATACATCAAACTTGTGATCACTGATCCTGTCAATAAGTGATGTTTGGGGACTGAATTATGATGTTAGGGTATTAGAATGCTGATGCCCTAAACAGTGGCCTATGCGCCCAACAGAAATACCTGCCTAAGTGTCCCATGAGCCCAAAACTCATGTGCCCGAATAGTACCCATGCACCTTGAAATAGGCTGAAATTGACTAAGTGTTCATACAACTAGATAGTTCATGCACCCAGGCACTCATGCGCCTGCATAGGCCCATGCGCCTAAAATTGCCTAGAATAGACTAAGTTGTTGCCATGCGCCCCAATAGTGCCAATGCCCCTGAAGTTCCCCATTCGCCTAAGTGTTCCCCATGCCCTGAAGGCCATGTGCCCTTCATAGTGCCCATGCGCCTAAGAGTTAGAAATTGTTCTGATTTTGGGAAAATTTAATGTAGGCTTTGACTGGGAGGTTCTCGGCGGCTATGTAAGGTTGACGTTTAGAAGTCATAGATGATGTGATGGGCGATGTATGATAATTATTTTGATGCTTATAGCTGATGGTATGTATTATGTATGTTATGTATGTATGTTATGGATGTATGAGGGTGCCTTTTACAGTGATGTTTGTATGTCATTTGATGTTCCTTATTATGTATGATTATTTTTATGGCTTTACATTGAATGTTAATGAGAAATAAAAAGTATTATGTAACGTAAAGTGGAAGATAATGAAAGAGGAATTAATGAAGAATGCATGCATTATGAATGACTGAAAGTAGAAACTCTTGCAAGCAATGTATGGAGGTTCACACACAATGAAGGGTGTTAGCTCAACTATGTGCGGGATAGCTCCCTCGGAAGAATGCACACTGGTGTCAATCCTTGTTGATTGACCATCTGTATGGATCCTTCCGCTTGCCCAGGTACTGGACTCAGCTTCGTGCATAATGTTCGAGGTCTATGAAAGACCTCAGGCCTAGTAACCAGCTTCATGCACCATGTTCGGGGTATGCATAAGGCATTGATTTGGAATGTAAGAGAAAGATAAGCGTGAATGTACTGCCTATACTTGAGTCGGTTTGTGCATAATGTTCGAGGTCTATGAAAGACCATAGGCCTAGTAACTAACTTCGTGCACAATGTTCGGGGTATTGTACATATCATCGAAAGTAATGAACGTACGTATGAAAGTAAGAAAGTATTTGTATGAAAAACTAATGAAATTACGTACCGATGAATGAGAAAGTTATGAACATGATGAAGATAATAATGATATTATCTATTGTACGTATGATGTGGACCATGTACGAAGGTAAAGAAGTGGTTTAAATCGAAAGTAAAGTATGTTTTATTCTAAAACTAAACTCCGCAGCAAACGCTGATTTTTGTGTTTTCCAGTTGGCAGGTAATAGTTGCTGAGGATGGCATGAGGTGGCTACTTGGCTCGTTTTGGATGGCATCCACGTTTATAATGGTTTTGTGATGTAATGCAACAAGTATTTTGTAATTTGATAAGACATGTATATTTTGCAAAAGCTTATCATAATGGAATAAATAAATGGAGTTTAAATGTTTCCGCTGCTGTTTTTAGTAAGTTGATACAACACTATTTTTATGTGCGCTGATTAACCAGCCTGTGAGTGTCTCGGAAACGGGGCTTGTGTTGATACATGTATGTCCCTAATCATGATATGTGATGTACTAGATCTTGTTTGGTATGATTAATGAAATGATATTGATAGTTTTTTTAGTTATAATGTTTTATGTTTCATTAATGTGTCGACATTGAAATTGGTTATTAGGTTAGTGATTGCTTGAATGATTACATATAATTTTTTATTAATTAATACCTTCAAACTTAACATAATGAAGTTCTCCTGCGAATGGCTCATGCGAATGAACCATACGCAAGAATAACTTCACACGATTGACTCATTCGCGCACTGAACCAGGAGACTTATCAGTCACACGATTGTAACATAAGATTGGCTCTTCGCACGACTGAACACTCAGTCGTACGATGAATCAAACCGCATGTTTCAATCGCACGACTGAACCAAACTAATGGTTCAGTCGCACGATTGGATAGTGCCAACCTATAAATACAACTCCATTCGTGAAAACAAGGACTCTCGATCAATACTTCCAGACGTACCCTAGCCGTCCAAACCTTCAATTCGGTCTCCAAGTTCACAGAACACATTAGATCGATTCCCAATCGATTTCTAACGTTAGTTTCAATTCTGTTGATTCTTCATGTGTTCTCTGTTGGACCAAAAGAACCAATGAGCCAAGATCAGAAAACCTCTAAGTCCCACATGGTATCACAACAACTGCTGAAAGCCTCATCAGTAGTTTGACAAGTGCTGAAGACTTCAACAGCTGAAGATCAAGTGCTGAGACCTCAACAGCTGAAGAAATAAAGTGCTGAAGTACAACAGCTGAGAACACAAGTGCTGAATCTCAAGACCAAAGTACTGAAGTACAACAGCTGAAGAGGTTACAAGTGCTGAAGATCAACAACTGATGTACAAAGTCTGAAGACAAAGACTGAAGACATCAGCTGATGATATCTACTGAAGTCATCAGCTGATGAACACCTGAAGGTCAAAGTCTGAAGATCAAGTACTGAAGCCTCAGTAGTTTGTCACAACTGCTGAAGAGTACTTCTTCAGTAGTTGGTATCAGTAGTTTTATATTTCTAGTTTCAGTATTTTATATTTTTATGTTTCATAGTTTTAATGTTTAGTAGTTGTGTAAACGACTGAAGAGCTTGTTCTTCAGTCGTTGTAGTTTCAGTAGTTTTATATTTTGTACTTAACACACTGATATGTTCTCAGTAGTTGTGAACATTTCAGTAGTTTGTTAAGAATTAGTTATTTTTGTATTAGATCTGCCAGTTGTCACTTTCCGTGATAACAGCAGTGATTGTTGCACTCTATATAAGGAGTGACACTTATTGTAACGAGAATGAAATGAATGGAATGAATGAATGATTTGATTAGAAATATTTCTACATCTATAAACATTCCTTGAAATCAGAAATATATTTTCTCTCCTATAACCGTATGCGATCTTAAGCTTACAAGTATCGATTGCTTGCTACAATTGTCTAATTCTAGTTTGTATTCCCGCTTCGTTTATCCTAATACATCAAACGTGTGATCGCTGATCCTGTCAAATGGTATCAGAGCAGGTTAATCATTGATCGATCTAATAATTGATCATTGAACCTGCTATTCAAGATCTTAGTTTGATTGAATTAGCTTTGTTTTGCAAGAAAAGTTATAGAGATTGATTTCCTGTATTTCTGCTCATTCATCATCTGAGATCTTTTCTTGGTTCTTATTGAGTTTGTTGTGGTCTGTCTAAAACTTTTAAAAGGTTGAACTAAATGTTTTTGAACTGAAAATGACTACTCCTTCCAATGATCCTCACAATACTGGTTCCTCAACCAAGCCACCTATGCTGGTTAGGAATGAGTATAACATATGGAAACGACGATGCTCCATCACCTGTCTGTTAATAGCGCAGGGTGTTGGACATCAGTGGTACATGGTCCACACAAGCCTATGGTGAATAACCCGGAAACCAATCAAATGGTTCTGAAGAGAGGGGGAGCAATACTCAGATGAGGATAAGAAGTTGCTTGAAATTGATGCAAAAGCCCATGGAATTCTGGCCATGGCACTGCCAAATGAAATCTATTCTGGGCTAATGCATCATGAAACTGCCCATGACCTCTCGATTGCTTGAAAGAACAATTTGGAGGAACAGATGAGGTCTTGGAAAATAATAGAGAAATTCTTGCCCAACAATATGAGACATTCTCTCATAGAAAGGGTGAGACATTGACTCAACAATATGAGCGGTTTTCTTGTTTGATCTCTGAACTAAAAATGGTCAAACTTGAATACACCATATTCAGATGAATAACAGATTTCTCAGATCACTGCCTGAGAGATGGGACACATATACTATTGTCCTACGCTCCAGTGCAAGTTTGGACAAACTATCTCTCACCCAACTCCATGGGAAACTGCTCACTTTTGAGAGAGAGATAGAACAGAAGAGAAAGCTGTCTTCATCTGGAAAGCTCACTGAAGACTTTGTACAAGGCAACACTGCCTTGGTGGGTCATGAGTCAGAATGCTTCATCTGAATACCAGTATGATGAGCATATTAATTTCTCTTCAAGCACTTCTGATTCTGCATTTGTGAGTATTGATGGTCAGTTTACTGGGTGTAATAATGACAATCTGTGTTTCATTATGGATGATCTCAAGGGGATTGCTGATGATGACTTAGAAGAGATGGATATTTTGAGCCAAATGGCCTTGATAAATATCAGATCTCAGAAGTTCTACAAAAGAACTGGAAGAAAATTCCCAGGACTCTCTGCAAAACCAAGTTGGCTCTGACAAGAGCAAGTTGAGGTGTGACAAATGCCAAAGGCTTGGACACTTTGCAAAAGAGTGTAGATCAACTGGATCTAACTCCACTGCACCCTTTGTGACTTTTCCTGGCAATAGTCAACAACACAGAGGGCAACATCCTGTCACCTCTATCATCATCCTCAACAACAATCTCCGGCATATTTGTTCCTCAGGGTCAAATGCCATATCCGTACCCTTGTTATTACATGCCGCAGTCAAATCAAGTTCAGTTCCTATGACACCACAACCTCATGCATACCAGAACCTCAGCCTTCCCAATCTCATCAACAACCTCAATCTCAACAACACAGCTTCTTCCACCCCAGAAGTTGTTGACTGGAGCAGTTTACCAGATGACTTGTCTAGTCATGATCAACTGTTCTGAGGTGCTGGTCAACATGGTGGTGACAGTCCCTTTGGGAATCTAGCTCTTATGGCTTTGGAGTCTGCTGATACTTCATTTTCCAATGCCTCTACACCTCAGGTATCACAGTTATCCTCTGAGGCAAAAGCCAAATTATGTTCTGAACCATGCATAGCAGCATTTGCTTCCATTAGAGAAGCAAATGTAGCTCTAATTAATAAGAACATTGAGCTAGAACAAATAATTTCCAAAAACAAAGCTGAGTTTGAGTTTGTGCTCAAGATAAAAATGATGAGATTTATAAACTGAATTGCCAAATAATTGATGATAAGGCTAGAGAAGAAGTACTTCTAGAGAAGTACAAGATCTCAAAGACCCTTGCAGTTACCCAGGTCGAGTGTGATAGATGGGTACAATCATGCAAAGGTTTTGAAATGCTTCTTAGTAAGAAGTCTGCTTCAAATGTGAAGTTTGGAATTGGTTACAATCACACTGCTCCACCTACAGATTTTACACCAAGAGCAGAGGTAGAATCTGATGGTGAGAGTGATAACCAATCCTCACATCATGTGATCTACCTTCTGATACAGCACAATCAGAAGTAGCAGTCAGCATCAAGCCCTCTTTGAACCTATCAGCTGATGTTGATGGTTCAAATGCTGACATTCACATGATTAATGAGTTGATAAACTCAGGAGTTAATCCTGAAGGTCCTGAAAGGACTAGAGAGCAGGATTTAACACCTGAAGTTCAAACTTCAACTGCTGTCAGTACTGAAGAAGAAAAACTGGCAGTAGAAAGAGTTTGAAGACTACTAAAGAGGTAGTCAAGAAAGCACCAATGCTTCCAAAGCATTGAAGAACAAGTCTTCTGTTGCTTCACCCTCTTTAGTTGATGATCACCTAAGATGAAGAAGAAACCATGTGAAGTATGTGGTTTGTTCAATCATCTTACAGATGATTGTTGGTACAAAAGAGGTTCCAAACTCAAACAAAAAGAAGAAATTAATGAGAAAATGGTAAAAATGAAAACTGAGTTTGAGACCACATTTGTATCAGCAACATCAAATCCTGTAACCCTTAAGTCCTTAAAGAAATCCAAAAAGGAAGGGGTTAAACAGGTGACAGCTGAGGGTGCTCAGAAGAAGAAGGTGCAACTAGGAACTTATCAAACTCCACTAGCATGTGTCTGATGAGCTGAAAGCTTTATCACAAATCAACACAACTGGTGATGATGGTACAAACATCTGTTGGGTAGAGTTAACCAACTAGATTCTCCTATGTTGAAACCACAGAAAAGGAGGTCCAAGCCAAGGACTCTCTTCTACACCATCTTCTTCCTCTCAGGCTGTTGTTTCACAATAACCTGTTAGTTTACCATCTACTGATGAGACCAGGCCCAAAACCAAAAAGGTTTGGTTCTCTAAAACTAACTGATTATTTATTATTGTAGGGTTCTTCACATGCCAAAGTAGCATCTGGTATGTAGACAGTGGGGGATCTATGCACATGACTGGGAACAGCTCTCTCTTCATGACTACTCTCAAGGAAAGAAGGGATTTATCTCTTTTGGCAATGATGCTAGGGGTTACATCATCGTAAGGCTTTGTCTCCAATGGAGAAAACAAATTTGATGATGTTAATCATGTGGAAAATCTCAAGTACAATCCCTTGAGTGTCAGTCAAATGTGTGATAAAGGCCATGTTGCCCTTTTCACCAGTCAAAACTGTAGGATTCTGTCATCCAAAGTTTTGCACTTGATTGACAAGGTGTTGGATGATCACACTCTCCTGAAAGCCAACAGGACAGAAGAGTGTATGCCTTAGATCTCTCTAAGAAGATAGATCTCAAAGGCAATCCTTGCCTATTTTCCAAAGCCTCTTCTCAAGAATCTAAACTGTGGCACAGGAGGCTTGGTCATGTTAATCTCAAAAACATGAATCAGCTTAGCCACAATAGTTTAGTCAGAGGCTTACCAATAAAGGAGTTCCACTATGATGAAACCTGCACTGCTTGTTTAAAGGAAAACAGCACAAAGTCTCATTCCCTCCTATTGAAGTGTCCAAGTCCCTGCCTGCTTGCAATTACTGCATATGGATCTATTTGGTCCTGTGAGAGTAATGAGCATGGCAAAGAAGAGATACTGTCTGGTAATTGTGGATGATTACTCAGATTTGTATGGACTTTCTTCTACATTCAAAGGATGAGGCTGCTCAGAAGATTATTCACTTTGTGCTGTACATTGAGAAGCAGTATTCCCTTCCAGTCAAGTGTATTAGGAGTGATAATGGAACTGAGTTCAGAAATCATACACTTGATGACTTCTATCTTTCAAAGGGAATCAAAAGGCAGTTCAGCATTCAAGGACTCCAGAACAAAATGGAGTAGTGGAGAGAAAGAACAGGACCATCATTGAAGCTGCAAGGTCCATGCTGGCTGACTCAGGTTTGCCACTAACCTTTTGGGCTGAAGCTGTCAACACAGCTTGTTATGTGCAAAATAGAGTTTTAGTAAATCAGAGGTTGATGAAGACTCCATATGAAGTTCTCCATCATTTGGCTCCTCTGATTTCGTTTTTCAAAGCATTTGGGTGTCCCTGTTTCATTCTCAACACAAAGGATCAACTCCATAAATTGATCCTAAGGTTGATGCAGGTACTTTGTTGGTTATTCATCTACTTGCAAGGCATACAGAGTCTTCAACTGCAACAAAGATGTTGAAGAACTCTACATGTTAAGTTTAATGAATCTCCAAAGGACAAGATTCCACAAAGTCCTGTGGAGTTATTTGATTTGGACATACTGCAATATGTTCCTTATCAAACTCCTGCTGTTGCTCCTGTCAACAGTTCACCACCTGGTGGTACTGCTGATGATGATGATGATTGCAGTACTCACCTCTTCAGGTTTAGTGATCAGCTGCTGACTCAGCTAGACCTGATGTTCCTGTAGCTCCAGTGGCACCATCCACAACAAATGCTGATGAGATTTCTTCGAATTCAACTTCCTTTGAATTACCATCCACTGATTGGTTTCAAGGAAATGATTCACCATCACCATCTGTTGCTGCTGAACCGGCTACAAACACTTGCACAGATCTCATTGTGTATCAAGATCTGAAGAATCACCCTATGTCTCAAATCATTGGTGATATCACTGCTGGAGTATCAACAAGAAGTCAATTGTCAAATTTCTGCTTCTATGCTCTCTTCATCAGTCAGCAAGAGCCAAAGAATTATCACATTGCTTTAAAGGACAATGGATGGGTTGATGCCATGCAGCTTGAGCTTCTTCAGTTCAAGAAACAGCAAGTGTGGGAACTGGTTCCTCTACCTCCAGGTAAGTGTGCAATAGGCACTAAATGGGTTTTAGGAACAAAACTGATGAAATGGGTTTATTGTTAAGAACAAGGCCAGACTGTTGTTCAGGGTTTGCACAAGAAGAAGGTATTGATTATGATGAAAACTTTGCCCCTGTAGCCAGACTGGAAGCAATTCGATTGTTTTTAGCTTATGCTGCTTATCAAAACCTTAAAGTTTTTCAAATGGATGTCAAAAGTGCATTTTGTATGGAAAAATTAAAGAAGAGGTTTATGTATGTCAATCTCCAGGCTTTGAGGACAATAAACATCCTAATTGGGTGTATAAGCTTGATAAAGCTCTTATGGGTTAAAACAAGCTCCCAGAGCCTGGTATGAGACATTATCAAACTTTCTTCTGGAAAACAATTTCACTAGAGGCTCCATAGATAAGACTTTATTCATTAAGAAAGCTGGGCAGCATAATCTACTTGTTCAAATTTATGTAGATGATATCATTTTTGCATCCTCTGATCCAAAGTTGTGTGATGCCTTTACAAAGTTGATGCAACAGAAGTTTGAAATGAGTGCCATGGGAGAATTACAGTTCTTTCTGGGGTTGCAAATCAAACAAAAGGCTGATGGAATTTTTATTCATCAGTCCAAATATACAAAAGATCTTTTGCAAAAGTTTGATTTACAAAACTGTAAGTCTTGTTCTACTCCCATGAGCAGCACCACACAACTGGACACAGATCAGAAAGGTAAGTGGTTGATGAAACACTTTACAGATGTATGATTGGGTCCTTGATGTATTTACAGCTTCTAGACCAGATATTATGTTTGCTACACGTGTTTGTGCTAGATTTCAGGCTGCACCTAAAGAGTCTCATCTGATTGCAGTCAAGAGGATCTTAGATATCTGCAAGGCACTCCATCTCTAGGTTTATGGTATTCTACCGACATTCTGGTAAATTAGTTGCTTTTTCTGACAGTGACTATGCAGGGTGTAAGTTGACCAGGAAATCAACTTCTGGTGGATGTCAATTCCTAGGCAACTGCTTGATTTCTTGGCAGAGCAAGAAACAGACCTCAGTTGCTACATCCACTGCTGAAGCAGAGTACATTGCTGCCGCAAGTTGTACATCTCAGGTACTCTGGCTTCAAAACCAACTTTTGGATTATGGCATTACAGAGACTAAGACTCCATTGTTAATGGATAGTGCTTCAGCTCTTTGCATTGTCAAAAATCCAGTCCAGCACTCTAGGACCAAACATAGAGATCAGACATCATTTTATAAGGGATTGTTTTGAAAAAGGTCTGATTGATCCTAAGTTTGTGCCTAGTGCTGATGAGCTTGCAGACATTTTTACTAAGCCTTTGGATAGTTCAACTTTCCAAAACCTGGTGTTAAGGCTTGGTATGCTGCAGCTAGAATAAGTGACAACTACTGATGATCTTAGAATTCATACTGATGATCATGAGTACTATGCCACATAAGTACTGATGTACTTCATCTATTCAAACTACTGATGTAGCTACACTACTGATGCAGTTACTACTGCAATCAGTAAAAAAAAAGTACTGATGTCCTATGAAACAACTGAAATCAGCCAAAAGACTGATGAATGTTTGAGGACAGTTTGAAACAGCTGAAAAGCTAAGAATGACGAAAATAGCTGAAGAGAACTTCTCTCAGTCGTTTTACAACTGCTGTTTCATTCTAAACAACGAAGCAAAACCACGTCTTCAGTAGTTTTATACTACTGATGACTAATACCAAGTCTTCTGTTGTTTACAACAGCTGATGACAAACCACTGTCTTCAGTAGTTTCATAACTACTGATGACAAACCCCAAGTCCTCAGTTGTTTCAATCATCTGATGACAAACCACTGTCTTCAGTAGTTCATAACTACTAATGACAAACACCAAGTCCCAGTTTTTCAATCAATTGAAGTCAAAACCACGGTTCTCAGTAGTTTTCTAAACTACTATGCCTAACACCACGACTTCAGCTGTTTCAAGTCTGAAAGGATAATACCATGTCAACGGTCGTTTAAAACTACTGATGACTAACACCACATCCTTCAGTCGTTTCCTTACCGTACCCTATATATATCCCTATCCTTAGCTCTCATTGCTTCATCTTCTTCAAACCTAACGTTCCTCTCCAAAACTTCCCTCTCTCAATGGCGTCTATGCAAATTAAACCGCGACACAACTGCGTTGCCTACCTCACTAATTCGCTCATCTGGACTAAGTTCGATACTGCTATCGATCTGATGGTTCAGTCCCATACAACACGGCATTTCTTCTGAATCCCATCTTACATGCCGAATCCTTGCACCAATTTTGGATGAACGTTACTGTTACCACTGGGGAGAACAACACACCATCCTCCGTCGGTCGTCAACACCAAAGAAGTAGCCATCACTCCTGCAATAATCCGCCAAATTCTTCAACTGAATGATGCTACTTCTCCTGCTGGATATCCGAAGGGCACCATAGATCTATCCTTTGCTCAACATGGATATCAAAGGGATCTCAGTGCCTCCACTATCATGAAGAAACACTTTAATGACGCTGAGCGCCTGATCTTTCACATGGTGAATGTATGTTTGGCCCCTAAGACGTCGTCTTGGGATCAAATGTCGACAAAATGGCAGCAGGTAATGTATTCTATTCTTGAGCAACAACCACTTAATTTTTCTGAAATAATATTTTTAGAGCTCAAGGATATGGCTCAAAGACTAACTGCCAACCGTTGGATACTATATCCACGGTTCATCATGGCCATTATTACAGACCAGCTTAATGCTGAGGGACTTGTTGTCTTGGGAGTCCCTGCTACGGCTGTTCTGCCGGAAGTATACTCCCGGCACAACTCTGACCGGACACTCAAAATGGCTGCCAAGCTGCGAAAACCCACGCAGCTGGAACCCACAGCCACCACCTCAAAATCCAAAGTCCCCACCAAACCCACCAAAAAGAAACCAAAACGGCTACTCAGGGAATTGAGTCCCCTGAGGATGCCCCTGCAACACAAACGCAGGATATATCCACTAGTCCAAACCCCCTAGTGGATACAATGACTCCTCCAGCCACAGCGCTCAGGCTTCCTCTCAACAGGAGCCTGCAGCAACCACACAAGGGGCACCTACATATCTGGGATCTTCCTCACTTGAGGAGATTGCCATTGAAGAGCACAACCTCCCCAGGTGCACACTGCTTCTATCCCCTTACCCCAAACAACCGCCCCTCACAGCCCAACTTTAATAGTAGCACAAGTGCTGACTCAATTGCACTCCTCACCCCCTCCCCAGAAACCACTTACTACTGGGAATACCTCTACAATTGAGGGGGAGGAACACAGTGCACTTGAGAACCCACAGCACAGGGGTTTCCCACTTCTATCTCCTGGTGTAGACAAGGAGATAAAATATCTAGTGAGGCTGCCACCTCCTCTGACTCAGCACATGACCAGAGTGAGGCTGGTAACATTGCTAAGACCTCACTAGAGGCAACAGCTGATGATGGACATTGTCCTGAGGCTGGAAGTCCCCAGTACCAAGCACAAGGGGCACATGCACCAACTGGTCTACACCCAGTGCATGTAAATCCTGCTCTAAGCAGGAGGTCAGCTGATTCAGCTTCGGCTGATGATGACCTGGGCTTTTTCTATGATGTTCTTGCCCAGAACACAATCCTTGAAGAGAAAGTCAGTAGGCTGCAAAACCTACTTGACCAACTCTCACAAGGAGAAAGACCATCTGCCTTTATCCACCCACAGATGGTACCTTCACTTGAAGGTTTCCCAAACACCGAGCCACTCCAAAATCAACCACCTGCCTCTGCTTCAGGCCCTACTTCTCAGGAACAGAACCCTCCTGAGCAAATAGGTGCTGTACTCCAAAATTCCCTCCCTCTCATCACACCCATAATCACTGATATAGTGATCAAAGCCATTGATGAGAGGCTTTCCTCAACATTACAGCCCTTGGTTGATGCTGCTGTCCAAAAGACTCTTTCTACGGTACAAACCCCTTCCTCCATGCAACCAAAAAGGGGGAGAGTACTGCAGTGAAAGAAAAGAAGAGGAAAAGATCCGAGGAAAAGAAGGAAGCGAAGCAAGCCCAAAAGGAGGAGAAAGAACAGCAACCAATGCTCACCTACAAGCGAAGAAAGGTGCTGATGAGCACATTGCTGAAGATAAAGCCTGGAGCTACTGATAAAAGAGGCTGATGCCGAACACAGCAGATCAATGGACAGCATCATTGATCAGTTGTTTAGGCAAGGCCATGACACCAACAAACTTGACTCTGAGATTCGACGACTAGAGATTGAAGAAATCCAGAATAGATGGGCAAGTTATGAAGTGTTAGAAAGAGAAAGGCTTGAAATCATGATAGATTTATTGCAAAATATCTTGGAAGATCAATGATTGAAATCAAAGCTTGGTCCAGGGACAGTATCTTGGCAATCACCACCAAGATCTGTTCGTCTGAAGCATACACAAAGGGGCTTGTTATTGAAGCTTTGAATGAAGCGGGTGCTGGAGCAGGACTGAGCTAGCCAAGCAATCAAAAGCCACACTCACCTCAAGGATGCTAGCACAGCCTGTCAACATTCCACACCAAAACCACCCAAAACACAACCCACCAAACCAACTCCCTTACCCTCAAAACCCATAGCCGATGATATACCCTTGAAGAAGAAGAGAAGGATATTGAGGCTAGAAGAAGATGAAGAAGATGATGAAGACAGGCTGCCACTCTCAGCTGTGATTCAGTTGCCTAAGGCCACAAGTCACTCCTCAGCAATTACTCCTGAAGTCCAGAGACAAATGGTTAAAGTGAAGCTAGAAGAAGAAGAGCTTCATAAACAGCATGATGAGGAATTGCTGAAGAGAGTTGACAAAGCTTATGCAGCCACATCTTCTATCATCAATATGAAGGAGCAAGCCCTCAGACTTTACACTCTCAGGCATACCTTTCAATATCAAAAGGAAAGGTGAGGATTTGGCCAGATCCCAGGGTCTCTCACAGAATTCATAAGAACAATATACCTCGGAGATACATTGGCTAGGTGAAAAAGATCGTAGATGAAGTGATCTCTCTGGTCTTTGTAGTTTCACCCTGGGAAATCCTAGAAGACTTCAAGAAGGCCTACAAAGCTAATCTAACCCCTCAGAAGATGCTGGAAAGCAAAATAGTGAAAAAGGGGTTAGTTTACAAGAGGCTTGAGGAAGTCAGGAAAAATGAGCTCCAGTTGTTCCTAGAGGGTAATCACCGGATGAGTTTGCTTACAGAATAATAACAACTGTGGAGCTAAAGAATGGGAAACAGGCCAAATACCTGTCTGAGTATTATGGGCCGGAATCATTGTTTGAAGGAGGTGCTGAAGAGCTAACCACGGAGGAACAAATCACCTTCCTTGAGGCCTACACAAGAGAGTCGTACAGACTCATATGGGGAAGTGAATCTCATGAATGGGATAACAACTCTGTGTCCTGTTCCCCAAAACAGAGTTCCCATTCATACTCTGCCAAACAAATATTTGAGGTTCTTCCCAGGCCGGAGCTTACATGGGTCATCTTCTCTACTGATCAAGAAGGAAAAAGACCAACATTTTGCCATCAATAAGTGGGAGAATAAATAAGTTAGAGGTTTGGCTGCATTGGTTTAGGGGGAGTTTGTTGGACCAAAAGAACCAATGAGCCAAGATCAGAAAACCTCTAAGTCCCACATGGTATCACAACAACTGCTGAAAGCCTCATCAGTAGTTTGACAAGTGCTGAAGACTTCAACAGCTGAAGATCAAGTGCTGAAGACCTCAACAGCTGAAGAAATAAAGTGCTGAAGTACAACAGCTGAAGAACACAAGTGCTGAAGCTGAAAGACCAAAGTACTGAAGTACAACAGCTGAAGAGGTTACAAGTGCTGAAGATCAACAACTGATGTACAAAGTCTGAAGACAAAGACAGAAGACATCAGCTGATGATATCTACTGAAGTCATCAGCTGATGAAACACCTGAAGGTCAAAGTCTGAAGATCAAGTACTGAAGCCTCGGTAGTTGTCACAACTGCTGAAGAGTACTTCTTCAGTAGTTGTGATATCAGTAGTTTTATATTTCTAGTTTCAGTAGTTTTATATTTTTATGTTTCAGTAGTTTTGTAAAACGACTGAGGAGCTTGTTCTTCAGTCGTTGTAGTTTCAGTAGTTTTATATTTTGTACTTAACACGCTGATATGTTCTCAGTAGTTGTGAACATTTCAGTAGTTTGTTAAGAATTAGTTATTTTTGTATTAGATCTGCCAGTTGTCACTTTCCGTGATAACAGCAGTGATTGTTGCACTCTATATAAGGAGTGACAACTTATTGTAACGAGAATGAATGAATGGAATGAATGAATGATTGGATTAGAAATATTCTACATCTATAAACATTCCTTGAAATCAGGAATATATATTCTCTCCCTATAACCGTATGCGATCTTAATGCTTACAAGTATCGATTGCTTGCTACAATTTGTCTAGTTCTAGTTTGTATTCTGCTGCTTTGTATCCTAATACATCAAACGTGTGATTGCTGATCCTGTCAAATCTCACTGATTGGATCGCCAATCAAATAGGATTCCGCACTATTAGATCTGGTTTACACGTTAATCTCTAGGTATTTCGGTCAAATACCAGGTCCTAACAAGTGGTATCAGAGCTTTTGGCTCTTGATTACGTGTTGATTCAATCAAGATTGCATAAAAGTTTGTGTTTTGCACTAAAAATGCAATCTTTGGCATCAAAAGTGATCTTGGAAGTTCCCTGCTCATCGAAGTTTGGTTTCTACGGACTTAGGCGATTAGAACTTGTGAAATTTCGAATCTTTACGGCTGAAACCCGTCAAACCTAGAAATTTTCGCAAAACAGCAGCTACAGTCGCACGAGTGACTCATTCGCACGACTGGACTCCATTCGCATTGCTCATACGCACGATTGGACATAGTCGCACCCTCATTCGGCCGACTGAACCGTTCGTTCGCATAGCTCATAGGCACCAGATTCATTTGCACGACTGAACCAATCGCCCAGTTCAGCCGCACGATTGAACCAATCGCAGAGTTTATACGCACGATTAGATCATTTGCATCCTTCAGTCGCATCAGTGAAAGTTTGTTTGATTAGATTA
The DNA here is from genome assembly GCA_025506515.1 of Flaveria trinervia. Classification (NCBI taxonomy): domain Eukaryota; kingdom Viridiplantae; phylum Streptophyta; class Magnoliopsida; order Asterales; family Asteraceae; genus Flaveria; species Flaveria trinervia. The sequence goes on along the minus strand of CM046442.1, from coordinate 99,734,065 downwards.
TAAGTTTATTAGTCATGGAAGATCAGATGTTAGCCTTTACTGCTGGGAAGGACTCAAGGATACAGAACCTGCTGTTGCTTGAGGGTGAGGTGGGGAATCACAATAAACCACCAAAGATTTTGACTTTAGATGAGTTTCCCCTCTGGAAACAACATTTTGAGATATACCTTAATGGAGTAGATCCTAATCTGTGGGAAGCCATTGAGATTGGTTATAGTACACCGGTGGGTGCTGATGGAGTTAAGTTAACATTAAGCGGGATGACAGACGCACAGAAAGTAAAGTACAATGCAGAGAAAAGAGTATATGCATTGATCACTCAGTCTATCCCCAAAGACATATTCCACCAGTATTCAGAGAACAAGCAGTCCAAGAAACTGTGGGATGAGCTAGAGAAGAGATATGATGGGAATGCGTCATTGAAGGCAATCAAGGCAAAGGAGTTAAAGAAGGAATTCGATAACTTCTCATCAATTGGTAATGAAAGTTTAGACAAATTCATAGACAGATTCTACCACTTGATGAGCGAATTGCATACACATGGAGTGGCTACTTCCATGGAAGAGAAAGTAAGCAACTTCGCAGACGGATTGCCTGATGAGTGGGCTACATTCGTGTCTAACCTGAGACAGAATGGAATACTTGTAAAGCTGGATATAAATGACTTCATTCTTAAGTTGCGAGAAGAAGCACTAAGGATGAAGTATAGAGCTCAGAAGTCTTCGTACACACAAAATCCAGCTTTATACAACGCCACGCCTCAAGCTAAGACATCTGGAGCACCACTCCAAACTGCTTTTGTGTCTAGCTCGTCAGGTCCTTCACATGCTTCTCCTTCTGGATCAGACATGTCTGGGACATCATGTACCCATTATATTGGATCAGAAGCAAGTGCTACCAAACTGAAGATCGAGAACCTCGGTAATGTGACCGTGGAAGTAGCTCGAGAGCATATGGATCTTTTAGCAGCAGTGGTTCATTCATATGATGGACTTGTTGTCGGGAAGATTGGAAACTGCCATCTGGCAGATGAGGACTACGAGCAGGTGGATGAAATGGAGCTTGAGAGAATGGATATAATGTGGGCCTTAGCAAGTGCTATCCGGAGGGCGAAGAAGTTTGTGAAAAAGACTGGACAGAACTTGGTTGCTACTAAGGATACCACCTTTGGCTTCGACAAGAGTAAAGTGACCTGCTTTAACTGTGGTGAGAAGGGGCACTTCAAAAGAGAATGTGTCAAGCCAAAGAAGACGGGTAATGGGAACCCGTTCTCGTCCTTTACTCGCCAAGACATGCAAGCCTCTAGTTCTACTTTGTCAAACAAGGATCCAAAAGCCTTAACTGCTCATGATGATGAAGGACAGGATTGGAGTTTTAGGTTTGTCTCACCAGGAGAATCTAACATTGCCAGTGTTGAGGATATTGATGATGATTCTGCGAGTGAAGGTGATCTAGCAGTTGAGATAGCAATGTCACATAGTGAAGAAACAACAACAGCCGAGGTCGGTTACAAACCAAATGAGGAAGTTTCCACGTCAGAGACAGAAAAGTCAGAATCTCCAGAACCAGAAACATCTGATGCTACACTGATGGCTAACTCTTCTGAACCAACTCATGTAAGTACCACTGACCAAATCTTTAATAATCATGCTTGTTCTGATTGTGATACTTTTAGGAATAGAATAGATGAAAAATTTGCTAGGTTATTAGATCATAATGATAACTTAGTAAAAGATTTACGTCTGTGCATTGAGGCTAATAGAGTACTAAAACAAAATAAGCATAGTTATAAAGAAAAAATAGACCTATTGACTAAACAACTTAGGGAAACCAAAGTAGTGGCTTTTAACCAAGCAAATGACATTAGGTACTATCTAAACTCCCTAGAAGACACTAAGAAACAAAAGGCAGTTCTAGAAGTAGAAGTCAATTCACTAAAACAGAAACTACATAGTTGGACTAGTTCGTCGCACATAGTCCAACACTTAGTAAAAGAAAGGAACAACGGGGAGGGACTGGGCTACAAAGTGGTTCCACCACCACCTGAGACCTTGATGAACACTAAGTCTAGACCTTTAAGTAGTAATCCCATCAAGGATCATGTAGTGACTACTCCTCTTGTGAGTGATCCAGATTCCCTATGTTCATCTATTGACACTGGAAACAAACAAAAGGAGACCACTTCAATGGCAAAGGGAAAATTGCCTTGTATTAATCTGGAAAAGAAGTTTGAAAAGGTTAATTTAAAGTCAAGTTCTAACAAAGTCAAATCAGAAACTAAAAGGACTTCAAATGTTACTTTCTCACATGCTTCAAGTCAAAAACCAGTTAACCAAAAGGTGGAACATGTTAAAGAGGTTAAAACAGTAAATTTTGTTAAACCAGAGAAAACATCAAACATACAAGAGTCAAAACCTAAAGTGATTGATGTTACTAGAGTGTCACGCACCTCTCCACAAAGAAAGTTTAATCATAAAGTTGATAGCAGAGCGTGCTACAACTGTGGAGAATATGGACACATTGCTTCCTACTGTACTTATCATCAGACACCTAGGAAGAAGATTGAATTTCAGGACTCAAAACCTAAGTCTTCTAAGAGGAGCTCTTTAACTCCACCTAGAAGAGCTAGTGAACCTAAAGTCCAACTTGCAAGCCAGACGACTGTTTATCATAAACAGGCATTGCACAAATCTGGCTTATGGAAAGAAAAGTCAACCTTCATGTCTGATACTGATGACAAGAAGGAACCTGAACTACCCTCACCCTCTAAGGGTCAATGGGTGGAGTTTATGATGTGTGATGCCTCTGGGAAACCAAGACAGTCAAAGCTTGGGTTCCTAACCTAAACTAATTCATTTACTTTGTATGTGCAGGGTGTTCGATACAGTGCTGAGACTAACACGTGGATTATAGACAGCGGAGCATCCAGGCATATGACAGGAAATAGAGCCCTTTTATCTAACGTCAAACAAATAAAAGGAGGGCATGTTTCATTTGCAGGAAACAAAGGAGGCTATATCACAGCTCAGTGAGAAGTGGGAAATCAGAAAGTTAAGTTTGATAAGGTGAACTACGTTCAACAACTTTAGAACAACTTACTTTCTGTCTCCCAAATCTGTGATAAAGGATTTAAAGTCATCTTCGACAACACGAAGTGTTACGTACTGAAGAAAGAATATATGATCCCAGAGGACCAAGTTCTAATGACTGCTTCAAGATATAAAGACCTTTATGTCTTGGATGTGTCAACAGCTGCTACAACGGATCATGAGGTTCAGTGCTTTCTATCTAAAGCTACTGAGAAGGATTCAATCTCCTGGCATAGGAGAATGGGGCACATTAGTCAAAGGAAGATGAATCATTTGATTCAGAAGGATTTAGTGAGAGGAGTAAATATCAAGAACTTCCAACTTCCTGACTTTTGTGTAGCTTGCAAGAAAGGCAAACAGACAAAGAAGTCTCATAAGGAAAAGAAAGTTCATTCAATAGAACTCCTGTTGAGCTTCTTCACATGGATCTGTTTGGTCCAGTTAGTACAAGGAGCATTGCAGGCGACGTGTACTGTTGTGTGGTGACTATGACTACTCAAGGTTCACTTGGGTAATGTTTCTGAAATCCAAATCAGAAACTTTGGAGACATTCAAGGAATTAGTAACCACACTGGAATCTCTCTACAAGCTAAAAGTTAGACAAATACGCTCAGACAACGGGACAGAATTCAAGAATCAAGGGATGGAGGCATACTGCAAGGAAAAGGGAATTGTGCATCAATTCACTTCTGCTTACACACCTCAGATGAATGGCGTTGCTAAGAGAAAGAACAGGAGTTTGATAGAGATAGCAAGGACTATGCTGGCAGACTCGAAACTGCCTATCCAGTTCTGGAATAAGGCAGTGGCAAATGCGTGTTATACACTGAATCGAGTCCTAATAGTCAAGCGCCATGGAAAGACATGTTATGAGCTACTACAAAGACGCAAACCGAATTTGGAGTATCTTGAACCTTTTGGCGCACCGTGTACACTTCTGAAGAAGACACAAGAAGGCAAATTCAGCGAGAAGGCAGTTGAAGGAATTTTTCTAGGATACAACATACCGAACAAGCGAGTTTACAATAATTCAACGGGTCTTGTCGAAGTGTGGTGTAATGTCGACGTTCAGAGATATACCACACCACCTACAGGCAAAGGACCTGCATACTTCTTCGATTATGATGGATTCTTCAAGTCCTTCAACATCCCTCTCTCTCCCTCGGATGATGAGTTAGCTACTAGGATGATGTATGATATTCTAAATACACCATCTAGCACACAGGGAGAATCATCTACTCAGTCAGAGGGGATAGTCGATGACAGTGACTCCTCCTCTGAAGATGAAACTGAAGCAGATGACCAGAACAGTCAGGAGGAACAGGTTCCAGTTCCTGAAAGTCCACAAGTAATGTTATTGGGGATGTCCGATCAGGAGTACAAACTCGAAATCAGCTATACTCAGCTGATTACGCCTCAGTTATGGAGAAAGGTTACATTCATGATGGTGCTTATCGATGTTTTGTTTCGCAGGTTGAGCCAAAATATTTCAGTGAAGCACTAAATGATGAGGCGTGGGTGAGTGCCATGCAAGAAGAACTTCTGCAGTTTAAGAAGTTAGGTGTATGGACTCTGGTTGATAGACCTAAAGGTGCTAAAGTCATTGGCACCAAATAGGTACTAAAATGCAAGAAGGATGACCAAGGAGTCATTATCAGGAACAAAGCTCGACTGGTGGTTCAAGGTTTTCGCCAAGTCAAGGGAATTGACTATAATGAGGTGTTTGCACCCGTGGCAAGGATGGAAGCTATTCGTATCTTCCTTGCCTATGCATCGTACATGAAGATTAAAGTCTACCAATTAGATGTGAAGAGTGCATTCCTTCATGGGGAAATCAGGGAAACAGTCTATGTAAGTCAACCCGAGGGATTTGAAGACCCTTATCATCGGGATAGAGTTTACAAGCTCGACAAAGCTTTATATGGGCTTCATCAAGCTCCTCGAGCTTGGTATGAGAAACTCTCGACTCATCTTGTGAAACACGGCTTTTGCAGGGGAGTCATTGACTGTACACTATTTATTAAAGAAAAGGATGGCGACCTACTGCTTGTACAGATATATGTTGATGACATAATCTTCGGGTCAAAGAACGAAGGGTTATGCAAAGAGTTTGAAGCAGTGATGAAGAAAGAGTTTGAGATGAGTGCTATGGGGGAGATGAAGTTCTTTCTCGGGTTACAGGTGGATCAAACACCTAATGGGATCTTTCTACATCAGACCAAGTATGTAGGAGACATTCTCAGTCGCTTTGACATGGAGAATGCTTCTGCTGCTGGGACTCCACTTGCTACGAATCATGATATAGCACCCGATGAGAATGGAGATCTTGTAGATGCCACTATGTACCGAGGAATGATTGGATCCCTCATGTATCTCACTGCCTCAAGACCTGATATCATGTATGCGACATGTTTATGTTCTAGATATCAGGCTAAACCTAAGGTCAATCATCTGATCGGGGTCAAAAGGATTTTTTGCTATCTAAAGGGTACACCCACACTGGGGTTGTGGTATCCTCATGATGATGATTTTGAGCTCACGGCGTATAGTGACTCGGACTACGGAGGCTGCAAAATGAACTACAAGTCTACATCAGCGGGGTGTCAATTCTTTGGGAGAAGATTAGTTACATGGCAGTGTAAGAAGCAGACATCGGTTGCATTGTCAACCTGTGAAGCCGAATATGTTGCTGCTGCAAGTTGCTGTTCACAAATCATTTGGATTCAACAGCAAATGTGGGATTACGGTTTAAAATTCTCATCTACTCCTATTTTTGTTGATAACTCTGCTGCAATTGCAGTAACTAAAAATCCGGTTCAACATCCTAAGACCAAACACATCGGTATTAAATACCACTTCATAAGAGACTGTTTTGAAAAGAACTTAATTGATGTGGTTAAAATTAATACTGATTTTCAACGTGCTGACCTCTATACTAAAGCCTTTGATAAACCACGTTTTCAATATTTGCTAGAGGTCAACGATGTTAAAAGAAAAGTGAGGTAATTCCTGATGATAATAATGTGTAGTCCGACGTAGTTTCGTTAAAGTTTATTTTATTTTATGTTATCTGTTTTTTTCTTTTCGTCTGTTATATTTAAACTCATGTTATTTTGCTGTTTATTAAAATCCAAAAAATAATTAAATCCGAAATGATTTTAGTATTTTAGGGGGAGAATATGTCAGCAAGTTAACATTAAAAAAAATAATAAAATAAAATAAAATAAAATAAAATGAGCGAGAAGGGGTAACTAGCTGAAATAAGGTAGATGTGTCTGTGATACCAATTCAATACCTTTGGAACATGATTGTACACAGGAACAAATCAAGAGGGACTTTAAAAATTTAAGTTTTGAAAAGATGCAAAAGTTCAAAGTATAAGTCTGTGTAGTCTAAGCAATATAAAAAGGGAAGATGATAGAAAACTGGCAACTCCTAAGGTGACACAAAGAAAGTGGACTTAAAGGCTGCTAGACCACAAATGATATGTTGGTAGATTCAACACAATAGACAATTAGACCTGATTGGTGATCTCAAGATCAAACCAAGTTGTTCAACTGACTGTGGGCTTCCATCTTATCACTGGTTAACACAGTCAAATATATTCCAATAAGGGGTAATGAGCATTTAAATGCCATAAACGTGTGCGGCTGACCATAGTTAGAGCAAAGCAAGGAAAAATGAAAGACAAATGCAATAAAGCTAATGACTTATGTTGTTGGTGCATATTGTGTAAAATAAAATAAGCTGCTCTAACAAGGAGATAGGTTGTGTGCCTCTCTGCTGTGCGATGGCACTGACCTGAGGATAAGCATAACCTAGATATTCTAGAATTCATTGTTGTTTGCCGCCTCTCTGCTGTGCGATGGCACTGACCTGAGGACAGGCTTCTCTTTGAAAGCTCTAAGAATAGTCTCTTCTTGTAATAATACCCTTAGACCGCTCAAAAACCTCTGAGGAATGTTGATTACCATATAAGTGTGGGATCCACAAATGTTAGCTGAAATAATTAAACCTAACTCAGTCACCAGTCTGCGTCAAAAGTTTGTGTATGGATTTAAGTGGACAAACATACTGACAATCTTAGTGGCTACATTCTCAAGAGTTCAAATCAACGTGAAAATCTAAGAGTTTCAGTATGATTTCCTTTAGTTGCTAACGACTCTGGATGAACACCGAGAATGTAAGCATCAAAAAGTTTTAAGAACAAGTCCCAAATGATTTGATGTTCCTGTATGATTCCAAAATTGAATTGGTCCAGATATGATCAATTTAGGTTGAAGCTGTCTACTCCCAAACCAAATCCCTTAGATTTCCATCTTAGGGTTTTATCTCTCACAAAAAGTCCAAAAATAAACTTTATTTGTGTAGTTAGTTTAAGTTTCTATGTTAATCTTTTAATTTGTGTGTCTGTCGGACTACATCAGGGAAATCGGAAGGGAATTAACTTACCTAAAAGGGTCATGTCTGAGATGGCCACATGTTTTTCAAAGTTTAAAAAATCACATCTGAAGTGACTGAATTGGTTAAGAGCTTATAATGTCTATTTCAACAGGTTAAAATGTTCAATCATGATATGTGATGTAACAGATCTTGTTTGGTATGATTAATGAAATGATATTGATAGTTTGTTAGTTATAATGTTTAATGTTTCATTAATGTGTCGACATTGAATTGGTTAATTAGGTTAGTGATTGCTTGAATGATTACATATAATGTTTATTAATTAATACATTCAAACTTAACATAATGAAGTTCTCATGCGAATGGCTCATGCGAATGAACCATACGCATGAATAACTTCACACGATTGACTCAGTCACGCGACTAAACCAGGAGACTGGATCTGACACACGATTGTAACATAAGATTGGCTCAGTCGCACGACTTAACACTCAGTCGTACGAATGAATCAACCGCATGGTTTAATCGCATGACTGAACCAAACTAATGGTTCAGTCGCACGATTGGATAGTGCCAACCTATAAATACAACTCAATTCGTGAAAAACAAGGACTCTCGATCAATTACGATTCCAGACATACCCTAGCCGTCCAGAAACCTTCCAGTTCATTCTCCAAGTTCACAGAACACATTAGATCGATTCCCAATCAATTTCTAACGTTAGTTTCAATTCTTGAATGATTCTTCGTGTGTTCTCACTGATTGGATCGTCAATCAAATAGGATTCCGCGCTGTTTGATCTGGTTTACACGTTAATCTCTAGGTATTTCGGTCAAATACCAGGTCCTAACACCTTGCACTTACACTCAATGCAAATAAGCAACTACTTAACCGCACTAGTAAAAATATATAAAATGCATATCTAAAGATATATAAAGTGTATAAAAATATATAAAAATAAAAAGTACAAATGTGTAATTCTTCTTCTGAATTGGGGAGTCACCCGCATTGACTCACCATCCGCATTGTCCGACTTGTAATCTTTTTTTCACCTGCATAAATGTTGAAATTCACTCACATCAGTTCAACACTTGAATATATGTCTTCATCCACATTGCCCCAGCACTTGTAATAATTTTGACAAGAACAGGACAACTTACTAACCATCACTTGACTTGGCATGCATGATCTGTTCACAATTAACAACACTCTTCCTAAGAGTTATACAATCATAGTACTTTAAGGATTAGATTATGGTGGTGGTTGTGAAGATTCTGCTCTAGAAGATGATATAGAGTTACTTGTAGTCTTACCAATGTTGGATTCATTATAGCTTTAATCATGTTGGAGAATACTTTTTGCTTTTTTCTTCTTTGTTTGTCCAACACCAATATCTTTATTTGGCTCATTTTCTCAACAAAAAGCTTTAGGGATCCTTTTAAATGAGATTGGTTCAAACATAGCAATTGTAGATTGACACTCTTTATGAATTAACAAATCACCGGATGTGTCAACTTAATCTTTTTGATATTACCGCAATTGATAGGTACTTTTCTTTTTTGTTGCCTTAATCTATTTTTGTTGATTCTGTTAAAAGCAATCTTTGGAATCTTTATGTATTTTGAGAAGAATACTAGATCATCTTATCTTGTTTTGTAGTTGAGTCTTTTGAAATGTCTTGTGAATATGTATTGAATATTAGATTCATCTAGTAGTCTAACTTCAAAAGCACTAAACAAATGGATGTTTGCTGACCCTCTTTGCCTTCCTATATTTTTTCAATCACAAGCTCATAGGTATCATCATCATATCTCACATCAAAGACTAGACATGTAAAATAAGTACGAGATATTTGTTTCTCTTTAACTCTTCATTAGGTAATATTCTTCAATTAGGCATTACCATTTCTTCAATAGACGCCTTTTTTTCTTATCTTTGAGCCATGGGTTGATAAGTATTTATCGCTTCTTAAAAAAATTTCCTTTAAATTATTTGTTCTCTTAACCATCTTTAAAACCTTTTAAAAGTTTTCAACTTTAGACATATGGGCATGATTGATCAATTCCAACTCTTCTAATTCCTTAAAATCATGGACCTATAGACTATTTATAATGTCATGATACTCGGTGAAACAACAAACCGGTCTATATTTTATTTTCACCATAAACATGTCTGAGTAGTGCTCATACTTTAGGTGATGATCTTCATATCAATCTTCCCTTCTAGTGGTAAGACACCCTAAATCATTTCATATATGGTTAAAACCTTCTCTTAGTTGAGTCTAAGAAGGAGGCTTGAACCAATCTTGACTTTTCTTGAGCATGGGTGTTAGCATATCAAGATCCTTTCTAATTAGTTGGATTTGCTAAGCAAAGATCTTGTCCTGGCTTAGAAACAATGACTTCTTATTCCAAGTCTTTCAACTTCTTTTGAATCTCTTATATGTATGTCAAAATGACAGCTCTCAAGGAGTTAATCTTCATTGGATCCAACTTCCTTGTTGTTTATCAAACTTTAGCTATATAATCCTTCATTTCCCTATATGAAATATCATACGGATTTGGAAATAGATAAGTGTCAAATGTGGTCTTGATGAAGTTAAAGGACCAAGGCTACGTAAGACATCTTCTTCTTTAACAAGCTCTTTCATACTCAGTCTTAATGGTAGGATCTAGATGTTTTTTTACCTTGATCACTTACTCTGTCGTTTTCTCATAAGTCATCCCAAATACATTTTCATCATCATATACATTTTGATTAAGAACATACCTTCCACCATCAAATAATCACTTGTGCTTGAATCCCCATTTCTTCCATAAATGATCTTGTCTTTGTGGGCTCTCAGCAAAGTCAATATCTTCATAGAACTAGGCACGCATTTCATAGTCTCCGTCAATCTCACCCTCTTCTAGATCTATGAATTATGTTTGTATAACTCTTTGCTATATTTCTTTCTCATGCTCTTATAAGAATTCAGCAACCATCACTAAGCTTGTTAGGTCTTCCTTTTCTTTCTTGGATGGTGATTCTTCTTCTTTAGTGTAAGGCCCAACTCCCAGAACGCTTACAGCTAGTCAATCATCACACATAAAACATATAATATACATTTCAATTTCTAAAACATCATAGCAGAATTCTTTTAAATAAACCAATTCATTTATATATAATTGCTTTTGCAAAATAATATAACATTGTTAAGTTACAAAATATCATGATTTGCATTACATCCAAAAAAACATTATCATAACGTGAAATGGATGCCATCCAAAATAATCCAAGTAGTTGCCTCGTGCCATCCTCAACAATCTTACCCACCGTCTGGAAACACATAAAAGTCAGCGTTGCTGAGTGAGTTTTAGTTTTATAAAAGTATTATACTTTCCTTTTGTTAAAAACCATTCTTTACTTCCATACGTGATCATACATCATACATACGCATGAATAATATCATTATTATCTTTTATCATCGTTTGTTAACTTCCGATCATTTATCATCGTAAGTCATCATTATCATTCGTTATCTTTTGATGACCTGTACTGTACCCCAAACATTATGCACGAAGTTGACCCTTGGGCCTAGGTCAAATACTGTAAGGATTAAATGTAAAGGTTGATGCAACCCAAACACATAGAGTCTCTCCTGCATGCATGCACAAGTGTACTGAAGTAGAATGCTTCGGAAGTTTCACACTAGCATAAGAAAATATACTAAGTGTGAAATCTTCTGAAGCCAAGACCAATATCTTCCGAAGCCAAAGATGAAGTCTTCCGAAGCTTCAAAGAAAAAGTCTTCTAATGCCAACACTTGAAGATAGATTTCTTCCGAAGACTTTTAAACACATGCTTTATCTCATGTACCTTTTACATAAAGCTGGACCCCTTTCCGCTGCAACTTTGATTAGACACAAACTTTAATTAAGTTCGTGAAAGCTCCATGCTCTTTGTAACTGTACATTGAGGTCTTGAGTCTGTAACTTTCTACTTTATGTACTTTATCCTTTTTTGTAATATATTAGGATGTGAGCTATGGCATGTCATAGTCACTAGTCAAAAGGCAATCCGCCTTTTGATTGTACATCTGATTTTGTTTTTTGTCTAGTCAATTGTATTACTCGCTTTCAAAGTATGGTTGGCTATAGGATCTAGTATATGTATCTCAAGTACTTGTAATTTTCTGATATGCTTTTGTAACATTTGTAATATAACTTTAGTGGCAATATACAGCAATCATGAAAACCAACTACTTGTGTGCTTTGCCATCTTGTTATGTCTCATATTTACTTGTGTTCTTAGAATCTTTACAAAAGGTTAACCAGTTCCCTATTTCATCTGTTAAGTGTTCTTAGCAACTCTCGTCATTGTGTTGTGGTGTTGTAAGTGCATACCCTTCATCGGTCCTACAATTTGTATCAGAGCATTCAAGGCTCTTGATATAAGATCTCACCATCTTAAGATCCCTCACACACACAAAATACTTAACACCTCAAATGGAAACTATTTCTAAATCTGATATGGAAACTAGAACCATGACAAAGTCCCCACTAATCACTCTTGATGACTTTGACACTTGGTGCCAAAGAATGGAAGACTTTATCAAGTCTCTAGACTCAAGATTGTGGGAGTCTGTTATAAATAAACCTTACATACCAAGCACCTCTTCTACTGTTGGAGGTGGTATGATCCCTAAGACTATGGTTGACTACTCAGATGAAGATACAAAGAGAGTAGAGATTGATTAAAAGGCCATGACAGTCCTTCAGACTGCTCTTCCAAACTCTGTATACAGAGGTTTCAAGAAATGCGAAACAACTAAGTAGCTGTGGGATGCATTCAAACTAATGTATGAGGTTCCTCTGAAGCCAAGGAGAACAAGAAGGATCTCCTGAAGCAACAGTTTGAAAATTTCACCTTTAAAACATGTGAGACCATGACTCAATTATACTTCAGGTATGTTAAGATTGTGGATACCCTAGGGGATGGTGGAGTAGCTCTCGAGAACAGAGATATTGTAAAGAAGTTCATGTCCTCTCTTCCTAGACAATGGACAAACTACTGTGTTGTTATCAAGAGAACTGAGAACTTGAAAACTCTCACCTTGATAGAGTTGAATGGGATTCTCAGTGGATACCAGATGGAGATGAACATGCAAGGTTCATCTGGCAACTCCAACAATCAAATGGGTTCAACCCTTCATGTGGTTGAAAGGGATAGCATAGAACCCCAACATCATCTCATATGCTACTCTGACAACTCACAAAAGGGTCCTTGCATCACCTTCCATGAGACACCAAGGGAGAACTATACTCAAGGAAGCCCATTCCAAGAGACAAGTTTTTCTCAAGCTTTTGTGTCATCTGATGAAAGTTGTGGCAGCTTTCTCTTCACCCTTGAAGACCTAGACTGTATCCATCTAGATGATCTGGAGTATATGGAGATAGTCCAGCTAATGGCTCTTCTCACTCATAGAGCCAAGAAGTTCTATAAGCGGACAGGAATGAAGATTCCTAACAATACAACAAGTGGAAAGTTTGGACTGGACAAAAGCAAAGTCAAATGATACAACTATAACTTGATGGGCCAATTTGCCAGGCAATGCAAGGCACCAAGAAAAAATGGTAGCCAAGCACAGTCCAGAGCAAACTACACTGATAAAGCCACCTAAAATGAGAAGCCAAAACAACAAGTTGTAGTTGATGTTGAAGAAGGAGGCTTTGACTGGAGCTTTTAGGTGGAAGATGCATCTTCAAACCAAGCATTGATGGTTGACCATGATGAAGCCAAGGTATTGGAACATCTCTATACTCCTGAATGTATTCCTAAAGTCAACAGATACAGGTCCTACAACTTAGAAATGAGATCTGATCTTGATTCCTTAAACAACTTAAAAGCTAATTTTAGAAAGACTGAAAGTGACTATAAGTTAAAGATATAGGACTTAGAGAAACCATTCATTTCTAAAGCATAAGCACATAAAATTATAGGACTCAGATCAAGGATCTCATAACTAAGTTGACTGAATGCCAGGCTGAGTTGGTGATCAGCAAAGCCATGGCGGAGAAATGTGTTCATGAAGAAGAAACCTGCAAGAACATGATATTCTCATCCCTGCACACCAAGGTGTGTTATCAAAACAAGCAGGGACTAGGATCTTGTGAGATAGCTCCTCCATACACAATCTTGTCAGTAGGATCACCTAGGTGTGGAACTTCTGAAGATGAGCTTCCTCTCATAGACCTCTTGAGTGAAGAGGATGAAGAAATGATAGTGAAGAATTCCTATAAGAAGAGTAAATAGGAGGATTCTAAGAAGGGTCACTATCCTTCTGAGGAGAAAAGGAAGACTGTGATGACCAAGTCGATGAGAAAAAACTTAATCAGAAAAAGCAAGAAGAAAACTAGAAAGGATTAAGAGATCAAGGCCACTTTTAATTCTAAGCGTAAACAAGTTTTTATCTCTATAGGGTTTGAAGTTGTTAAGATTGAAAACATCAACCTAAACTCTTCTACCAAGAGTTCTGGTTCATGTTCAAATCATCTCACACCAAGTAGAAGGCTGATCTGTTATGTACCACTACTACACAGCCTAGACCATCCAAATCCAATAATAGTTCTTAGCCAAAAGGACTGTCATAGCATCTTCAAAGATGAAGGTGGAGAAGGTATGTGATCAAAGTAAACCTTGTTCTTAGAAGAACACTCTTTGGAAGAAAAATGTGGAATGTGTTATGTGTGAAAGTACTTCTCATCTTGCTAAGGATTGTCTATATAATCCAAGAGGTACTTTTCATATGACCAAGAAAGAGACTTCCAAGAACTCCAAGAAGATTTCAGCTTCGGAAGGAAAATATGTTTCCTTCGGAAGCTCCAAAATAAAGAAGAAGGCAAGTGGAAAATTTCCTTCGGAAGAAAATTTGGTCTCGGAAGAGAAGAATACTTCCGAAGTGCTAAAGTATGCTGCAGTGTTTATAGGATCTTCTGAAGGTCCAGACAACAAAACTTCCGAAGTCTCAAAAGCATTCAAAGTGTTGAAGGTCAAGTCCAAACTACCAAAGGTGGTGTGGATGTCAAAGAAAGACCAAGTGACTGAATGTTCTCTATCAACAACAGCACAAGATCCTCGAAGCACAACTATAGATCTATTACTATAAGTTACCTTTTACTTCTTTTGATGAGCCTAAGACCAATAAGTCTTGGGTTTCCAAATGTAACTAATCATTTCCTATGTGCACGAACAGCTCAAGACAAACAAGAATGTCTGGATCATTGATAGTGGTTGTTCTAGGCACATGATAGACAGTAGGTCACTACTCTACAACTTTGAAAGAATTAATCAAAGGCTAGTTGCTTTTGGAGGAGATTAAGGTTGTTACATTTTTGGAAGGGGCAAGGTCACAAATGGTAAGCTCAGCATTGAGAAGGTAAACTTTGTCAAGGAGCTTGTGTACAATCTTCTAAATGTGTCCTAATTTTGTGATCAGAGTCATAACATGCTCTTTACTGAGCATGAGTGCATTGTCTCAAGCCTGAGGTGGTCATTCCTCATAAGCATATTTTGCTTAGAGCCCCTAAAAGGGAACATGTACAAGATGGATTTGCAAGAGACATCTCCCTCTGAAGAAGTTTCATGCTTTCTATCTAAAGCTAGTAGTGATGAGTCTTTCCTATGCATAAAAGAATATGCCATGTAAAATTTAAGAACATGAATAAACTTATTAAGAATGATTTGGTAACTGGAATGCCAAAGAAAGAGTTTACAAGTGATGATCATTGTGTTGCATGTCTAAAAGGGAAGCAACATAAGGTATCTCATAAGCCTATGGAAAGAAGCTCCATCACTACACCCCTGCACTTGTTACATATGGATCTCTTTGACCCTACGAGTGTAATGAGTCTAGGAAGGACCTCTTATTGTTTGGTGATCACAGTTGACTTTACAAGATTCACTTGGGTCTTTTTCCTTAAAACAAAGGATGACACCCTTGAGATTCTAAAGAATTTCATCTTAAAGATTTAGAATCAATATGATCACAAGGTCAAACCATGACATGTGATTAGGGAACTCAAGAACCAAATCTTTGATACATGTTATGGTGAAAAGGACATTACAAGACAATATAGTTCTCCCAAGACTCCTCAACAAAATGGTGTTGCTAAGAGGAGAAACAGGACACTGATTGAAACTGCAAGAACCATGTTCTCTGACATTAAGTTGCCCATCACCTACTGGGCGGAGGCAGTCAACACTGCATGCTATGTGCACAATAAGTTTTAGTGGTTAAGACTCATGGCAAGACTCTTTATGAACTTTAGCACATGAGGAAACCATTCATTGGTTTTCTCAGGTCATTTGGTTGTCCTTGCACCATCTTTAATACCAAAGATCATATTGACAAATTTGTTGAGAAATCAAATGATGGACACTTCATTGGATACTCTTCTCAAGCTAAGGCTTATAGAGTATACAATCTCAGAACTAGAATTGTTGAGGAGTCAGCCAATGTGACTTTCAATGAACACACACCCTGGGTGGCTGGTTCTGGTCCTGATTGGCTATTTGATCTTTATTTAGTTACAAACTATTTCAACAAATCTTGTGAGAATATTTCAGGATCTACAGATATCTTACCTACATGTGATCCTGACCCAAGATTTGAGCTAAGAAGACCCTCAAGTTAAACATCTTCAGCTCCAGTTGTAACTACTTCTGCAAATGAGGTTTCTATTAGTACACAATGACAAATTCAGCTGATACATCTAAGATGCCTTCAAATTCTAGTTCTGAGGCTCTACAACTAGGTAAAACACTTCAAATGCAGAAGACAATGTTGGTGGTGGTGACAGTGATCAAGAATTTCTTGATGCTAATAACCACTCCATAGATGAAAACATCAATGATGTTGCACACTCATTGGATCAAGTTTCTCTTGATAAATGTGTTGATGTGGTGGGAGAAACATCAATGCCAGATCTAAATTTTTCTAATTTAGATCTCTCTGAAACTTTCTGTTATCCCTCAACTAAGGATCCACAAGTCTCACCTCATCACAAACATCATTGGAGATGTTGACATAGGGGTAAGAACAAGAGGACAAACCCATGAAGCGAATGTTTGTCTTCACTCTTGTTTCTTGTCCCAGATAGAACCAAAGAAAATTGATGAGGCTCTAAAGGATGGAAGTTGGGTTGAAGCCATGCAAGAGGAGCTGCTTCAATTGAAAAGGTAGAAAGTTTGGAACCTTTGTCCTCCTCCTCATGGGAAGACTACTATAGGAACCAAATAGGTGTTTAGGAATAAGAAAGATGATAGAGGCATTGTCATCAAAGGCAAAGCTAGACTAGTTGTTCAAGGGTACACACAAGAAGAAGGAATTGACTACACTGATGTCTTTGCTCCTGTAGCAAGACTAGAAGCTGTTAGGATATTCTTGGCATTTGCTGCATCCAAGAACTTCTTGGTCTATCACTTGATGTCAAGTATGCTTTTCTATATGGGGTGATTGATGTAGAGGTGTATGTCAAACAACCACTTGGTTTTGCAGATCCTCATCATCCTGATTATGTCTGCAAGCTTGATAAAGCTCTTTATGGGCTGCACCAAGCACCAAGGAAATGGTATAAGACTCTATCTTAGTATCTCTACAAGCATGGATACAGAAGGGGTACTATAGTTGGAAATCACTTCATCAAAGGACAGGGATATCACGTAATGCTAGTTCAAGTGTATATAGATGAAATCATCTTTGGTTCAACTAATCCAAAGTTCTACAAAGAATTTGAGAAGCTGATGAAGGACATATTTGAAATGAGTGCCATGGGGAACTCAATTTGTTTCTAGGAATTCAAGTGAAGCAAGTTGAAGATGGCATCTTATTAGTCAGTTAAAGTATGTTCAAGACATACTCCAAAGAACAATATGTTGATCTGTTCACCAAGGCTTTTGATGATTAGAGATTTAAGTATCTTATATTAGCTATTGGGATGATCAACTTTGAGTAGCTGATCTGTTCACCAAGGCTTTTGATGATCAGAGATTTAAGTATCTTATATTAGCTATTGGGATGATCAACTTTGAGTAGGTTTTTTCTTAAAACTAATTCATATTATTTCATAAAATCAGTGTTGTACGATTTCATATGCCCAAAACACATAGAATATTGATGCGGTTAGTACGTCATGATCCAAGTCGGGTTATACCCAATAACAAGCTATACAAACACCAACAATTATTTATTTGTTGATAAGATCATACAATAAATATTGACACCTATTTAGTAAATTTGTTTTCTAAATATTGCTTTTGTGAAAGAACAATATTATATAGATAATTTGTTCATGAGATATTTATTTGATACATTATTTAAGTTGGTTAAATAATGTCAAAATAAAAGTGTGTCATGTTATAAAATTAGACTATGTTTTAATTTTATAACTTAATATGCATGGAAGTGTAGATTTTATAAAAAATTCAAAAGGGTGGGAAACCCTTTTTGGGTTGGTGCTTGCGGCCGCCCAAGGGGCATAGGGAAGCACATTATGTCTTGGCTTCTACAAGACTTAATTGATTCATTCAAGCAACCATCTATGCTACACTTTCTCTCACACACACAAAGCAACATTTCTCTGTTTGAAGAAAGCTATTTTCGGATTGAAGAAGCAAAAGAAAGCTGAAAATCCATTTTTCTTGGCTGTTTTGGCTGATTCGGATTGTTCTTCTAAGGGGTTTTCTTTTGGTGTAAAGCTCCCTAACAAAGCAAGGTGTTTGGAAGAAGCTTGTGGGCATTACAACTTGAGGTTCTCTTCTTTGAGGGCTGCATAAACAATATCATCATCATTTTCATCTCATCCTTCTTTCATTCGATTTTGAAGGCTGCTGAAAGGTAGTTATGGCAGCCCTTTGTGGCTGTCAATTTATGTTGTTTTATGTTCACATAGCATGCTCATTCACATACAATGATCCTTTGATATATGGGTTTGTTTCATACATTAATATGGTCACCTAATGAACCTGTTTTCAGCTTATAAACAAGTTTATAATGTTGTTATTCCGCTGCGTTTTCAGAAAGTTTAATGGGTTAAACTATGGCTTTGTGTTCTTACAAACCCATCAATGGCATCTAGAGCCGGTTATGTGGATAGCATGCTTGTTAGTATCCTTATAAAATTTGTTTTATGGGATTTTATAACCCTTTTAAGGGCTGAAATGTTCTTGTATGTTGAATCCCCAGCTTTCAAGGTTATATCACACATGCTTGTGATTAAACCTTGAAAGATATGTATGATGATATGTATATTGTTTGGATAATGTTTGAACCCGTATTTTCAGTTTATGTTGGCTGAAAATCGTGGGTTTTAATGGGGATTCTTAGTTATATTTGGATGATAAGATGAATGTTCATATTGGTGCATAACCTAGCTTTTGGCCTTGTGTTGTTTGGATGTTTGGTTTTGGTTTATTCAATAGGGTTGTATATAATTTGTGCTTTCTTTAAAAATGTAATTTGTCTATTTATTCATTGGGATGTAATAATAGATTCGGAGTATTTTTCTTTTACTAGAAAATATGAATTAGGATATATATTTTGTAAAAGAAGATGCTCGGGAAGGAAGCTCAAGAGGAAGACACAAAAGAAGGAGTTAAAGCATATGGATGCAAGTTCAAGTGGGGGTCTATGAAGACCTCAATTTTGTGTTGTATTCCACCCTTAGGAAAGACCTAATGACCACACTTGTAATGGCAAACAAGTGTGGTCACAATAGTAGCTATGGTTATGCACATTATGGTTGTTTATATTATGCTTGTTTGATTGTGGTTTTATGAATGATTGTATGATATTTGAATATGATTAACATTCTCAATAAAATGATCTTAACAAGCTAATATTAAATGGTTCTTAATCATTAAGTGTTAATAAATGGTTATCAAAAGGATTAATGATTTTATAATAAAATGGGTTTTATTAAAATAACCATAGGGTATCTTGTATTTGAAAGCATGCAAATATGAGTACATAGAGTTTTCTAAACTAGAATTATGAAATCTCTAAACTTTTGTCAAACAAGTTTAACACCGTCCTTTTGCACAACACTTGAGTCATTTGGAAACTCTTAATGGGATAAAGGTCACCTAACCATTTAGAGGGAACTTGTGACTTAAGGTGGGGATACCACATTGGTGGGATAAAGGTCACCTAACCACTTATGTGGGTAAACTCACACGTGTGTGCAAGTAGGGTAACTTGATTTGCAAACCATGTTAAATGGATCACCTAAATATGGTTTCCAAATGGTGTTGATGGGATTAACATGCCGACTTTACATATGATGTTTAAAGTCGATCCCATACCTCTAAAGTTGCAAATGGTTGCAACCGTCAATCGTTGACCACCTTATTAATTTAAATCGTGGGATAAAGGTCACCTAACCACAATTTAAATGTAATGTTGGGTTCTAGATTTTAATATAAAATGACCTTAAAAGGCATTAATTATTAAAAATAGCAATATCAAAAATACTAAATAGATCTTTGTTATATTTTGTAGATGGCCACCAATCAAGATAACTCATCCGCGTCCACCCAGTCATTACGAGCAATCCTCCAAAAGGAACGTCTAAATCATAATAATTTCATTGAATGGTATCGAAACTTGAGAATCGTTCTCAAGCAAGAGAGAAGATCATATGTTTTAGATGACCCTATCCCCGATCAGCCTACTGAGGATGATGAGGAGGCCTACAACGATTGGCTGAAGTACACTGAGGACTCCATCCAAGTGTCTTGTCTCATGCTAGCGAGCATGACTCCGGATCTCCAAAAGGAGTATGAACATCACGGAGCTTATGACATGATAACCCAGCTCAAGGAAACGTTCCAACAACAAGCAAGGGTTGAGCGCTTCGAAACGGTTCGAGCACTCCATGCATGTCGTATGGATGACAACCAATCTGTTTTATCTTATGTACTTAAGATGAAAAGTCATATTGACCGCCTCGAGAGGCTTAATTGTCCCATCTCGAAGGAATTGGCCACGGATTTGATCCTTAATGGCCTTACCAAGAAGTTCGAGACATTTGTGTTGAATTACAACATGAATGCATGGGACAAGAGTATTGGTGAGCTTCACTCAATGCTTAAAACGGTCGAGGTGGCCATGGATAAAAGGGTTTTACCCGTTCTCACCATCCATGAAGGTGGGAACCAGAAAAGGCCTCATCCCGCACCCAAGACAAAGGTTGCCAAGGGTAAGGGACCAACATGGGGAAAGGGGAAATGGGTGGCAAGGGTGCCACCCAAACCACAAGAGAAGAAGCAAAAGGTTGCTACCAATGACCCATGCTTCAAGTGTGGGGAGATTGGACATTGGGCAAGAAATTGTCCTGTCCATCTCCAAGAGTTGAAAGCAAAGAAGGATGCCAGGCAGACCTCAGGTACAATATACACGATTCATATGATCTTAATGTTACATCTTCTAACACATGGGTATTGGATACCGGATGTGGAACTCATATTGCAATTTGTTGCAGGGGTTCAAAAGAAGTAGGGACTTCAATCAAGGGGATGTTAGCCACTTCATGGGCAATGGAACCAAAGTCCAAGTTGAATCTCGTAGGGACTACATCCTAAAACTTCCAAGTGGCTTGGATGTTATTTTGAAGAATGTTTTGTATGCTCCTAGTTTGACTTGGAACATTATTTATGTATCCCAATTAAGACATTATGATTATGCATTATCTTTTGTTGAAAATGATATTCATGTTTCTTTAAATGATATGTTCTATTTTAAAGCAATTCCCATTAATGGTATTTATGAATTGGTTCATAAAAATGCTTTAAATAGTTCATTGTACCAAACTAACACCAAGAAACTCAAGTTGGATTTGAGTGATACCTATCTTTGGCATTGTCGTCTTGGTCATATAAACAAGAACGTATACAAACACTTCAAAAGAATGGTCTTTTAAAAACAAATGAATGTGATTCATTTGATGTATGTGAATCTTGTTTACAAGGAAAAGACTAAGGCACCTTTAGTGGAACTAACGAAAGGGCAAAAGTTTTATTAGGAATCATACATTCGGATGTATGTGGTCCTTTTAAACCAATGACTAGGAATGGTGAAAGATACTTCATTACCTTTACCGACGATTATAGTCGCTATAGGTATGTGTACTTATTAAGGCATAAAGATGAAGCTTTTGAAATGTTCAAAATCTTCAAAAATGAAGTAGAGAATCAACTCAACAAGTCAATCAAAGTTCTCCGTACCGATAGAGGAGGTGAATACCTAAGTGATGTTTTTCAAGATCATCTTAGGAGTTGTGGGATTGTCTCACAACTCACTCCACCTGGAACACCACAACATAATGGTGTATCTGAGAGGAGGAATCGAACCTTATTGGATATGGTTCGATCTATGATGGCTAGAAGCACATTGCCTCTATCATTTGGGGTTTCTCTTTGCTCTCCGCGGCCCGTATTTTAATTATGGCCCCAACCAAAAAGTGGAAAGGACACCTTTGAGATATGGCATGGAAGAGTTCCATCCCTATCATACTAAGGGTCTGGGGTTGTGAGGCTTATGTTAAGACTCCCACCCCAAACAAATTGGAAGTCTGATCCACCAAGTGTATCTTTATTGGATATCCTAGAGATTCTATGGGATATTATTTCTATGATCCACTGGAACAAAAGGTGTTTGTTGCCAGAAAGGGTGAGTTCTTAGAAGCAAAGTTCCTTATGGAAGGAGCTAGCAGCAAAACAGTGGATCTTGAGAAGGATCAAGAACCACGACCGATGCACGTTTGGTTGAAACTGGCACTCAACATGAGGATGTTGAGGATGATCAAGCGGTTGATCAATACACACAAAACGTTCACAGAAGTGGTAGAACTAGTAATCCACCTGAAAGATATGGATTTTTCATGGATGGATGCTATGTGGTAGATTCAGATGAACCAACCATGTACCAGAATGCAGTGTCCAATTTGGATTGTGACAAATGGCTTGAGGCCATGAACGTAGAGATGCAATCCATGTATGACAATCAAGTTTGGGAACATGTTGTACCACCTCTTAATTCCAAAGTAGTTGGAAGCAAGTGGGTTTTCAAGAAGAAAACCGATATGCATGGAAACTTGGATACTTATAAAGCTAGACTTGTAGCAAAGGGTTTCACTCAAACTCAAGGGGTTGACTATGATGAAACTTTCTCACCTATTGCGATGCTAAAGTCTATAAGGATATTGTTTGCCATAGCTGCTCATTATGATTATGAGATTGGCAAATGGATGTCAAAACCGCTTTCCTAAATGGATATCTTGAGGAAGATGTCTATATGGTTCAGCCTGAAGGTTTTATCTATCCAAAACATCCTAATAAAGTATGCAAGTTAAAGAAATCAATCTATGGATTGAAACAAGCATCTAGAAGCTGGAATCGTCATTTTGATGAGGAGGTAAAGAAATTTGGCTTCATCAAAAACGCTGATGAGGCTTGTGTGTATAAGAAGGCCAGTGGGAGCACAATAACTTTCCTAGTATTGTATGTTGATGACATACTACTATTTGGAAATGACATTCCAACCTTGGAAGGTGTAAAAACCTGGCTTGGAAGTTGTTTTTCCATCAAAGATCTTGGTGAGGCCGCCAATATTCTGGGAATAAAGATCTATAGAGATAGATCAAGGCGGTTGATTGGTTTAAATCAAAGTGCATACATTGACAAAATCTTGAAAAGGTTCAAGCTGGAGAACTCTAAGAAAGGTACCATACCTATTCAAAGAGGAACGATATTGAGTACGACTCAATGTCCTAGCTCAAAGGATAAGCAAGATAAAATGAAGGTAATCCCATACGCATCTGCTATTGGATCCATCATGTATGCAATGATATGCACTCGACCGGACGTGTCATGTGCCTTAAGCATGACAAGTCGTTACTAGCAAAATCCTAGAAACAGTCATTGGATGGTTGTTAAGAACATACTTAAGTACCTAAGGAGGACAAGAGATATGTTCCTAATCTATGGATCTGGTGATGAGGAATTCGTTGTAAAAGGTTACACAGATGCAAGTTTCCAAACCGATCATGATGATTCTCGGTCACAATCGGGATATATTTTCATTCTAAATGGAGGAGCGGTCTCATGGAAGAGCTCCAAACAGGATGTGGTGGCTCTATCAACTACAGAATCAGAAAGCGTCGCCGCTTCATTGGCAGCTCAAGAAGCTGCATGGTTGAAGAAATTCATTGCCGATCTAGGGGTTGTCCCTTCCATTCAGGACCCTCTAGAGATCTTTTGTGATAACAAGGGTGCGATTGCTCAAATCAAGGAACCTCGTGCTCATCAAAAGATTAGGCACATTGAGCGGAGATTCAACTACATACAAGATGAACTTGAAAAAGGAAAGATATGTATTCGCAAAGTTCACACAGATCAAAACATCACGGTTTTGATATTCACAAGTATCATACCTTGAGCTAATTCTTCACTATCCTGAAATAGTGGACATCACGTAAGGGTATGTTCAGGTATGACACGAGGTGTTTGTGAGAAACATATGTAGTCAAGATGGAGATTGTTCCTCTTATTCGTTGAGAGTTAGATGTCTAAGGCCTGATAAGTTAAATCAACAAGGAATGATCACTCTATGTTCTTGGATTTAACATGACATCTGTAACAAAAGGATAAATGATTGATTCACCTAAATCATTTCAAGTAGGGTATTTGAATGGGATGATGTTATTGAATGGCTATAAGTCATGCGTATTAAGGGTAGTAAACCGTTGTTAGGCGGTATTTACTGCTTGCTTCAATCTCCTATGAATCTTGTGCAAGTGGGAGATTGTACGATTTCATATGCCCAAAACACATAGAATATTGATGCGGTTAGTACGTCATGATCCAAGTCGGGTTATACCCAATAACAAACTATACAAACACCAACAATTATTTATTTGTTGATAAGATCATACAATAAATATGGACACCTATTTAGTAAATTGGTTTTCTAAATATTGCTTTTGTGAAAGAACAATATTATATGGATAATTTGTTGATGAGATATTTATTTGATACATTATTTAAGTTGGTTAAATAATGTCAAATAAAATTGTGTAATGTTATAAAATTAGACTATGTTTTAATTTTATAACTTAATATGCATGGAAGTGTATATTTTATAAAATTTCAAAAGGGTGGGAAACCCTTTTTGGGTTGGTGCTTGCGGCCGCCCAAGGGGCATAGGGAAGCACATTATGTCTTGGCTTCTATAAGACTTAATTGATTCATTCAAGCAACCATCTATGCTACACTTTCTCTCACACACACAAAGCAACATTTCTCTCTTTGAAGAAAGCTATTTTCGGATTAAAGAAGCAAAACAAAGCTGAAAAATCCGTTTTTCTTGGCTGTTTTGGCTGATTCGGATTGTTCTTCTAAGGGGTTTTCTTTTGGTGTAAAGCTCCCTAACAAAGCAAGGTGTTTGGAAGAAGCTTGTGTATATTACAACTTGAGGTTCTCTTCTTTGAGGGCTGCATAAACAATATCATCATCATTTTCATCTCATCCTTCTTTCATTCGTTTTTTGAAGGCTGCTGAAAGGTAGTTATGGCAGCCCTTTGTGGCTGTCATATTATGTTGTTTTATGTTCACATAGCATGCTCATTCACATACAATGATCCTTTGATATATGGGTTTGTTTCATACATTAATATGGTCACCTAATGAACCTGTTTTCAGCTTATAAACAAGTTTATAATGTTATTCCGCTGCGTTTTCAGAAAGTTTAATGGGTTAAACTATGGCTTTGTGTTCTTACAAACCCATCAAGTGTGTCCTAAGTTGTCCAGCTATCACCTTCACAAGCTCTTGTTTTCTCTAGATGAAAACTTTTTGAAAACTTTCCTTATAATTCTCAAAAATTTTGATCCTTCTAAGATATGCTTTTACCATCGGAAGAAACTTATACCTTCAAAACAAATAACTGCCTAAGTAATTTTCGTTTGGAAGAAATTTCTAAAATATCTTCCGAAGCTTAAAACCTTTCTTAGGCACTTATATGTTCTCAAGGACAATTTCCTTCCGAAGCAAATTAAGTCTCAGAAGCTTTGTTCTTTTGAGCAAAACATCCAAGTCTTAATTCACTTCCGAATAAAAACTTTTCAAATTTCTTAGGAAATTCTTCCGAAGTCATTTTGGTTTCGGAAGCTTTTTCATTAAAACTTCCAAAGGCAATTTACTTTCGGAAGCTTTTTGACTCCCAAGAAAACTATTTTTTGAGCAAAAAAGCAAACTACTTTTTCAGAGGTAGGACCGACATCCGGATTTCAAAGGTTATCCTCTTTCATTAACTTTGTCTTAAATCCTCTACACATATAAACCCAACGGTTCCCCCTTTTTCTATAATCTTTATCTTTCCTCCAAACCTAAGTCCCAAAATTTTCTCTCTGAACCCGCCTTTCTTCATTTTTAAGCTTTCTCACAATGGCCAACCTTAACCGAAGAAATTACCCAGATTTCTCCATGCAGTTACACAGTCACCACAACCAAGTTGCTCTTTTAAACTCTAAGAAAGATCCACATTTCTCAGAGGTTTGATGTTTCTTGGCTTTATCTAACTACTTCACCTACCTTACCATTGATCCTACTCTGTATGAGGATCATTTTTTTGAATTTTGGAAGACCTGCCAAGAGGTCATTATGGATGGGGAGAAGGCACTGTCTGCCACAGTGCAGGGGAGAACAAATTTCATCACTCCAGCCATCATCAACTATCATCTTCAGCTGGATGATGAAGAAGATGAGGTGTTGTTCCCAAAAGAAGCTGTTAACCACTCCTTTGAGCAGATGTGCTATGAGGGAGATTTCTGTGCAAAGACCTTCAAGAAAGGTAAGGTCTCATCCAAGTGGAAATACCTGCTACATGTGGTTATCCGCAGCTTATCCAACAAGCATGGAGGGTCGGACTAGATTCCTGAACATCTCTCCTTCATAGTGAATGGGGTGGTTCAAGGACTCAAGTTCAGGTACTCTCAATTTGTTTATACAAATCTGTTTGCTAACTTGGACTCCTTAGAATACTACATGTTTCCTAGATATGTTCAATATATTCTTAACTGTGAACTAGGCTCACACTTAAGGGAAACATATATATTCTTAAATTGGGTCAGATGAAGCACGACATCTTTAAAATCTTGATAAAACCAACTGTTGGCTTCCCAGAGGTAAACAGCCCTTTGTCCTAAAAATGTTAGAGCTCATTGCTCAAGGTGACAACCTAGTAGCACCAGCTAGTGTTGAACCCACACCTTCTACATCTCAACCACCACAACAGCCCCAAATCACCCTCACCTACCAAAGAAAACTCATACAAACCCCTAGTCAAACTATTGAGTCTGTGCAGGCCCCTATATCCTCACCCATACAAAAGGAAGTGGATACTGGAGCTCTTATCGCCTAAGGAGCAAACCACTCCCATTATATCATTATTAGTGTTGAGGTTCCTCATGCTCAGCCTGATAAGCTCACAAACCCAAATGACTTAAACCTTCACTCTAAATCTCCACACTCAAGTGAACAACCTTCAGGGGATAGTTACCATCCCTAGTCTTTGGACTTAAACCAACCCATTCCTAAACTTGACTTTTATACTGATGAAGACTTAGGTTTCAGTGAGTACCATGACTCTCTCTTATTTTCCACTTCTCAAAGAGAGATGAGTGCTCTTGAGTCTCCTATGTCTAGCCCACATCAGTCACCCATCACTGAGGTGGATACTTCTGAACCTGCTCAGGATATCTATATGGATGAGGCTCTCACTTTTGCAAGTGATTATCATTCAGACCTCAACCATGGAAACTTGTCCCATTAACACCTCAATTGAGGCTGTTAGTGAGTAGAGGAAATCCAATAGCCAAGAACCTGAAGCTGGTGGTGAGAGAGAGGACTGTGGTCCAATGATCTCATCCCCCAATGATTCTTTTGATGAAGATGAGGGTAATTTGAGGCTAAAGGTGCAACAACTATCACAAACATGCACCTATTTAGTCTCCAAGGTCAGTCATCTTGAATATCAGGTGACTACCTTGCAAAATAAGGTCAATGATGAGCAACTTGAGATTTCTTATCTTAGGGAACAACTAGCAGGGAGACCTTTAAGAAGAGCTCAACCAGGAACACAAGAACCTATGAGTGTGATTGACCTAACTTCTAGCTCACCTATGCAAGAGGGTGATGCTACCAAAAGCAGAAGTCATTACAGCTACATGACTTGGGAGTTCTTCAGGGAGTATGGACATGAGGACTCACCATCCTCACTTGCAATTGTACATACTCAACAACTTCCTCAAGTTCACATTGATGTGGACTCCATAGACTGCTACATTCAGAGTCTTTTTGAGGAAGGAATACCAAGGGCAATGTCATCTCCACCAACTTCAAATCACATTATTGGGTGGATGTATGATGAAAACAAAAGAGCCCTTATCATTCAAAGAGTCAATGGTAGCAAGAACCCTTCAATTTTCAGACCTTGAACTTCTATGAAAGTATTGACCTTGTCAGCATGCCACTTGTAAACTAAATCCAATCAAGACAAGCTGACAAGTTGGCTAAAAGAATTCAAGACAGAATCACTGCAGAGTTCAGCTTCAAAAGGAGACTAAGACAATCAGGAAATATCATTGGTCAACTCAATATTGAAGCAGACCCTAATTAGCTTCATAGGGGAAACCTTCACTAAAGGCCCAGTGGTAGAACTTGAGATCTCTGTCTCACCATCAACTACTGTAGAGGTTCATTCCCTTTATGAGACACCTGCTGGTACAGGTGCATCTCAGCCTCTCTCTGGCTAGAGCTTGGAAGCTACACCAAGTAATGAAGGCCAAAGCTCTCTCCACCCTAAGTCATAAAGGTCTGTGAGTGATAAAGGGAAAAGAAAATGACTTTGAGGATTGAGAAAGGGAGAGAGAGAGAGAGGAAACGGAAGCTAAGGGGAGAAAGTTCCTCTACTAGGTCTGCAAGACTCATGGAATCTGCTATCAGGGCTGCCCCCAGGCCAAACACTCAGAATGATGAGTTGAGGGCAATAAGGAACAACTACTTGCGGACCAGGAAATATGACATTGATAATATCATCTCCCTCCCCTTAGATGAATGAAATGACCTGCCTGACATGGAAGTGTCAAAGGAAAGAAAGGAGGCAGAGGATGCAAAGCTACTTCTTCAAATCAAAGAAGAAGGAAGAAAGAAAAGACTATACAAGCATGTGCCTACTCTCTTCCCAGTTGAAGAAAATCTTGTACAAGAGGATGTGGTTTCACAAGAACCACAGGTAGACAAAGAAAAGGATACGATCAACATGATCAACTACAGCGCACAAGCCTCTATCAGGCTGCTGCACTTCTTCTCTTACCCTTTGACTATATTGAGTTTGAGTACCTCAAACAACTTGAACTTGAGATAGTCAAAGAGAAAGATCACCAAAAGGAAGTAAAGAGAAGAGGCTACAAAGTCAAGAGCCATCATCCAGAAAGTATGAAGAGGTCTGTTGATAGGCAGAGGATGATGAGCTTCTTGCACCTGTATGGATTCAACGGAAGGAGACTAGGTCCTATGCCTCTGTCCACCATGGATGAGCACATCAGAGTGATCAAGCTGAAGATTCAAAGAGGTGAACTTGTTGACTTACACTCCCCACCAAGTCAGGTCCCTAAGGAAGTAGAGATTAAGGTTGAACCATTTGAGACAACACCCTGAATCTCCTGCTGAGCCTCATCAAGCTTCCACTTCTGATCCATAGCAGGGTTCTGTCCCCTCTCAATCTGACCCTGTGAGAGAGGAAAACCCAACTGAGAAAGACAAAAAAGATCAATCAAGTGTTGCAGGCTAGTCTTCTTAGTTAAAAGGTTCAAAGAGGAGAAAAAGGATGGCTTCCAAACCAAAGCCAAAGAAGAAGAAGAAAGAAGCATCCATCTCCACACCTCAGGATAAGTCAGAACATCCTGAGGATGTGCAAATAGAGGATGCTCCACCAACTCCAATTCAAGTAGCTCCTCTTGCATCAGGAAGACCCATCTTGTCCTAGACATACACTACAAATCCGGAAAGATGGCATGTCATCAGAGATCAAGGTAATGAAAATGTCTACACATGGCAGGATATGTTCAATCTGCCCCTGCATGATCTCTTTGACATGAGAAGACACTATAAGGATTAAATATAAAGGCTGATGCAACCCAAACACCCAAAGTCTCTCCTGTATGCATGCACAAGTATATTGAAGTAGAATGCTTTGGAAGTTTCATACGAACGTCCAGATGATCTGGAATATATGGAGATAGTCCAGTGAATGGCTCTTCAAGATCATGCATAGGTTGGACTCACCTTATATTAGAATGTTTATTTTGGCTTGTAATAGGTCTTTTGTTAGTTTCCTTTTATATGTAATTAGTTTTATGTAGTTTTGTAGTCCAACAAAACTGTGAGCGAAGTCAGCTATTTAGTTCGCTCGGCGAAACTATAGTTTCGGCAGAATAGTTTCGCTGATAGCGAAACTGTCTACGAAACTAAGACTGCTATATATAGTTTTGATCATTATCATTGTTTTAGAATCTTGCAAAAACCCTAATCATTTATCCTTGTTGCAAAATACATTTGTAAGCAAGAATTTCACTAAAATATCATTATGCTTTGTTATTGATTGTATTGTTCATCATTGTCTTACCTTGATTGAATTGTTTATGTTCTTAATCTTCTTTGTTCACTTTGTCTATTGTTTGTGTTTGATATTGAACGATTCAACAACTCATTTGTACTAAAAAACAATCAAATGGACCAACAATATGGTATCAAAGCCTTAGTGCCCATGATTTGTTGAGTTTTTTTGGTGTTTTAGTTCAATATCAAGCTTTCTTCAATTTAGGTTCAAAATAGTGTGTATTTGACATGGAATTTGATTGTGTTTTGTTGGTTATTGGTTAGGGAGATCTGTTAATCATCATATCTCAATCCATTGAGTTTTTGATGATTTTAGATTGATTTCGTGTTGAAAAAGGGTTCAAGCTTTGTCCAACAAAATTAGACGTTCATCCAGCGAAACTAGAGATTCTTTTCTGTGAAACTATTGGTGTTATCACTATTGAGATTGTTTCTTGTTATTCTGCAAAACTAGTCTCTTTGAACGAAAGTTCATCAGTGCTTGTGAGGGTTTAACAAGCGAAATTGCTGTCAAAAGTATCATTGAACAAAAGTTAAAGCTTGTTTCGTGCGAATTTATCGGCGAAACAAAGCTATTTGGGACATTCGGCTAGCGAAACTGCTACCGAAATTGTCAGCGAATCTTGCTTTCTCAACAAAATTGTCTGCGAATTTACCTCTCTTCAGCGAAACTACTTCATTTTCAGCGAAATTGCTCCTTCTCTTGCTGAAATTACATCAATCCTAGTGAAACTACCATGTCAAAGTTAACCTCACTCACTCTTGCCGATCTTGAAAGTGATGCTCCCAACAGGCCACCAAGACTCATTAATGGGGATAATTTCAAGGATTGGAAGAGACTTCTCAAAGCTTTCTTCTTTTACACTAACCACAAACAATAGGAATCGATTATTTTTGGTCCTCACATACCAACTGTCACTGTTGGTGATGTTGTCTCTCAAAATAAGACCCGTCTACTTTCACTAAAAAGGATCTGAAGCTGATCGATCGTGACGAGAAATCTTTTGGTGCATTAACTCTATGTCTGGCACCAGACTTCTACAATCGATTTGCAGAGCATAAAAATGCAAAGTCCCTTTACGATGCCCTATGTGAAATCTATGATGGTAACGATGAACTGGTAAAGGATAAGAGCATTCAAGCAGAAAGGAATTCAATTCCTTCGTGGGATACAAAAGTGAGAGTCTCACAGATCTCACAAATCTCTTTTTGACAGTTTCAAGTACCTTGAAGAAATACGATGAAAAACTCTCCAATAGTGAACAAGTAAACAACCTACTAGACTCTCTCCCACCTTAGTGGAGTCTTCAGGTGAGAATGCTAAAACAAGAAAGAGGGTTTACAGTTTACAAGCTAATGGATATTATCAATAAGCTTAAATATTTTGAGTTGGACATGAAAAGACAGGAATTCAACCAGACCATGATGCCTACATCTGGTTTTACTCAAAATGTTGCTATACTATCATCCGCTGCAAGCTCTCAAATACAGACTTCAATTCAAGGAGGAGTTAATACAAGTAATTTTTCAGGAGGAAACATTAGTGTTGGAAGAGATCAGGCTAATACTAATGCAAATGTTGAAACTTCAATTCCATCAGAAACAATGGCTTTTTTTGGAATGTTTGTTCAAAGCTTTGAAGCACTTGTGACTAGAGAGTTGGAAGGGAAAGGAATGACAATGGAGGATATGTATCAGGTGGATCCTGATGATCTTGAAGAAACGACATTCAGTGGCAAATGGAAATGTTGACTCTTAGAGCTCGGAGATTTATAGAGCGCACTGGGCGAAAGAACTTCGGAGGCCAAACCTCGAATTCAAAACTGGGATTTGATAAGTCTAAACTGAGATGTTTCAACTGTAAACAATTGGGACATTTTAAACACGAATTCCATCACTAATTGTCACTGATTCTAGTAATTTAGGAGTTCCACGATTAACCATTGAGAGGGAGAAGGAAGACATGAATCACAAAAAAGAGAGTGCCTTGATTTCTAACTTTGATTGGAGTGTATAGGTTGAGGAGACAAGGGCTGAGATTAGTCATGCTTTGGTGGCTTTTTTGTTAAAGGAAACGGGAGGTAGACTATGAAGATGAATTCGATCCATTCAAGGAATTCAAAGATGAGGTTGGGTTGTCAGTTAAAGAGAAAGAAAAGAAGGATGAGAGGATGAAAGAAGGTAAATCTGAAGGACTAAAGAAGGAAGGAATTCCATCCACTGAGCAGGGAAAAGAAAATGATGATGCTACTATAACTGTTGAGGAAAGTAAGTCAAGTACTCTGGTGTGCCAATGTGAAAAGGCTTTAGCAGCAGAAAAGGTGGTGACGGGACTTCCATATGAGGTAATTCAGGATATGTGTTCTTCTACTTGCAAACATTAGACTATTTGGGATTTATAAAGCTAATCGGTTATTATTGATAATGAGAAAGATTTAAAAAGAATTAGTGAGGAACTTAAAATCAATGAATCAAAATATTTTGTTAAACTAAACGAATCCTTGAGAGAAAATGATCACATAAAACGAATTGTTTTGGAAGAAATGTTCAGATTAATACTTTGGCTGAAAGAGTTGCTCTTGCTAAATTTGAAACAAGCAAACTTAAGTCGGTTAGACAAATGGACCATATCTGGAATAAAACATGATGATTTATGTAAATCTCAAAGGGGAGCTAAGATTAAAACAAGATTAGGATATGAAAATGTTAAGGTTTATCCTCCACCAAGTACATACTGTTGTTCTCCTATGCTTGTTCCTCATCCTTCTAAGGATTTGATCAAAACAGATACTAACAGTATGTCTGCAGGTTTAGAGGGTGTAAAGCATGTTCGTGAGGACTACGACTATGGACCAACTAGTGGGCTTGGATGCACTAGTATTAGTACACCTGATTTTCAGCATTCTGTTTTAGATCATAAATCTAGTTTAAATTCTATTTTTGTTTCTAGTAAACATGTAACAGATACTGTTGCATCATGTTCTCATGATGTTTGTATTTCATCTTTAAATTATGTACACTGTGGTGATGCTTCTTGTTCTGATTATGATAATGGTGCAACAGATCTCACTACAAAGACTAACAAGAAACTTAAAACTAATTTTTTTGACAAATTCTTTTCTCATCCAATTCCATCTTTTACTCCGATGAATATTTCTTTATCAAATGAAAGAAATGTAACTTCATCTGAAGCTAGCACAAGTGGTACTAGTACTACTCGTACTTCGGATGATCATTCATCTACTTTTGTAAATAATAATTCTAGTTCACATTAACTCCAACCTCATGGCATGTATGAGACATATAGTGACATTGATTCTAGTGTGTCTAAATGTGATGAGGAAATTGACATTGAACATACTACTATCTCATTACATCACAGACCTAGACACAAACCACACTATTTCAGGTATGGCCAAGAGGATCATCTTGTCAAGAACTGTCCTACACTACACCATGGCCATGTAAATAGAAATATTTTTGAAATAAATTAACTAAATATTTAATAATAATTCTTTTGTAAGAAATCTGCGTCTTCTAAAGCTAATTTTGTTCAAACTTGGGTTCCTATCTCACCTGGTTAATCAGTTCCTTATTTGATTGCAGGAGTCATCCACTAAGATTGTAAACAGCATATGGCATGTAGATAGTGGATGCTCCATACATATGACAGGGTTGAAAGATTTGTTGACCAATTATCAGATTATAAATGGAGGATATGTTGCTTTTGCTGGCGACAAAAAGGGTGGAAAGATGATTGGTTAAGGAGAGGTATCCAATGGTTCTTTAACTTTGAAGAAATTTAACTATGTCCCTAAGCATGTGTTTAATCTCTTGAGTGTCTCTCAAATCTGCAATAAAGACATTCCGGTCTTGTTTAAATACAATGAATGTCTATTTTAAAATCTGCGATTGATATTCCAGAAGAATTGATTCTTATGCGTGCTCCACGAAAGCAAGATACATATCTTCTTGATATTAATTCAAAGGAGTCAATGTCTACTGCCATATGTCTTCTTTCAAAATCTTCAACCTTTGAGTCTCTGTTATGGCATCGTCGATTGGGCCACGTTAATTTTAAAATAATAACCAAATTAGTCAAAAACAATCTTGTTAGAGGACTTCCTTTAAAAGATTTCTCTGTGAACGAAAAATGTATGGCTTGTGCCAAGGGCAAACAACATAAGAAACCACATAAGCCCAAACTTGAAAATAGCATAACTTGTCCTCTCGAGTTGTTACATACTGATTTTTTTGGCCCAATCAGTGTTAAATCAATTGCTAAAAACTCTTTATGTCGTGTTGTTATAGATGATTTTTCGAGATATTCATGGGTGAGATTTCTTGCTCACAAGGGAGAGGTTGATGAGGAATTGCAGAAGTTAATACTTTCAATCGAGACTATAAGCAAGAGAAAGGTTTCGGCCATGAGAAGTGACAACGGTATTGAATTCAAAAACAGATTCTTGATTTGTTCTATGCTGAAAAGAGGATTGTGAGACAATTTAGTGTTGCAAGGATGCCTCAACAGAATGGTGTAGCTAAATGAAAGAATCGTACCCTTATTGAAGCCGCCTGTACAATTTTGATAAAAACATGGTTACCCATTATCTTTTGGGCTGAAGCGGTAAACTATGCTTCATATGTTCTAAACCGGGTGTTGATAGTCAAGGACAAAATGAAGACTCCTTATGAACGCTTTCATAAACAAAAACCTTTATTTGACTTCTTTCAACCATTTGGTTGTTTATGCACTATCTTGAATACTCAATCCTAAAAGACAAAGTTCGGTGTCATGTCTGATGAGTGTTACTTTGTCAGTTATTCTTCTTCTCAAAAGGCTTATCTGATATATAACAAGAGAACACGTATCATTCAAGAGTCGTTCTATGTTGATTGGCGGGAGTCTAACTCCTCTGATGTTCGATCTGAACCAGCATGGTTCTTTGACTCCGATATTGTGTTTAATTCTTTTAATCTTCTAGTTTTTGATGATGATGCTTCCATCTCAAATGTTCAAACAAATATCATTTCCTCAACTCCATTACCTGTTATTCCTCCTGTCCATTCCACCTCTTCAGCAAATGATGCCACGTCAGTTGATGTTGCATCATCTTCATCATCATTTGATCTTTCACCGCCACCTTTTTCGACATCCCTTCCTTTATCACCAACATCTATCTCACAACAAACTGTTCCATCTCTCCCTCCCTTATCTACTCATTCACAATCTGTCAACGAATCATCTCCAAACATCTTACCTTCATCCACTGATTTCAAAACATTAAAGGATCATCCTCATGATAACGTTATTGGATCTATCACTGATGGAGTACGACGCAGAGTGAATCTGGTCTAATTAAAATTTGTCTCTCCTCTTGCTTTATCTCTCAAACTGTTATGGAAAACATTCATGCAGCTCTCCAGAATCCTTGTTGGGTGGAATCAATGCAATTGAACTTCAACAATTTAGAGAAGCTAAAAGTATGGACTTTGGTTGACCTCCCTCCAAACAATGCCCAATTGGCATGAAATAGGTCTTTAAGAACAAACCTGATAATCGTGGTGTTGTGGTGCGTAACAAATCAAGATTGGTTGTGCGAGGATTTGCTTAAGAAGAATGGATTGACTATACTGAAGTCTTCGCTCTTGTGACCCGTCTTGAAGCAATAAGGATTTTTCTCGCTCATGCTGCTCATAAACAGTTCAAGGTCTATCAGATGGATGTCAAGTGTGCTTTCCTTTATGGAGACATTGATGAGGAGATATATGTGTGTCAACCAACAGGTTTTGAGGATCCTAATTTTCCCAATAAATTTTAAAAGCTTGAGAGTCTCTTTATGGTCTTCATCAGGCGCCTAGAATTTGGTATGAGACCGTAGCACGGTACCTCTTAAGGAATGGTTTCTCTCGTGGCACCATTGATATGACTCTATTCAAGAATGAAGTGAATGGTGAAATGTTGATTGTACAATTTTATGTTGATGATATTATTTTTGGCTCTACCAATTCTCAATTATGTTGGGAGTTCGAGGAGGTGATGCGTAGTCGTTTGAAATGAGTATGATGGGGGAGATGTGCTTTTTCCTTGGGTTACAAGTGGAACAAAAGCCAGAGGGCATTCTCATTCATCAGGAGAAGTATGTTAAGGAGATTTTGAAGAAATTCAAGATGGATGACGCTTCCCCTGAAATGACTCCTTTTACTGCTCAAACATGCCTCACTCCCGATGAGAATGGGAAACCTGTTGATCCTCATCTCTACAGATCTATGATCAGCTCCCTTATGTATCTTATAGCACCTTATAGCAATTCGTCCTGAGATCAATTTCATTGTAGGTTATTGTGCTCGATACCAGTCTGCCCCGAAGGTGTCTCAAGAAAAAGTCATCAAAAGAATTTTCCGTTATCTCAAAGGCTCTTCTCGTTTAGGCCTTTGGTATCTCTATCGTGGGAATTTTGATTTACATGCTTATTCTGACAGTGATTCTAATGGTTGCAGGTTAAACCAAAATCGGTAACCGGAGGATGTCAATACCTGGGCAATTGTCTGGTCTTATGGAAAAGCATGAAACAAACCATTGTTTCTCTCTCTATAGGGGAAGTAGAATACATTGCTACTTCTAGTTGTTGTTCACAAGTTCTGTGGATACAACACCACATGATTGACTATGGAATCAATTTTTTCCTTACACCATTGTTCTCTGACAACGAAGCTGCCATCGGGATTGCTAAGAATCCTATTCATCATTCTCGAACCAAGCACATCGAAACACGAATTCATGCCATTCATGATGCTCAGAAAAGGTTTTGTCGATATTATTCCCATTGACACTAAAAATCAAAGGCAGATCTTTTCACAAAACATTTGATAAACCTCACTTTTATGAATTGATCTCTATGCTAGGGCTAATATCTTTTACAAAAAAACTAGGAACTTGATTTGTGATTACAAGAAATGATTGTATATCTTCTGGATATGCTCGTTTGTGTATGACTGGCGTTTAAAATGAGAAATGATAGTTACTGATGTTGCTTCTGATTCACAACTTATTTTTAAATTGATAATAAAAGAAAATCAAACAGATTTTTTCAATGATATGCTTGGTAAACTCAGCCTAAAAAATAAAGTAGATAGTAGCATAATGATTTAAATTAAAATCTTTGCTTAAGGATGTCTGGACTCACGCAATCATTGTGGCCTGCACGAAAACTGAGTCCCGACAAAAATAGATTAGGAATTGATCTTTCACCAACCATGTTACAATTTCTCTATGCATTGTTTGTTGTGTGTATGTGTCTCGTGATTGTGCTAATCTCCTCTACTGTATGATAGTACTGACCTGGAGTGATGATCTCCTTTGTTGTACCATAGTATTGACTGGAGCTCTCATTGGCACATGATTAAATGGCCATCTCCTTTGTTATACGTGAGTATAGACCTGGAGCTCTCACCATTTTAGTCTAAGTCGTGTCAAATCATCTAAATGATGAATTCATCTCAGAATGAAATATTCTGTCGATAATCACTTTCACGCTAATGCACAAGCCTTGTCCTATAAAGATCGCCACATTCAAGAAATCCTGAGGTTGGGTGAGGGTTTTTGCCAAATGATTATGGGGTCCTAACGTTCTAAAGCATCTAATCGAACCTTAATGAATCATCTATTGTTTGTTGAAAAAGATAGGGCATGGGTTTAAGTCGACAAACATATCAACAATCATCGTTGATATGTTTGAGAATTTCAAAATTTCTTCAAAGACTGTGATTAAGATTTAGTTATCAATATGATCTCATTGCTTGTCGATGATTAAATTCATCTTTGTGCTAATATATATCTTGAAGATGTGATCTCTGATCGATTTAGATCTCGTATTTAATGTAAAATATATATATATATATATATATATATATATATATATATATATATATATATATAATATATATATATATATATATAATATATATATATATATATATATAATT
Source organism: Flaveria trinervia (assembly GCA_025506515.1). Taxonomy (NCBI): domain Eukaryota; kingdom Viridiplantae; phylum Streptophyta; class Magnoliopsida; order Asterales; family Asteraceae; genus Flaveria; species Flaveria trinervia. The sequence goes on along the minus strand of CM046442.1, from coordinate 99,695,873 downwards.
TTGCGAAACTATACTTTCTCTAATTGTTCCGTTAGAAGAAATTGCAATTTCGCTCAACCTTTTCATATTGTGCGAAGTCACTTTCGACCTGAATTTCTCTTGGTGAAATTGCAGCTTCGCTTGGTGAAACTGTAGATTCGTCTGGCGAAACTCTAGTTCGCTAACTGTGATACTGTATGCTATTTAAGTCATTTTGCAAAATTAACTTCTCACTTTCGCACAATCGAACTCTTAGGTTTCTTAGGGTTGTTTCGTGACCTCTTCATGCATTTTTGTGATTCTGTGATTTTGATATCGATTATTTGTTGATTCATACTCGCAAGTGAGTTTCGAACTTAGGACCGCCATTTAATCTTGTTAATATTATAACATTGTGAGTATATTTGATTGAGACTCTTCGGTACCTTCGTTGTTCTTCTAGCGAAATTACCGATAGTCCAGCGAAACTAAATGGAAGTTCTTGAATCCTCAGCGAAACTATGAGGTTATGCTGTCCGAGCGAACTTAACAGTTCCGCTGACTAAATTTCAGTGTCGTTGTGCCTAAACTATTGTTTCGGCTTTTCGAATCTACCTCACTGTTTGGACAAAACTGATGTGATCGTGCTGGCGAAACTATACTTTCGCCTACCGAAATTAAATCTCATTCTGCGAAACTATAGTTTCGGCCAGCGGTTTTAATTTAATTTTTGATTTTTCTTTATTCTTTTCTTATTTTTTTATTTTAGTACTTTATACTTTCTTCTAATAATTCATTTGTATTTCAGGTTTAAATGGCTAATCTAAAGTTTGATGAGAGAAACAACATCACAACCATTTTGGATGATACACATCCTAAAGCAGCGGGATTTAGAGACTGTATTCGATGGCTGCAAAGATCCCCTATAGCTTATGCTATCTCTCATTCTTCTACCATCTATGATCTACATATCAGAGACTTTTGTAGATCAGCTGAGTATGATACGAGAGGGAACACCTAAAGATCACTACTAAAGTTTTGGGGAATGAAGTGTCTATTTCAGCTGAGATAGTTTCAAGGATTCTAAGACTAGAAGAAGACTCAGGAGAGGAAGTTACTATGTTAGATACTGAAGTGTTCACAGCATTCAGGAGTATGGGATATGAGGGGCCAGCTTTTGGTTCCTGAAAAGAGATCAAGAAGTCCTTTGTCTCAAAGGAATGTAGATTCATTGCCCACGTCTTTATTATGTGTTTAGATCACCGTAAAGGTGGATAAGATGGGTTGAACATAGACTGGGCAAAAGCTATGGTGTTATGCTGTAGTGGTGAAAAGGCAAATATTGCGAGACTAATATTTGCATGTATGGCACAGAATGTGATGGCAATAAAGAAGGATAAGGGCTTATGTATCCTAGATTTCTTCGGATGATCTTTGATGATCTAATTCCAAATGTGCCAAGACATGGGGAGGTGAAAAGGTTAGTGTAGATGAATCCACGTATTTTTGTAGACTGTTGTGCCATCCGACATGACTTTATCGAGAAGATCACCCATCTATGGAAAACATGTACCAACTTGAAAGATGGAACTATATTAGAATGGTGGACGAGTCAGAGAATAAGCGAGCTAAAGAAACTAGAGCACAATAGACTGATGCTGCTAAGAAGAGAAATAGATATGCAAAAGAGAAGGATTGTGATTTTGAAGATGAAGTGAATAAAAGGGATGAAGAGATAAGGGTTAAAAGGAGAAAGGTCGAAAAAGAAAGTTGATATAGCAAAATTAGAAAGGAGAACTAAACAGAGACATCAAGCATTTACTGAAACTCCAAGGAGGGAAGAAAGAGGAAGTTTAGATGAGGTTGGATTTGTAACCTTAACAGCTCACTGGCTAATGAATTAAGTATGATAAAGACCAAAATCGCTAATCAAGAGATGCGGAAAAGTCAAAAGATGAGTTGATAGAGGGAATGAAGAAGATGCTAGTAGATCAAAACTTGCTGCTAAAGTTGTTTGAGGAAGTTACTTAGTTGAAAGCTGCTGATGGCCTGCCCAATCAACTAACTCAATCTGAGTTAGATGATTTAACTAATACTTCTAAATACCTATTCTTGAACGTGGGTTCCTTCTCCAGGGCAGGAGAGGGCACATCTGGTGCAGCAACTGCTGCTGCTGAAGGGTCTGGAAAAAGGAACGAAGATGAAGGTAGGGAGAATGAGGAGGAGGTTCTGGAGGTTGGGTTTGTGAACATGGGATTTGATATAGAAAAAGATCTGGTTGGAGAAGAGGTTGTGAGGGAGAAGTCGGTTGAAAGAGATGCTGAGAAAGGAAAAGGGCTACTTGATGAAGAGGAGGACAATGAAAAACTAGTAGATTATGATTCCGAGCCAAAATTTATGAAGTTGATGAGAGACCATTGATATATGTAGCCAAAAATGGAGACCTAGATAAAGATGTATTTGAGATGGATAAGAAGAATGGTTTGTTAGAGAAGGAGCCTGAAAACTACTCCCCTTTTCCAAAACTTGGAAGGGTTGAGTAAAAAGGAGGCTGATAAGAGGATTATTAGTTGGTGTTATTACCCCCTCAAGATGTTCATGAAAAAGAGGAGAGAAGGAGGAATTAGTTACATGCATAAGAGGAAGGCATTCAAGACCTTGCCAAAGTGGGATCTGAGGAGGCTGGCAGCTATGCCGTTACTAAATGCCAATCTTAGTGAACGAGCCTCACTTTTAGAGAGAGATTAAAAATGGCTTAGATGACAACTTTGAGTCTTCTGGATACATGAAAGCAGAAAGGAAACGATCAAAAAAAGACAAAGATTGGGAGACTGGAAAATGAAGAATTGTCCTAAGAGTAAAACCACCAAAGATTGTGAATAAAGTCAGGTTGGCAGATCCCCTTCCCCACAGTTACAGAATTTTGAGAAGTGGTTTTATGATAATAACATAGGGAGGCGGTGATAAGGGTTAAGAATGGTAGAGAATTTAAAGTCTTTGACCCTATGGAGCTTTTAAGCTTTTGTGATAAAGATTTGCTGGTTTTATGTGAGAATCATATCAAGCTGGGGTGGGTGAAGAGACAAGGAAAGAAGCCAGTCTGTTTATGATTGTGGCAAATAAGATTAGAGGAGTGAGAGCAGAAGTGAAAAGGCTTGCAGAGAGAGTAAGGGCTCAAGATGATCTAAACATGGACAAACAAGATCTGACAAGGCAGTTTGGGCAAGCTAGTGCTCATCCGAAGGGGCTCATGAAGCAGGAAGAGACCATGGAGAATCATTTGTTGAAGCCCCTAAGGAGTTGTTACAGGAGTTGTTAAGACAAATCAAAGGCAACAGAGGAAACTGAAGCTGACAAGATACATCAAGACGAGTGAAGGTGGTGAGTTCCAACCTAGGGGAGTATTGAATATCATGCATAGGTTGGACTCACCTTAGATTAGAATGTTTTTTTTTGCTTGTAATAGGTCTTTTGTTAGTTTCCTTTTGTATGTAATTAGCTTTATGTAGTTTTGTAGTCCAGCGAAACTTTGAGCTAAACTATAGTTTCCCTCACAGTCAGCTGTTTAGTTTGCTCGGCGAAACTGTTGTTTCTGTCGGGCGAAACTACAGTTTCGGCAGAACAGTTTCACTGACAGCAAAACTGTTTGCGAAACTAAGACTGCTATATATACTTTTGATCATTATCATTGTTTCTGAATCTTGCAAAAACCCTAATCGTTTATCCTTGTTGCAAGTTACATTTGTAAATAGGAATTTCACTGAAATATCATTGTGCTTTGTTATTGATTGTATTGTTCATCATGTCATACCTTGATTGAATTGTATATGTTCTTAATCTTCTTTGTTCACCTTGTCTATTGTTTGTATTTGATATTGAATGATTCAACAACTCATTTGTACTGAAAAACGATCAAATGGACCAACAGCTCTTCTCACTCATAAAGCCAAGAAGTTCTACAAGCGGAAAGGAAGAAAGTTTCCCAGCAACACAGCCAGTGGAAAATTTGAACTGGACAAAAGCAAAATCAAAATTTTCAACTATAACTTGATGGGCCACTTTGCCAAGGAGTGCAAGGCACCAAGAACAAATGGTGGCCAAGCACAGTCTTGACCAAACTACACTGATAAAGCTACCCAAAATGACAAGCCAAAGCAGCAAGCTGTAGTTGCTGTTGAAGAAGGAGGCTTTGACTGGAGCTTTCAGGTGGAAGATGCTTCTCCAAACCAAGCACTGATGGCAAATCATGATGAAGCCAAGGTATTGGAACATCTATGTACCCCTGAATTTATTGTTAAAGTAAACAGATATAGGTCCTACAACTTAGAAATGAGATATGATCTTGAGTCCTTAAACATCTTAAAAGCTGATTTTTAAAAGTATGAAAGTGATTATAAACTAAAGATAGAGGACTTAGAGAAAACCATTTAAGTTCTAAAACATGAGCACACCAATTATAGGACTCAGATCAAGGATCTCATAACTAAGCTGACTGAGTGATAGGCTGAGCTTGTGATTAGCAAAGCCAAGGCAAAAAATTGTATTCTTAAAGAAGAGAACTTCAAGAACATGATATCCTCATCCCTGCAAAACAAGGTGGGTTATCAAAACAAGCAGGGAGTGGGATCTAATGACATAGCTCCTCCACACACAATCTTGTCTGTAAGATCACCCAGGTGTGGATCTTATGAAGATGAGCTTCCTCTCATAGACCCTTTGAGTGAAGAGGATAAAGAAGTGATAGTGAAGAATTTCTCTGAGAAGAGTGAAGAAGAGGATTCTAAGAAGGGTCACTATCCTTCTGAGGAGAGGAAGAAGACTGTAACGACCAAGTCTATAAGGAAAACTTGATCAGAAAAAGCAAAAGAAAAGCTAGGAAGGCTCAAGAGATCAATGCCACTTTTGATTCTAGCTAGAAACAAGTTTTTATCTCTACAGGATTTGAAGTGGGGAAGACTGAAAACATCAACCTAAACTTTTCTGCTAAGAGTTCTGGTTCATGTTCAAATCATCTCAGCACCAGGAAGAAGGCTAATCTGTTGTGTACCACTACTACACAGTCTCGGCATTGCAAAGATGAAGGTGGAGAAGGGATGTGATCAGATAAGTCTTGTTCTTAGAAGAAGGCTCTTAGAAAGAAGAAAATAGAATGTGTAATGTGTGAAAGTATCTCCCATCCTGCTAAGGATTGTCCATAAAATCCAAGAGGTACTCTCCATATGACCAAGAAAAAGATTTCCAAGAGCTCTAAGAAAATTTCAGCTTCGGAAGGAAAATATGTTTCCTTCGAAAGCTCTAAATCAAAGAAGAAGGAAAGTGGAATATTTCCTTCGGAAGAAAATTTGTTCTCGGAAGAAAGGAATACTTCCGAAGCACTGAAGTCTGCTGCAGTGTCTGAAGAATCTTCCAAATGTCCAGTCATCAAAACTTCCAAAATCTCAAAAGCTTCCGAAGAGTTGAATGTCAAGTCCAAACTTCCAAAGGTGGTGTGGAAGCAAAGAAAGACCAAGTGACTGAATGTTCCTCATCAACAACAGCACAAGATCCTTAAAGCACAACTATAGGATCTATTACTATTGTAGAAGGTTCTACTTCTTTTAATGAGCCCAAGACCAATAAGGCTTGGGTTTCCAAACGTAACTAATCATTTTCTTTATGCAGGAACAACTCAAGACAAACAAGAATGTCTGGATCATTGATAGTGGTTGTTACAGGCACATAATAGGCAATAGGTCACTACTCCAGAACTTTGAAAGGATTGATGAAGGGCCAGCTGCTTGTGGAGGAGATGAAGGTGGTTACATATCTGGAAGGGGCAAGGTCACTAATGGTAAGCTCAGCATTGAAAAGGTAAAGTTTGTCAAGGAGCTTCTGAGTGTATCCTAATTTTATGATCAGAGTCATAAGATGCTCTTTACTGAGCATGAGTGCATTGTTCTAAAGCCCGGGGTGGTCATTCCTCATGAGCATATCCTATTCAGAGCCCTCAAGAAAGGGAACATGTACAAGATGGACTTGCAAGAGACATCTCCCTCTAGAGAAGTCTTATGCTTTTTATCTAAAGCAAATAGTGATGAGTCTTTCCTATGGCATAAAAGAATATGCCATGTAACCTTTAAAAACATGAATAAACTTGTTAAGAATGATTTGGTAACTGGAATGCCAAAGAAAGAGTTTACAAGTGATGATCACTGTGTTGCATTCCTAAAAGGTAAGCAACATAAGGTATCTTATAAGCCTAAGGAAAGAAACTCCATCACTACACCCTTACACTTGTTACATATGGATCTCTTTGGCCCTGCAGTGTAATGAGTCTAGGAAGGACCTCTTATTGTTTAGTGATCATAGATGACTTTACCAGATTCACTTGGGTCTTTTTCCTTAGATCTAAGGATAAGACTCCTGAGATTCTGAAGAATTTCATCTTAAAGATTGAGAATCAATGTGATCACAAGGTTAAAACCATAAGATGTGATCATGGAACTGAATTCAAGAACCAAATCCTTGATACATTTTGTGATGAAAAGAGTATTACAAGACAATACAGTGCACCGAAGACTCCTCACCAAAATGGTGTTCCTGAGAGGAGAAACAGGACATTGAATGAAGCTGCAAGAACCATGCTGTGTGATTCTAAACTACCTGTCACCTTCTGGCCAAAGGCAGTAAACATTGCCTGCTATGTGCAAAATAGATTTTTAGTGGTTAAGACTCATGGCAAGGATCCTTATGAACTTTGGCATAAGTAGAAACCCTTCATTGGTTTTCTCAGGTCATTTGGATGTCCTTGCACCATCTTGAATACCAAAGATCAAATTGCCAAATTTGCTGAGAAAGCAAATGTGGACACTTCATTAGATACTCCTCTCAAGCTAAGGCTTATAGAGTATACAATCTCAGAACTAGAATTGTTGAGGAGTCAGCCAATGTGACTTTCAATGAACACACACTCTGTGTGGCTGGTTCTGGTCCTGATTGGCTGTTTGATCTTGATCTAGTTACCAACTATTTTAGCAAATCTTGAGAGAATGTTTCAGGATGTACAAATATATTACCCATAGGTGATCCTGACACGAGATTTGAGCTTAGAAGACCTTCAAGCCACACATCTTTAGCTCTAGTTGAAACTACATCTGCAAATGAGGTTACTATTAGCACCACAATGACAAATGTAGCTGATACATCTGAGATGCCTCCAAATTCAAGTTCAGAGGCTCAAAAACCAAATAATCACACTTAAAATGCAGAAGAATATGATGGTGGTGGTGACAGTGATCAGGAATTTCTTGATATTGATAACCACTCCATAGATGACAACATCAATGATGTCACACACTCATTAGATCAAGTCTCTCTTGATAAGTGTGCTGATGTGGTGGGAGAAACATCAATG
>CM046442.1:99653522-99683522 GCA_025506515.1 Flaveria trinervia | reverse complement strand
GTCTTGGAGCAGGAGAATGGAAGGCTTCATCAGATATCAAGACAGAAACATGTGGAACTCCATTGTCAATGGCCCGTATAAATCAAAGGTGGCATCACCTGGTGGAAACGGTGCCATGATAGAAAAGGCTATGGAGGATTACTCTGATGAAGACAGAAAGAAGATGGACATCGACAGCAATGCCATGACCATTCTCATGACTGCAATACCGAACTCTATTATGGTGGGATTCGAGCATTGCATGAATGCCAAAGAATTGTTTGATGCACTTGCTTAGATGTACTCAAGCTCCAATGACTCAAAGAAGGACTCGTTGAAGTAGCAGTTTGAGATCTTCACTCATATTGCTGGAGAGACCCTCAGCGAGCACTACTTCAGGTACATGGATCTTATTTCTTCTCTTCAGTCTGTGAAGATCACTCTTGAACTTAGAGATCTTACTAGAAAGTTCATGAGTGCTCTTCCAAATGATTGGACATTCTACTGTGTCTCTATCAAGAGGACAGACTACTTGAACACTCTCACCATGACTGAACTCTATGGCATCCTTGATGGATATCGCCTAGAGATGGAGAGTAAGAAGGGCCACCAAACAAGCAGACCCATGAGTCTTCCTGCTAGCAACGCTTTAATGGTTGTTGAAGGCTCATTACCCCCTACAACCTCAGCATTACCTAACATACCAGCAGCCATCCTGCTCTTCTAGATCTTACATCACTTTTCTTAAGACTCTAAGGTCTCAACAAGCTTAACACAACTCCTTTCAGGAAAGTTGTGCCTTTGTCTCAGGAAGTGGACACTCTGGTGATTTTCAATACTGCTTTGATGATCTTGAGTGTTTTAATCCAGATGATGTAGAGTACATGGACATTGTCCAACAGATGGCTCTTTTAACTTACAGAGTGAAGAAGTTCTTTAAGAGAATTGGAAGGCACTTCCCTCAAAACCAACTACCAGCAAGTTCGAGTTTGATAAAACCAAGGCAAAGTGTTACAACTGTAACCAATTGGGTCACTTTTCAAGGGAATGCAAGGCTACCAAGACCAATCCGGGAACCACACAGGCCTCCACACATCCCTCAACCTTAAAGCCCACTGAGAAGTCAACTGAAACAGTTGCAATAGCTCAAGAAGTTGACTAGAGCTTCATGGTATAGGATGTGACTCTTGCTCAAGCTCTTATGGCTAGAACAGATGATGCCCAGGTATATGAACATCACTGCACTCCATCTTGTATAGCTAAAGTTAAACTCTATCAGGATTACAATATGAAAATCAGATCTGATATTAAGTCTTTAAACATCTTAAAATCTGATTTTAAAAGAGCTGAATCTGAGTATCAAAATAAAATTGAGGAGTTAGAGAAAAATGTGTCTCTTTTAAAACATGAACACACCAACTACAAGACTCAAATCAAAGATCTGATATCCAAATTGTCTGAGGCTCAAGCCTAACTTGTCACTGTTGAGGCTCAGGCCAGGAAGCATGCTATCTCTAAGCAAAACTTCCAAGCTATTCTTGCATCATCCTCCCACTCCAAACTCTATTATCAGAACAAAGGAGGGCTGGGAACCAATGAAATTGCTCCACCACACTCCTATGAGTCTATTAGACAGCCTAGATGTGGTATGAGGAGCAAGAGGTTCCAACTGCTAACCCTTCCTCACCGGAGTTGAAGGATGAAGCAACAATAGTGGTCACCACAAGGAAGGAATAGGTAGATGTACTCATCTCCTCCTATGAAGAACAAATCCTAACCACTAAGGCCAGAAGAAGTAGAGCTAAAGCTGTTAGGAGAACTGCCAAGAAGGTGGCTGAGTCCAAGCTGAAGATTGACCCCAAGCAGAAGGGTGTCTTTATCTCTGCTGGATTCCAAGTGTTAGGTAATTCTGATTCGGGAAAGGAGTGTAATACCAGCACTTCTGTCTTGCCAAAGGATCAGAAGTTGAAGGGAAAAGTTGCTAATGAAGAAAAGAAGCCCAAGAAACAGCAACCCTCACTTTCCCAAAGAACTAACATTGCATGCATAATATGTGGTCTGCAAAACCACATGGCGAAAGATTGTTACTACAATCCTGCAACCACACATTATGCAAATAATGTTAGAAAAGAAGGAGTCAAGGAAGGTTTCACATTTGGACCTTTTAAAACGGTTCAAGTGATGAAAAAGGGAAAGCTAGTTTCGGAAGCCAGGTTGCTTTCGGAAGAAACTCCTTCTTCAGAAGGGAAAATGGCTTCGGAAGCAAAAGCTACTAAGGTTTGAAAGAATAAGAAAGTTCCCTTGAAACCTCCCCAGAAGAAGAATGCTTTGGAAGAAAAGGTGGTGAAGACTTCTTCCGAAAAGAAAGAAGCTTCGGAAGATAGCCATGCTGCTAAAGCTTCAATAAGCTCATCCTCCAAGATCAACCAAAGGATGGACTGGAAGATCAAGGAAGATGCTACAGTCCAAACCTCTTCTTCAAAGACCTCTATTGAACCCCCATGCATAAAATTTGGTTCAATTATGTCAATATCTTGGAAGAACCCAAGACCAGCAAGGCTTGGGCTTCCAAACAAAACTAAGAATCTCATCTTATGTGCAGGGACATCCATTTGACAAGAACAACAATGTCTGGATTGTAGACAGTGGATGCTCCAAGCACATGACAGGAACAGATCTCTCCTTCAATAGTTTTAGAACTATGATGGAGGTCCTGTCCAATTTGGAGGTGAGGCCGGAGGATATATTTCTGGCAGAGGGAGTATATCCAATGGTAAATTAAAAATTGACAAAGTTCACTTTGTCAAACAACTTGAACACAATCTGTTAAGTGTTTCTCAATTCTATGATCAAAAGCACCAAATGCTTTTCACAGAACATAAGTGCATTATCCTCAAACCTGGGTGACAATTCCTCTAGAATTGGTGCTTCTTAGATCTCCCAGAAAAGGGGATATGTACAAGCTTGATATGAACAATGCTTCCCCAGTGGGTGAAGTATCATGATTTCTTTCCAAAGCTGATAGTGATGAATCAACACTTTGGCACAAATGTATGTGTTATATAAATTTAAGACAATGAATAAATTGGCTAAAAATAACTTGGTACATGGTTTGCCCAAAAAGGAATTTTTCTGGAAAGATAACTGTGTTGCATGCCTGAAAGGGAAACAACACAGGACATCTCATAAATCCAAATGTGTTAACTCTATCACTACTCCATTACACTTATTGCACATGGATCTTTTTGGTCCCACAAGTATAATGAGCATTGGAAGGAACTCATATTGCCTTGTGATAGTTGATGATTTTACAAGATTCACATGGGTATTCTTTTTAAGAACTAAAGATGAAACTGCTGAAACACTAAAATCTTTTATCCTTAAATAGAAAATCAAATTGATCACAAGGTTAAAATCATAAGAAGTGATCAAGGGACTGAGTTTAAGAACTTCATTCTTGACTCATTCTGTAACTCAAAAGGGATTGCCAGATAATATAGTGCTCCCAGAACTCCTCAACAAAACGGTGTTGCTGAGAGGTGGAATAGGACACTTATTGAGGTTGCTCAAACTATGTTAGCTGATTCAAAACTACCTCTAACATTCTGGGCAGAGGCAGTCAGCACTGCATGCTATATGCAGAACAGAGTTCTTGTAACTACCTCTAACATTCTGGGCAGAGGCAGTCAGCAATGCGTGTTATGTCAGAATAGAGTTCTTGTAGTTAAGCCCCATGGAAAAACCCCTTATGAGCTATGGAACAAGAGGCCACCATTCATTGGCTTTCTAAGGTCCTTTGGCAGCAGGTGTACCATACTTAACACAAAAGACAATTTAGCAAAGTTTGCTGAAAAGTCGGATGATGCTATTTTTGTTGGGTACTCTTCTAGCTCCAAATCTTATAGAGTATACAACATTAAGAATCAACAATTTGAGGAGTTATCCAACATAGTTGTTAACGAGCACACTCCTTGTGTTAGGGGGAATGGCCCTGATCATATCTTTAATTTAGAGTTGTTTCCAAACTATTCTAAAACTTCTTGTGAGAATGTTTAAGTTGGAACAGGAGTTCAAAATGATGCTGATGCTACTGCTGATGATCAACTGTTTGAGCTTCACAGACCTAGTCCAAGTTCTCCAAGTGCTGCAATACACCAAGATTTTACCATTCATAGATCTGATAGCTTAACCATATTAAGGAATAGTGAAGCTTCTACAAGTGAATCACTTACTGAGCCTCAAAACTCATCAGGTGATCCACCACAATACCAGGTAGAAAGGAGTAGTGTTTTCAAGAAAAGGAAACTGTTAATACTACTTCACAGCCAACCATTGATGATGTTTCTTACTCATTCAATCAGTCCTCATTGAATGATTTTGAAACAACAGCAGGATAGAGTATTCTAGTTCCTGAGTAGAATATGTCCAACCTGGATCTATCTCTGCAACTGGAAGTGATTCCTCGCCTTAGGATTCATAACACTCATCCTGTTGAGAACATCACAGGGGATGTCACTAAGGGTGTGAGAACAAGAGGACAAACTCATCATGGGAATGTCTGCTTGTACTCATGTTTTCTATCCCAAATGGAACCCAAGAAGGTAGAAGATGCCTTAAAAGATAGTAGCTGGCTTGAATCGATGCAAGAGGAGCTGCTTCAATTCAAGAGACGGGAGGTATGGAACCTATGTCCGCTACCATCTGGTCAAGTACCAATAGGCACTAAATGGGTTTTCAAAAACAAGAGAGATGATAGAGGCTTGATCATCAAGAACAAAGCAAGACTTGTAGTTCAAGGATACACATAAGAGGAAGGAATTGATTATACTGATGTCTTTGCACTAGTTGCAAGACTTGAGGCAGTTAGGATCTTCGTTGCTTATGCTGCATCCAAGGACTTCACTGTCTATCACTTGATGTCAAGTGTGCATTTCTATATGGGGATATAGATAGGGAAGTCTATGTATGCCAACCTCCAGGATTTAAAGACCCACAGCACCCCAACTTGGCTGCACCAAGCACCTAGGTTGTGGTATGAGACACTGTCTCAGTTTCTTCTGAAGAACGGCTACATTAGAGGTACCATTGACAAGACTCTCTTTATCAGAAAGTCTGGAAAGGACATCTTGCTCATTCAATTCTATGTTGATGACATCATATTTGGTTCTTCGAATGACCAAATGTGTAAGGACTTTGTTGGACCAAAAGAACCAATGAGCCAAGATCAGAAAATCTCTAAGTCCCACACGGTATCACAACAACTGCTGAAAGACTCATCAGTAGTTTGACAAGTGCTGAAGACTTCAACAGCTGAAGATCAAGTGCTGAAGACCTTAACAGCTGAAGAACCAAAGTGCTAAGTACAACAGCTGAAGAACACAAGTGCTGAAGCTGAAAGACCAAAGTACTGAAGTACAACAGCTGAAGAGTTCACAAGTACTGAAGATCAACAACTGATGTACAAAGTCTGAAGACAAAGACTGAAGACATCAGCTGATGATATCTACTGAAGTCATCAGCTGATGAAACGCCTGAAGGTCAAAGTCTGAAGATCAAGTACTGAAGCCTCAGTAGTTTGTCACATCTGCTGAAGAGTACTTCTTCAGTAGTTGTGATATCAGTAGTTTTATGTTTTATGTTTCAGTAGTTTTGTAAAACGACTGAAGAGCTTGTTCTTCAGTCGTTGTAGTTTCAGTAGTTTTATATTTTGTACTTAACTTGCTGATCTGTTCTCAGTAGTTGTGAACATTTCAGTAGTTTGTTAAGATTTAGTTATTTCTGTATTGGATCTGCCAGTTGTCACTTTCCGTGATAACAGCAGTGACTGTTGCACTCTATATAAGGAGTGACAACCTATTGTAATCATTGAGCGATATGAGCAATTGAATGGAATGATTGATTGATTCGATTAGAAATATTCTACATCTATAAACATTCCTAGAAATCAGAAATTCATATTCTCTCCCTATAACCGTATGCGATCTTAATGCTCACATATATTGTTTCTTGCTACAATTTGTCTAATTCGTTTTGTATTCCGCTGCTTCACATTCTGATACATCAACTTGTGATCACTGATCCTGTCAAATGGTATCAGAGCGGGTTAATCATTGATCGATCTAATAATTGATCATTGAAACTGCTATTCTAGATCCAAGTTTGATTGAATTAGCTTTTGTTTTTGCAAGAACGGTTATAGAGATTGAATTTTCTGTATTTCTGCTCATTCATCCTGAGATCTTATTCTTGGTTCTCATTGAGTTTGTTGTGGTTTGTCTAAAACTTTTTAAAACTTGAACTAAACTGTTTTTGAACTGAAAATGACCACTCCCCCCAATGATCCTCACAATACTGGTTCCTCAACAAGCCTCCTATGCTGGTTAGGAATGAGTATAACATATGGCAAAGACGTATGCTCCATCACCTGTCTGTTAACAGCGCAGGGTGTTGGACATCAGTGGTACATGGTCCACACAAGCCTATGGTGATAACCCGGAAACCAATCAAATGGTTCCGAAGAGGAGGGAGCAATACTCAGATGAGGATAAAAAGTTGCTTGATTGATGCAAAAGCCCATGGAATTCTGGCCATGGCTTTGCCAATGAAATCTATTCTGGGCTAATGCATCATGAAACTGCCCATGACCTCTGGATTGCTTTGAAAGAACAATTTGGAGGAACTGATGAGGTCTTGGCAAATAATAGAGAAATTCTTGCCCAACAATATGACATTCTCTCATAGAAGGGTGAGACACTGACTCAACAATATGAGCGTTTTCTTGTTTGATCTCTGAACTAAAAATGGTCAAACTTGAATACACCAATATTCAGATGAATAACAGATTTCTCAGATCACTGCCTGAGATGGGACACATATACTATTGTCCTACGCTCCAGTGCAAGTTTGGACAAACTATCTCTCACCCAACTCCATGGGAATTGCTCACTTTTGAGAGAGAGATAGAACAGAAGAGAAAGCTGTCTTCATCTGGAAAGCTCACTGAAGACTTTATCAAGGCAACACTGCCTTGGTGGGTCATGAGTCAGAATATGCTTCATCTGAATGCCAGTATGATGAGCATATTAATTTCTCTTCGAGCACTTCTAATTCTGCATTTGTAAGTGTTGATGGTCAGTTACTGGAGGTAATAATGACAATTTATGTTTCATCATGGATGATCTCAAGGGGATTGCAGATGATGACTTAGAAGAGATGGATATTTTGAGCCAAATGGCCTTGATAAATCAGATCTCAGAAGTTCTACAAAAGAACTGGAAGAAGATTCCCAGGACTCTCTGGCAAAACCAAAGTTGGTTTTGACAAGAGCAAGTTGAGGTGTCACAAATGCCAACGGCTTGGACACTTTGCAAGAGAGTGTAGATCAACTGGATCAAACTCTACTGCACCCTTTGTGACTTTTCCTGGCAACAGTCAACAAAACAGAGGGCAACATCCTGTCACATCTAGTCATCATCCTCAACAACAATCTCCGGCATATTTTGTTTCTCAGGGTCAAATGCCTTATCAGTACCTTGTTATTACATGCCACAGTCAAGTCAAGTTCAAGTTCCTATGACACCACAACCTCATGCATTACCAGAACCTCAGCCTTCCCTATCTCATCAACAACCTTCATCTCAACAACACAGCTTCTTCACCCCAGGAGTTGTTGACTGGAGCAGTTTACCAGATGACTTGTCTGGTCATGATCAACTGTTCTCAGGTGCTGGTCAACATGGTGGTGACAGTCCCTTTGGGAATCTAGCTCTTATGGCTTTGGAGTCTGCTGATACTTCATCTTCCAATGCCTCTACACCTCAGGTATCACAGGTATCCTCTGAGGCAAAAGCCAAATTATGTTCTGAACAATGCATAGCAGCATTTGCTTCCATTAGAGAAGCAAATGTAGCTTTAATTAATAAGAACATTGAGCTAGAACAAGAAATTTCCAAAACAAGCTGAGTTTGAGTTTGTGCTCAAAGAAAAAATGATGAGATTTATAAACTGAATTGCAAAATAATTGATGATAAGGCTAGAGAAGATGTACTTCTAGAGAAGTACAAAGATCTCAAAGAAACCCTTGCAGTTACCCAGGTCGAGTGTGATAGATGGGTACAATCATGCAAAGTTTTGAAATGCTTCTTAGTAAGCAATCTGCTTCAAATGTGAAGTTGGGAATTGGTTACATCACACTGCTCCACCTACAGATTTTACCCCAAGAGCAGAGGTAGAATTTGATGGTGAGAGTGATAACCAATCCATCAAGTCATGTGATCTACCTTCTGATACAGCACAATCAGAAGTAGCAGTCAGTATCAAGTCCTCTTTGAACCTATCAGCTGATTTTGATGGTCCAAATGCTGACATTCACATGATCAATAAGTTGATCAACTCAGGAGTCAATCCTGAAGGTCCTGAAAGGACTGGAGAGCAGGATTCAACTCCTGAAGTTCAAACTTCAACTGCTGTCAGTACTGAAGAGAAGAAAACTGGCAGTAGAAAGAGTTTGAAGACTACTAAAGATGCTGTCAAGAAAGCAACCAATGCTTCCAAAGCATTGAAGAACAAGTCTTCTGTTGCTTCACCATCTTTAGTTGATGATCAACCTAAGATGAAGAAGAAACCATGTGAAGTATGTGGTTTGTTCAATCATCTTACAGATGATTGTTGGTACAAAAGAGGTTCCAAACTCAAACAAAAGGAAGAAATTAATGAGAAAATGGTAAAAATGAAAACTGAGTTTGAGACCACATTTGTATCAGCAACATCAAATCCTGTAACCCTTAAGTCCTTAAAGCAATCCAAAAAGGAAGGGTTAAACAGGTGACAGCTGAGGGTGCTCAAAAGAAGAAGGTGCAACATAGGACCTTATCTAACTCCACTAGCAATGTGTCTGATGAGCTGAAAGCTTTATCACAAAATCAGACACAGCTGGTGATGATGGTACAACATCTGTTGGGTAGAGTTAACCAACTAGATTCTCCTATGTTGAAACCACAGAAAAGGAGGTCTAAGCCAAAGGCTCCTCTTCTGCACCATCTTCTTCCTCTCAGGCTGTTGTTACAAATAAACATGCTAGTTTACCATCTATTGATGAGACCAGGCCCAAAACCAAAAAGGTTTGGGTCTCTAAAACTAACTGATTGTTTATTATTGCAGGGTTCTCAACATGCCAAAATAGCATCTGGTATGTAGACAGTGGGGATCTATGCACATGACTGGGAACATCTCTCTTCTTCATGACTACTCTCAAGGAAAGAAGGGATTTGTCTCTTTTGGCAATGATGCTAGGGGTTACATCATCGGTAAGGGCTTTGTCTCCAATGGAGAAATCAAATTTGATGATGTTAATCATGTGGAAAATCTCAAGTACAACCTCTTGAGTGTCAGTCAAATGTGTGATAAAGGCCATGTTGCCCTTTTCACAAGTCAAACTGTAGGATTCTGTCATCCAAAGTTTGCCTTTGATTGACAAGGTGTTGGATGATCACACTCTCCTGAAAGCCAACAGGACAGGAAGAGTGTATGCCTTAGATCTTCTAAGAAAATAGATCTCAAAGGCAATCCTTGCCTATTTTCCAAAGCCTCTTCTCAAGAATCTAATCTATGGCACAGAAGGCTTGGTCATGTTAATCTCAAAAACATGAATCAGCTTACACCATAGTTTAGTGAGGGCTTACCAATGAAGGAGTTCCAGTGTGAAAACACTGCACTGCTTGTTTGAAAGGAAAACAGCACAAGGTCTCATTTCCTCCTATTGAAGTGTCCAAGTCCACTGCCTGCTTGCAATTACTGCATATGGATCTATTTGGTCCTGTGAGAGTAATGAGCATGGCAAAGAAGAATACTGTCTGGTAATTGTGGATGATTACTCCAGATTTGTATGGACTTTCTTTCTACATTCAAAGGATGAGGCTGCTCAGAAGATTATCCACTTTGTGCTGTACATTGAGAAGCAGTATCCCTTCCAGTCAAGTGTATCAGGAGTGATAATGGAACTGAGTTCAGAAATCATACACTTGATGACTTCTATCTCTCAAAGGGAATCAAAAGGCAGTTCAGCATTCCAAGGACTCCGGAACAAAATGGAGTAGTGGAGAGAAAGAACAGGACCCTCATTGAAGCTGCAAGGTCCATGCTGGCTGACTCAGGTTTGCCATTGACCTTTTGGGCCGAAGCTGTCAACACAGCTTGTTATGTGCAAAATAGAGTGTTAGTAAATCAGAGGTTGATGAAGACTCCATATGAAGTTCTCCATCATTTGGCTCCACTGATTTCATTTTTCAAAGCATTTGGGTGTCCCTGTTTTATTCTCAACACAGGATCAACTCCACAAATTTGATCCTAAGGTGGATGCAGGATACTTTGTTGGTTATTCATCTACTTGCAAAGCATACAGAGTCTTCAACTGCAGAACAAAGATGGTTGAAGAAACTCTACATGTTAAGTTTAATGAATCTCCAAAGGACAAGATTCCACAAAGTCCTGTGGAGTTATTTGATCTGGACATACTGCAATATGTTCCTTATCAAACTCCTGCTGTTGCTCCCTGTCAACAGTTCACCACCTGGTGGTACTGCTGATGATGATGATGATTGCAGTACTCACCTCTTCAGGTTTAGTGATCAGCTGCCTGATTCAACTAGACCTGATGTTCCTGTAGCGCCAGTAGCACCATCCACAACAAATGCTGATGAGATTTCTTCGAATTCAACTTCCTTTGAATTACCATCCACTGATTGGTTTCAAGGAAATGATTCACCATCACCATCTGTTGCTGCTGAACCGGCTACAAACACTTGCACAGATCTCATTGTGTATCAAGATCTGAAGAATCACCCCATGTCTCAAATCATTGGTGATATCACTGCTGGAGTATCACACAAAGTCAATTGTCAAATTTCTGCTTCTATGCTCTCTTCATCAGTCAGCAAGAGCCAAAGAATTATCACATTGCTTTAAAGGACAATGGATGGGTTGATGCCATGCAGCTTGAGCTTCTTCAGTTCAAGAAACAGCAAGTGTGGGAACTGGTTCCTCTACCTCCAGGTAAGTGTGCAATAGGCACTAAATGGGTGTTTAGGAACAAAACTGATGAAAATGGGCTTATTGTTAAGAACAAGGCCAGACTGGTTGTTCAGGGGTTTGCACAAGAAGAAGGTATTGATTATGATGAAACCTTTGCCCCTGTAGCCAGACTGGAAGCAATTCGATTGTTTTTAGCTTATGCTGCTTATCAAAAACTTAAAGTCTTTCAAATGGATGTCAAAAGTGCATTTTTGTATGGAAAAGTTAAAGAAGAGGTTTATGTATGTCAACCTCCAGGCTTTGAGGACAACAACATCCTAATTGGGTGTATAAGCTTGATAAAGCTCTTTATGGGTTAAAACAAGCTCCCAGAGCCTGGTATGAGACATTATCAAACTTTCTTCTGGAAAACAATTTCACTAGAGGCTCCATACAAGACTTTATTTATTAAGAAAGCTGGGCAGCATAATCTACTTGTTCAAATTTATGTAGATGATATCATTTTTGCATCCTCTGATCCAAAGTTGTGTGATGCCTTTACAAAGTTGATGCAACAGAAGTTTGAAATGAGTGCCATGGGAGAATTACAGTTCTTTCTGGGGTTGCAAATCAAACAAAAGGCTGATGGAATTTTTATTCATCAATCCAATATACAAAAGATCTTTTGCAAAAGTTTGATTTACAAAATTGTAAGCCCTGTTCTACTCCCATGAGCAGCACCACACAACTGGACTCAGATCAGAAAGGTAAAGTGGTTGATGAAACACTTTACAGATGTATGATTGGGTCCTTGATGTATTTAACAGCTTCTAGACCAGATATTATGTTTGCTACATGTGTTTGTGCTAGATTTCAGGCTGCACCTAAAGAGTCTCATCTGATTGCAGTCAAGAGGATCTTTAGATATCTGCAAGGCACTCCATCTCTAGGTTTATGGTATTCTACCAACATTCTGGTAAATTAGTTGCTTTTTCTGACAGTGACTATGCAGGGTGTAAGTTGACCAGGAAATCACTTCTGGTGGATGCCAATTCCTAGGCAACTGCTTAATTTCTTGGCAGAGCAAGAAACAGACCTCAGTTGCTACATCCACTGCGGAAGCAGAGTACATTGCTGCTGCAAGCTGTACATCTCAGGTACTCTGGCTTCAAAACCAACTTTTGGATTATGGCATTACAGAGACTAAGACTCCATTGTTAATGGATAGTGCTTCAGCTCTTTGCATTGTCAAAAATCCAGTCCAGCACTCTAGGACCAAACATATAGAGATCAGACATCATTTTATAAGAGATTGTTTTGAAAAAGGTCTGATTGATCCTAAGTTTGTGCCCAGTGCTGATGAGCTTGCAGACATCTTTACTAAGCCTTTGGATAGTTCAACTTTCCAAAACCTGGTGTTAAGGCTTGGTATGCTGCAGCTAGAATAGGTGACAACTACTGATGATCTCAGTAATTCATATTGATGATCATGAGTGCCTGTCACATATAAGTACTGATGAGCTCTTTTAACCTCAGTAGTTTTTATAACTACTGAAGGCTAAAATTCTCACAAGTACTGAAGTACTTCATCTGTTCTAAACTACTGAAGTAGTTACAACTACTGATGTTCATAACTACTGAAATCAGTAAAAACAGATAAGTACTGATGTCCTATGAAACAACTGAAATCAGCCATAAAGACTGATGAATGTGTTGAGGACAGTTTGAAACAGCTGAAAGCTAAGAATTGACGAAAACAGCTGACGAGAACTTTCTCCTCAGTCGTTTGTACCACTGCTGTTTCATTTTAAACAACTGAAGCAAAACCACGTCTTCAGTAGTTTTTATAACTACTGATGACTAATACCAAGTCTTCAGTTGTTTACAACAGCTGATGACAAAACCACTGTCTTCAGTAGTTTCATAACTACTGATGACAAACACCATGTCCTCAGTTGTTTCAATCACCTGAAGTCAAAACCACGGTCTTCAGTAGTTTTCTAAACTACTGATGCCTAACCCGCGACTTCAGCTGTTTCAACGTC
The DNA here is from genome assembly GCA_025506515.1 of Flaveria trinervia. NCBI lineage: Eukaryota > Viridiplantae > Streptophyta > Magnoliopsida > Asterales > Asteraceae > Flaveria > Flaveria trinervia. The sequence continues at coordinate 99,670,491 of CM046442.1, read as the reverse complement.
TGAAAGGATAATACCATGTCAACGGTCGTTTTAAACTACTGATGACTAACACCACATCCTTCAGTCGTTTCCTCACCCGTACCCTATAATATACCCTTAACCTGAGCTCTCCATGCTTCATCTTCTTCAAACCTAACGTTCCTCTCCAACAAATTTCCATGGCGTCTTTGCAAATTAAACCGCGACACAACTGTGTTGCCTACCTCACAAATCGCCGATCTGGACTAAGTTCGATACTGCTATCGATCTTATGGTTCAGTCCCCATACAACAAGGCATTCCTTCTGAACCCCGTTTTACATACCGAATCCTTGAACCAATTTTGGATGAACGTTAATGTTACTACTGAGGAGAGCAACACACGATCCCTCCGGTCAGTCGTCAACAACAAGAGTAGTGATTATTACTCCTGCAACAATCCGAAAATTCTTCACCTGAGTGATGCTACCTCTCCTGCTGGATATCCGAAGGGCACCATAGATCTATCATTTGCTCAGCATGGATATCAAGGTGATCTCAGTGCCACAACCATCATGAAGAAACACTTTAATGACGCTGAGCGCCTGATCTTTCACATGGTCAATGTATGTTTGGCCCCTAAGACATCGTCTTGGGATCAAATGTCCACCAAATGGCAGCAGGTATTGTATTCTATCCTTGAGCAACAACCACTGAACTTTTCAGAATTAATATTTTCAGAGCTCAAAGATATGGCTCAAAAACTGCCAACCGTTGGATACTCTATCCACGGTTCATAATGGCCATTATAATAGACCAGCTCAATGCTGAGGGACTTGTTGGCTTGGGAGTCCCTGCTACGGCTGTTTTGCCCGAAGTATACTCCCGCACAACCACTCCGACCGGACACTCAAACTGGCTGCCAAGCTGCGAAAACCCACGCAGCTGGAACCCACAGCCACCACCTCCAAATCCAATGTCCCCACCAACCCACCAAAAAGAAACCCAAAAGGCTACTCAGGGAATTGAGTCCCCTGAGGATGCTCCTGCACACAAACGCAGGATATATCCACTAGTCCAAACCCCCTAGTGGATACCATGACTCCTCCAGCCACAGCCGCTCAGGCTTCCTCTCAACAGGAGCCTGCAGCAACCCAAGGGGCACCTACTTATCTGGGATCTTCCTCACTTGAGGAGATTGCCATTGAAGAGCACCATCCACCCCAGGTGCACACTGCTTCTACCCTGTACCCCAAACAACCGCCCCTCACAGCCCAACTTTAATAGTTGCTCAAGTGCTGACTCAATTGCACTCCTCACCCCCTCCCCAGAAACCACTTATTACTGGGAATACCTCTACAATTGAGGGGGAGGAACACAGTGCCCTTGAAAACCCACAGCACAGGGGTTTCCCAATTCTATCTCCTGGTGTAGAGAAGGAGCTTAGAATATCTAGTGAGGCTGCCACCTCCTCTGACTCAGCACATGACCAGAGTGAGGCTGGTAACATTGCTAAGACCTCCCTAGAGGCAACAGCTGATGATGGACATTGTCCTGAGGCTGGAAGTCCCCAGTACCAAGCACAAGGGGCACATGCACCAACTGGTCTACACCCAGTGCATGTAAATCCTGCACTAAGCAGGAGGTCAGGTGATTCAGTATCAACTGATGATGACCTGAGCTTCTTCTTCGATGTCGTTGCTCACAACACCATTCTAGAGGATGAGGTTAGCAGACTCAAAGAGCTGCTGGCCAAGATGTCTCAGGATGCAAGTCCATCTGCCATCCTCATACACCCACAGATGGCACCTTCCCTGAAGGTTTCCCAACACTGAGCCACCCCAAAATCAACCCCCCCTCTGCTTCAGGCCCTACTTCTCAGGAACAGAACCCTCCTGAGCAAATAGGTGCTATACTCAAAATTCCCTCCCTCTCATCACCCCCATAATCACTGATATAGTGATCAAAGCCCTTGATGAGAGGCTTTCCTCACCTTACAGCCACTGGTTGATGCTGCTGTCCAGAAGACTCTTTCTGCGGTACCAACCCTTCCTCCAATGCAACCAAAAAGGGGGAGAGTACTGCAGTGAAAATAGAAAAGAGAGAGATCTGGGGAAGAGAAAACAAGAAAAGCAACCTCTGCTCACGTACAAGCGAAAGAGAAGTGCTGATGATCAAACTGCTGAAGAAAATCTTTGGAGGAGCTGGTCAAAGAAGCTGACACCACACACAGCCGCTCCATGGATAAAATAATTGACCAACTATTCAGGCAGGGGTTTGACACAGCCACACTGGATAGTGAGATCAAACGGTTAGAGGTACAAGAGATACAAACCCGATGGGCAGGGTACGATGCTCTTGAGAAAGAGAGGTTGGAAATAATGATCCGCTTCATTGCAAAATACTTGGGAGATCATTAATGGAGATCCGCGCATGGTCCAGGGACAGCATTCTGGCTATAGCCACCAGAATCTGTCTGTCTGAGCAATTCAACAAAGGGATCATTGTGGAAGCCCTTGATGAGGCTGGGGCTGGCAAAAGGTTAGAGATGGCTAAACTTACAAAAGCAAAATTAACTACAAGGATGCTAGATCAACCTTCCCTTCCACTCACTCAAACAGATCCTATCCCTCAAATCTCCCAACCAACCTCTAAGCCAAAATCCAAACATCCTCTCTCTTCAAAACCAATCCTTCACCAACCAACCATCATCCAGTGATGCACCCCGTAGAAGGAGAAGGGTGCTGAGGATGGAAGAAGAAGCAGAAGAAGAGGATGAAGATGATAGTCTGCCACTCTCTGCTGTTCTGAAGCTACCAAAGCCCCAGAGTCAATCCATGATCACACCCGACTCTCAAGGGAAATGGTCAGAGTAAAGATAGAAGAAGAAGAACAGCAGAAACAGCACGATGAGCAACTGTTGAAGATGGTTGACAAGGAATTTCCTCAGTCATCATCTATTCAAGCCATGAAAGGGCATGCTCAAAGGCTGTACACTCTCAGACACACCTTTCAGTATCAGAGGGAGAGAGTGAGAGTATGGCCAGACCCCAGGGTGAGTTCTAGAATCCATAAAAGAACTATCCCACACAGATACAACGGCCAAGTACGAAAAACAATAGAATCTACCATCATGCTGGCCGTTGTAGTCTCACCTTGGGAAATCATTGATGAATTCAAGAAAGCTCACCAAGCAAAGAAGACACCTCAAGCCTTACTAGAAAACAAGATGATTAAGAAGGGGTTGTTATACAAAAAGCTTGAAGACATCCAAAAGAATGAGCTCCAGTTACTCCTTGAAGGCACCATCCGGATGAATTTGTATACAGGGAGGTAACTACGGTGGAGCTGAAAAATGGCAGGACCATGAAGTACTTATCAGAGTACTATGGTCCAGAGTTCTTCTTCGAAGGAGGAGCTGAAGAACTCTCTCAAGAGGAACAAATTGTTCTCCTTGAGGCCTATGTCCGTGAGTCATACAGACTCATTATGGGGAAGTGAATCTCATGAATGGGATAACAACTCTGTGTCCAGTTCCCCAAAACAGAGTTCCCATTCATACTCTGCCAAACAAATATTTGAGGTTCTTCCCAGGCCGGAGCGTACATGGTCATCTTCTCTACTGATCAAGAAGGAAAAAGACCAACATTTTTGCCATCAATAAGTGGGAGTATAAATAAGTTAGGGTTTTGGCTGCATTGGTTCAGGGGGAGTTTGTTGGACCAAAAGAACCAATGAGCCAAGATCAGAAAATCTCTAAGTCCCACACGGTATCACAACACCTGCTGAAAGACTCATCAGCAGTTTGACAAGTGCTGAAGACTTCAACAGCTGAAGATCAAGTGCTGAAGACCTTAACAGCTGAAGAACCAAAGTGCTGAAGTACAACAGCTGAAGAACACAAGTGCTGAAGCTGAAAGACCAAAGTACTGAAGTACAACAGCTGAAGAGTTCACAAGTACTGAAGATCAACAACTGATGTACAAAGTCTGAAGACAAAGACTGAAGACATCAGCTGATGATATCTACTGAAGTCATCAGCTGATGAACGCCTGAAGGTCAAAGTCTGAAGATCAAGTACTGAAGCCTCAGTAGTTTGTCACAACTGCTGAAGAGTACTTCTTCAGTAGTTGTGATATAAGTAGTTTTATGTTTTATGTTTCAGTAGTTTTGTAAAACGACTGAAGAGCTTGTTCTTCAGTCGTTGTAGTTTCAGTAGTTTTATATTTTGTACTTAACTTGCTGATCTGTTCTCAGTAGTTGTGAACATTTCAGTAGTTTGTTAAGATTTAGTTATTTCTGTATTGGATCTGCCAGTTGTCACTTTCCGTGATAACAGCAGTGACTGTTGCACTCTATATAAGGAGTGACAACCTATTGTAATCATTGAGCGATATGAGCAATTGAATGGAATGATTGATTGATTCGATTAGAAATATTCTACATCTATAAACATTCCTAGAAATCAGAAATTCATATTCTCTCCCTATAACCGTATGCGATCTTAATGCTCACATATATTGTTAGCTTGCTACAATTTGTCTAATTCGTTTGTGTATTCCGCTGCTTCACATTCTGATACATCAAACTTGTGATCACTGATCCTGTCAGACTTTGAGAGCATTATAAAGAAAAAGTGAAATGACTTCCATGGGAAAAATGGACTTTTTCCTTGGAATTTAGGTGAAGCAAATGAAGGAAGGGTTCTTCATTAATCAATTTAAGTATGTCTCTGACATCTTAGAAAGATTTGAAATGAATGATTGCAAGCTTGCCAAGACACCCATACCCAGAAACCATAATCTTTGTCCTGACCTTGAGGGGGAGGATAGTGATCAACATTAGTATAGGGCCATTATTGGTTCTCTGATGTATCTTACTGCTAGTAGACATGATATCATGTTTGCTACTTGCATTTGTGCAAGATATCAGGCTGCACAAAGGTGTCTCACTTAGCTGCTGTTAAGAGAATCCTCAGATACCTCAAAGGAGCACCTAAACTAGGTCTCTGGTATCCCAGAAACAAGGATTTTAATCTCTATGGATACTCTGACACTGACTATGGTGGCTGCAATATTGACAAGAAATCAACATCAGAAGGATGACAATTTCTTGGTGGAAAAATCATCTCATGGCAATGCAAGAAACAATCATGTGTATCTACAACAACTGCTGAAGCTGAATACATTGCTGATGCTAGCTGTTATGCTCAACTACTATGGATTCAGAATCAGATGCTAGACTATGGATTCAACTTTATGAGTACTCCTATCCATATTGACATGTAACACCCGATGATTTTAAAGTCAAGAAAGAATGAATAAAGTGAAAGAAAAGAAGGAAAATAAATATAACCCAAGTCTAGTGGTAAAAAGTGTCCAAAAGGACAAAATGTTTGAAAAGTGTGTGTAAAACGTAGCATGGCCACCTATGCCATGCCACTTTTCACTTTTGAGTTCTGATTTTAGAGAGAGAAAGAGCAGAGTCGGGTTTGAAGAAGAACAAGAAGAAAGAATTCGAATTCAAGTAAGAATTCATGCTTTTATGGTGTTCTTGATTATGCTTATGTGTGTTTGTATGTGTTCAGGTATGTTTTTAGTGGGTTTCTAGGAGGTTGATTTCAATTTGCAAACGAGTTTAGAAGAAGCCATACTCAAGAGCTGCAAAGGTGAGTTCTAGGACCCCTCTTTTACTGGATTTTTACTGATTTTGGGGCTAGAAATGAATGAATGTATGTTTTTTATTTAACTGGGTTTTGGACCCGAACGCTTGAATGTGTGTATGATGATGTTATGATGTGATGTGTGGCTTTATTCATGCTTGATGATGTATGATTTTATTTCTAAGGCTTAGAGGGTAAGATTTAAGCTTAGAACATGATGAATGGGGCATGGGAATCGGATATGATATATTAGGCTCGCATGTTAAGTTTTTAAATCTGCCTAAGTGTTTGGAAGTCAATGCGGATGGAAAGGGTTAATGCGGATGAACATTAACCATCGAGTAAGCCAATGCGGATGAAGTCAATGCGGGAAAGTGTATGAGGTGTGTGACTTTCCAGACATGTTCCCAGAAGAATTACCACGTGCTCCCCCTATATGGGTCTTCAGTTTGAGTGGCACCCGTGTAGTCAGTACCACTTGTGTCGCGGACGACTCTTGCCTAGATAGCTCAGGCCGTACCGCCACTGGCGCTTGCTGGCCGTCCGAAAAAAATAAAAAAAATTACTTTTTTCTTTGCTCCTCAGAACAAAATGACAAAAGAACAATTGCTCTACATACTAAACTAGGGTATGGAGCCGTGTCAGTCGATTGGCTTGAGTGCCACCTGACAGAGAGATTGAGTTTTAGATTGATCTAATACCGGGTGCCCAACCTGTTGCCAAGGCACCGTAGCGGTTGGCTCCGACGGAGATGAAGGAACTAATGGAGCAGTTGCAAGAGCTGCTTGATAAGGGGTTCATCAGACCGAGTATCTCTCCTTGGACTGTTACGGTCTTGTTGTGAAGAAGAAAGATGGTAGTATGAGGATGTGTATGACTACCGTGAGCTGAATAAGTTGACAATAAAGAACCGCTACCCCTTACCCAGAATTGATGATTTGTTTGATCAGCTCCAGGGTGCCAGTTGGTTTTCAGGGATAGACCTCCGATCTAGTTATCATCAGTTGAAGGTGAAGGAGTCGGATATCCCTAAAACAGCTTTTCGCACACGCTACGGTCACTACGAATTTCTTGTTATGTTCTTTGGGTTGACCAATGCGCCAGCTGCTTTTATGGATTTGATGAACCGTGTGTGTGGGCCGATGTTGGATAAATCAGTGACTATGTTTATTGATGATATCCTGATTTATTCGAAAAGCGAGAATGAGCATGCCGGTCATATTCAGGAGGTTTTGGAGACGTTGAGAAGGGAGAAACTGTATGCCAAATTCTCCAAGCGTGCATTTTGGTTGCGTGAAGTTTAGTTCTTGGGTCATGTGGTGAACCCTGAGGGGATCATGGTGGACCCGGCAAAGGTGGAGGTAGTGATGCAATGGAAATCTCTGAAGACGCCATCCGAGATTTGCAATTTCTTGGGTTTGGCGGTTACTATAGGAGATTCATTCAAGACTTCTCCAAGATTGCTTCTTCACTAACTAAGTTGACCTGAAAAGATGTGAAGTTCATATGGGGTCAAGCTCAAGAGAAGGCGTTTAAAGAATTGAAGGCGAGGTTGACTCAAGCTCCTGTTCTATCATTACCCAATGGGAGCGAGGATCTGGTGGTTTATTCTGATGCTTCCTACTTGGGGTTGGGGTGCGTGTTGATGCAAAGAGGGTAGGTCATAGCCTATGCATCCCCACAGTTGAAGGTTCATAAGGTCAATTACCCTACTCATGACTTGGAGCTAGCAACCGTGGTCTTTGCATTAAAGATTTGGAGGCACTATCTGTACGGGATGAAGTGCACCATTTTCACTGACCACAAGAGCTTAAAGTACTTCTTCGAGCAAAAAGATCTGAACATGAGGCAGAGGAGGTGGTTGGAGCTTATAAAGGATTATGATTATGAGATCCATTACCATCCGGGCAAAGCCAACGTGGTGACAGATGCCCTTAGCCGAAAGGAGAGGCCCGAACTGATTTAGGTAAAAGCATATCAGCTGATCATGTCCTTTGATGCGATGAAGCAAGCCAAAGAGTTTCAAGATGAGGCACTGAAAGAGGATCATCTTAACTCTGAAAGAATGAGAGGCCTGGTCGCAGAATTAGGTGAGAACACGCTTGGTGTTAGAACTCGGTTCGGGAGAACGTGGATTCCTTGTTTTGGGGATCTATGGGTGAAAATCATGGATGAAGCTCACAAGACGCGATATTCCATTCATCCCGGTACCACAAAAATGTATGAAGATGTGAAAAAGAATTATTGGTGGCGGGTATGAAGCGCGATATGGTGAGCATGTGAGTAAGTGCCTTACTTGCTTACAGGTGAAGGCCGAGCATCAAAAGCCATATGGGAAGATCCAACCTTTGGATATACCAGAATGGAAGTGGAAGCACATCACCATGGATTTCATTACGAAGCTGCCACGCACTCCGAAAGGGTACGATGCCATATAGGTGATTGTGGACCATCTGACGAAGAGTGCTCACTTCCTACCGATCCACGAGACATATTCATCCGAGAGGTTGGCTAATCTGTTCATCAAGGAGGTTGTAACTCATCATGGTGTGCTGGTGTCTATTGTGTCCGATCGTGACACCCGATTTACATCTAAATTCTGGAAGAAATTCCACGATGCCATGGGAACGAGGTTACACATTAGCACGACTTATCATCCCCAAACTGATGGTCAGTTAGAGAGGACCATTCAGACATTGGAGGACATGCTCCGAGCATGTCTGATTGATTTTGGTGGAAGTTGGGATGACCACCTACCGTTAGCCAAATTCTCATACAACGACAGTTATCATGCCAACATTGATATGCCACCTTACGAGATGCTATACGATAGGAGATGCAGAACACCCGTCTGTTCGGGTGATATTGGTCAAAAAGACTAAGGGAGCGTCGAGGTAATCGAAGCCATGATTGAGAAGCTTGAGAAGATCAAGACCTTCATGAAGGCAGCCAAAGATAGACAGAAGTCGTATGCTGAAAAACGACGTAGACCGATTGAGTTCCAAGTGGGTGACCAGGTTATGTTGAAGGTCTCACCTTAGAAGGGTATCATTCGTTTCCGAAAGCGCGGCAAGTTGAGCCCGAGATACATAGGCCCTTTCCGAATCGTTGCTCGAGTAGGAGAGGTGGCCTATAGACTGGAGTTACTAGAAGAGTTAAGTGGAATTCACCCGACATTCCATGTATCTCATCTGAGAAAGTGCTTAGTTGATGAAGACATGATTGTTCCATTGGAGGATATCGAAGTAGACGAACGACTCAATTACATGGAGCAACCGGTGGCAATCATAGATCGAAAGAAAATAGGCTGAGGAGTAAAGTGGTTCCCCTTGTGCGTATCCAGTGGAAGCATAGGAAGGGATCTGAGTCTACGTGGGAGACTGAAGAAGAGATGAGACGGCATTACCCACTATTCTTTGAGGAATAACAGGTTTCGAGGACGAAACCTATTTCAGGGGGGTGGACTTGTAACACCCGGTGATTTTGAAGTCAAGAAAAGAATGAATAAAGTGAAAGAAAAGAAGGAAAAGAAATAAAACCCAAGTCTAGGGGTAAAAAGTGTCCAAAATAACAAAATGTTTGAAAAGTGGGAGTAAAAAGTAGCATGGCCGCTCATGCCATGCCACTTTTCACTTTTGAGTTCGGATTTTAGAGAGAGAAAGAGCAGAGCTCGGGTTTGTAGAAGAAGAAGAAGAAAGAATTCGAATTCAAGGTAAGAATTCATGCTTTTATGGTGTTCTTGACTGGTCATATCCTCGGGTTTATGCTTATGTGTGTTTGTATGTGTTTGGGTATGTTTTTAGTGGGTTTATAGGAGGTTGAATTCAATTTGCAAAAGAGTTTGGAAGAATCCATACGCAAGAGCTGCAAAGGTGAGTTCTAGGACCCCTCTTTTACGGTTTTTAACTGATTTTGGGGCTGGAAATGCATGAATGTATGTTTTTCATTTAACTGGGTTTCGGACCCAAACGCTTGAATGTGTGTATGATGACGTTATGATGTGATGTGAGACTATGTTCATGCTTGAGGATGTATGATTGTGTTTCTAAGGCTTAGAGGGTAAGATTTAAGCTTAGAACATGATGAATGGTGCATGGGAATCGGATATGATATTTTAGGCTCGCATGTTAAGTTTTTAAATCTGCCTAAGTATTTGGAAGTCAATGCGGATGGAAAGGGTTAATGTGGATGAACATTAACCATTGAGTAAGCCAATGCGGTTGAAGTCAAATGCGGATGAAGTCAAATGCGGATGAAGTCAATGCGGATGAACATTGACTAAGTGCATGAAATGCAGATAAGCATTTGACTAAGTCTGGGAAATACGGATGAAGTCGATGCGGATGATCATTTGACTAAGTCTGGGAAATGCGGATGAGCATTTGACTAAGTCTGGGAAATGCGGATGAGGTATGTCAATGCGGATGAGCATCTGACTAAGTCGGGGAAATACGGATGAGGTATGTCAATGCGGATGAGCATTTGACTAAGTCTGGGAAATACGGATGAGGTATGTCAATGCGGATGAGCATTTGACTAAGTCTGGGAAATGTGGATGAGGTATGTCAATACGGATGAGCATTTGACTAAGTATATGAAATGCGGACGAGTAAGTCAAATGCGGATGACAAATGCAGATGAAGCAATACAAATGCGGTTGAAGCAATTCAAATGCGGATGAAACAAATCAAATGCGGATGAACAAGAGGGTCAATGCGGATGAACACTTAGAATAATTCTGACTTTTTGGTGAAAAAGGAGTAATGTAGTCTTTGACCTAGGGGATTCCCGAGGTTTATGTAAGTTGACTTTTTGGGTCATAGATGGTATGATGGGCATGTAATGATATGTGATTGATGCTTAAGCATGATGATGATGATGTTTCAAGGTTATACATGATATATGTTATGTATGTATGATGCCCTGCATGATGATGACTAAATGATATGTTTATGTTCCTTATGATGATGTATGTTTATCTTTCCCATGACTTTACGTGTTATGATAATGAATGAACGAAGTATTATGGAACGTAAAGTGAAAGATAATGAAAGAGGAACATGATAATGAATGCATGTATTAATGAATGTATGAATGAATGTAAGAAAGGCTTGCAAGCAAATGTATGGAGGTGCACGCCCATTGTAGGTGTTAGCTCAACGGTGTGCGCGTTAGCTACCCCAAAGGATGCACATTGGGGTCTTTCTTTGTGATTGACCATATGGATGAACCATTGTTTCGTGCCTTAGGTACTGTGACCACTTGGTGCTGGGCACCACCGATGAAGGTCTTTTATAGGCTTAGGTCTAGTATCATGAGCATGAAGGGCATAGCATATGACAATGGTATACCTGAACTTTACCTTAGGTACTGTGACCACTTGGTACTGGGCACCACCGATGAAGGTCTTTTATAGGCTTAAGCACAGTATCACGAGCATGAAGGGTAAAGTTCATGGTGATGATGAAAGTAATGAATGAATGAATGAATGAAAGTATGAACGAAAGAATGACGAAGATAATAATGATATTATCTGCATGTACGTACGATGTATGATCACGAACGAATGTAAAGTATAATATGATTTTAAGAGAAAGGATGGTTTTATGAAAGAAAAGTAAGTTTTATTATAAAACTAGAACTCACTCAGCTACGCTGATTTTTATGTGTTTCCAGTTGGCAGGTAATGTTGCTGAGAATGGCACGAGACAGCTACTCAGCTCTTTTGGATGGCATCCATATATTTCAAGCTTTTGTGATGTAATAAACAAATGTAATTTTGTAACCGACAAACGATGCATTATTTTGCAAAAGTTTTTATGGTGAAATGAAATGCCATTTTTTATGGTTTCCGCTGCGAGTGTTTATTTGAAATAACTTTAAATGTATGTTTTATATGCAATGGTTGACCAGCTGTAAGCGTCCCAAAAATGGGGCCTTACATGACAACACCAGTGCTATCTCCATTACTGAAAATCCGGTGAAGCACTCCAAGACAAAGCATATTGACATCAGGTACCATTTCATTAGAGATATTCATGAGAAAAATCTGATTAAACTAATCAAAGTTGACTCAAATGAACAATATGCTGATTTGTTCACCAAAGCTTTTGATGAGCAATGATTTAAGTATCTCATAATAGCTATTGGGATGATAAACATTGATTAGATCACCTCTTTTTGAAAACCTTTTAATATGTAATGTCTTTTGTCAATACAATTTAAGCCATGTTACAAAAGATCTTTCTGAAAATTTTCTAAGTGTAAATTTCTTCTGAAGAGAAATTAACCCTCGAAAGTTATTTTTATATCTTTCGAAGCATAATTTCTCAAAGGATAGTTTTTCTTCTCGGAAGAACTTTTGGTCTCGGAAGAAGCGATTGATTACATATCAGATCTACTTCCGAAGTCTACAAACCCTCCCTTCAGAAAGCAACTCTAACCTTCGGAAGCAACGTTTTAGCTTCGGAAGTAAGAATTGCCTTCGGAAGACAATTTACCTTCGGAAGACAATTTACCTTCGGAAATGTCTTACATTCGGAAGAATGATTCTACTGTGTGACGTAAATATCTTGGGCCCCACGCTATAAAAAGCAAAGATTTTGTTAATGATGTCGGATTATTTAACTGATTTTAACCTTACCGCCACTGTCAATTCATCCACTAAACCATCACATCACCTTATCCTAACCCCCGTTACCGCCTTCCCACCCTCTTTTAAATAAACTTGACTATTCAAACTCATCTTCTCACTTGCAATTTTTTACTGCCCTAGAAATTTCTCTCTTCTCTAACTTTACCCAAGCTCAAAATCATCCACTTTCACCTTTCTCCAAATGGCACTTAACCCTTAGCACAACCAAGTCGCACTTCTTGATTCTTCAAGAGATGTCGACTTCTCTGAAATCATCTCCTTTCTCACCCAATCACCTTACTACACTGCTCTTACCATTAACCCCACTGTTTACTCCAATCACATGGCCGAATTTTGGGGAAATGGTCAAGCCGAAACCCTAAATGGGATTCGAGTACTGAGGTCTAGCATTTGTGGACAGGAGTTGATCATTACTGAACAACTCATCAGGGAGCATCTAGTGAAGGAGGTCCTACTAAATTCCCTAAGGCAGATTTGGACAGCACCTACATCCTAATGGGATATGGTGGAGACATAAGCAGGTCAACGGTATACAAGTTCAACTTCTCCTACAACTGGAAGTTTCTCTTGCATGTTGTTCTCCACTGCTTGTCCAACAAGTCTGGCGGATGGGATCTAATCCCATATGAACTAGGATGCTTTGTTCATGGACTGCTGAGAGGCCTGCGCTTCAATTGCTCACGATTTGTGTTCACCAATCTGATTGGGAATCTACAAAGGGAGACATTCTATATGTATCCTAGATTCATTCAACACATCATCAACTGTGAGTTGGCCTAGAGCATGCTTGTCTGTGCAGCTGCTCTGACTGTCCCCCTCATGCGGCCTACCATCTTCAAGACATTGAAGAAGGTGTCCACCAACTTCACTGGAAGGTATACTACTCTGCTTCCAGGTATGATTGAGCGCATAGCTCCTGGTGACATCCCTGTTCACCCCACAGGTGATGAACCCACACCAGCAACCACCACCACAATACAAACACTGCCTTCTCCACCCATCACCATCACATATCAAAGACGCCCAAAACGAACTCTTGTTCAATCTACTCTGATTGAACAAGCCACTCCTGTTCAATCCAAAAAGACTAGAGTGCAAACATGGGCTCCCACTCAGTCAGAGGTCTCTCCATCTTTCTCTTGTGACCTCAATTTGGGTTTGAGTCTCCTCAGTCTCAAACCCAGGAGCCCGACACCCAAACCAGTAGCCTTAAAGATAAGTATCTACACTCTTCTAAACAGCCAACAAGGGACAGCCCCACAAGAGGCTCAATGCCTGTAGACATTGACCAAGGTCTCGGGTCAGTAGACTTAACCTCTCTATCTTTTACTGACATTCTATTCAAAACTGATGAAGAGATAACATCTCTCCATGGCAATGAAGTTGATCTACAACACCCTCTTCAAGATCAATAGAGCCCGGAGAAATCCCTTATCTCTAGCCCCCATCAGCAACCTTCAACTAAGGTGAGTCCCACTGATGTGAAGGGGACTCATGCCGATTCAGCTGCCACTACAGAAGGTGCCTCATTGGACCTTGTAGACAGTGGTAACACATCTCAGACTGAATCTGCGGCAACCGAGCCCTTTGATGACTCTAAAAGAGACATCATTGAGCAAGGGAAACCAGGGTGCGAAGAAACCACATCTAGTGGTGAGGCTAAACATACCAGGTATGTTACCTCATCTCCCCGTGATTCTTCAAAAGAAGACGAGGGAAGAATGCAACTCCTCATTCATGACCTTCTATCTAAAGTCTCAAACCTTGAATCTTTGGTTAAGACTTTAGAAGAAAGGTCCGCCACTCGGCAACTTGAGATTGACAATCTCAAGGCCAAACTAGCTGAGAATCAGATAGAGAGGTCTGTTAGGTATGTACCTGTTTAGATCTCATTGACTTCTTCCTCTAGCTCATCCAGCTCTCAAGATGATGCTACCAAAATGGGGGAGAATGTTCAGAGACAAACACTTGAGGACACATAATAGAGCCACACTTCAACTTCAACTTCATCTACTCCTATCATTACTGTGTCTGAGCCATCTCAAGTCATTCTTCAAATTGACTCAAAGATGCTCAGTGATCTCTATAGACTCTTCACCAAGTTTTTGTTAAGAACCTCTTATGATCAGCCCAGCCCAGATGCTGCAATGCTCTACTTTGGAGTTGAAGAGCTTCAGAGGCTGACTGCACCATCTACCACTATGGAAGAAGTTGGTCAACCTAAGGTCCACATGGAACCTAAGATTCATTTCGAAGGGGAAATGGGTACTGATGGCCCAGCAACTGAAATAGTTGGGACAGCATCTGCATCTCCTCAAACTTCCGAAGCTGAAGTTAAAGCCTCGAAAGAACAAGCTGAATCTTCCGAAACTGAAATGGAAGCTGTGGAAGGACTGTTTAAAATGTCCGAAGAACTGATCATCACAGATGCAATCCTTGAAATGGCATCTGAGGTGAACAGTGAGGACTTTCTGAATCTACCTCCATCGCAGACACCATCTCTGCCTCTCTCACAATCAGAATCCACTCTCCAAGAACCACCATAGTCAGGATCTTCAAAAGATAAAGGAAAAAGAAAGATGACTGCAGAAGAGCTTTAGGAAGAGGAAAAGATTAAGAAACTTAAGAAGAAAGGAAGACTTCCAACTGAGAAGTTGCTAGCTGCCAGCACAAAAGCAGTTGCAGCCAATCAAGAGGCTGTCAACGATAAGAAAAGGGAAGAGATCATTGACTAGCTTATCAAAATGGGAGCTGCCAATGAAGAGACACTCTTGCTACCACTAGAGGAGTTGGTGAATCTGGAGAAGGCAACCCGGCTGAAACTTGAAGAAAAAGCCAGGTTGGCCTTGGAGAAAGAAGAAGAAGAAGAGAGGAGGCTGAGCTATAGGTGAGGAGAGGCAGGATAAACTTCCTACTCTCGAGAGGCTTTAATCTTCAAGAACTTTCTCCACACAATGATGATATGATCATCTAGCTCTACAACAAAGAGCAGGATCAAATGGAGAAAGGAAGAAGGCTGCAAGAGAAAAGACAAAGGAGAAGAAGAAGAAGGAGGAAGAAGCTAGGGTCACTACAACCAGGAAGCTCACTGAAAAGGCATGGATGAAGGACTATTTCCGGGCTCATAGCTTCTCTGGAAGCCAGGTGGGTCCCATGTCTGAGAAGACACTCCAACGGATTGTCAGTGAAATCAAGGCTAGCATCCGGTTGGGGAAGAGAAAAGAGATGTACAGAAGGGTAAAGGGGATGACCTTCATTGCTACCACCCAACCACAACCTGAACACTCACCCTCACCATTCACCATTAATACCAAGCCTTTCAGCCCTGAACCCACACCATTACCCACATCTTCTCCCTCACCACAACCACCCAAACTTCCAATCCTTCAACCCAAAACTCTCCCTAGAACCTCTGAACCTCAACCCACCCAACAACCATCCAAACCATCCCCTCAGCCTTCTCAATGTCTCTCTCTTGAGGAGTTCAAGGTAATCAAGACCAAGCTCATCAACTACACAACTCTGAGCGAAGTCTTATGTGATCAAGATTCTGTCAACATTACCTATGTTGATGGATCCTCTTGTTCCCTCACAAGAGATCTATTTCTTGATTTACCTAGAGGAACACTGGACCAGGCAGCTAGACTTCTAGGTGTCAACTCAGATTCATTAAATGATGATGAGAAGAAACTTAGAAGGAAACTGGTGACTCTGCTGGACACTAAGAAAGATGACAAGATTCCCAGTCAGTCTCTTGTGCCTAGAAAGAAAATAGTCCAGTGGAGGTTTGATGAAACTTCTCACAACTTTGTTGTGGAAAGGGAAAATGGCAAAGTCAATAGACTTAATGCAACCTCTCTGCTACACTCCAGCAGGTTTGATATTGTTGAGTTAGCAGAGAAGCCATTCTCCAACCCCTCCAACTCTAAAGTTGCTGCACTCATCAGAAATCATCTCAGCAGCCTTCACCTAGCCGAGCTAACTGCAAAGGCAAAGATTGAAGAAGAGTTGAGATTGAGAAGACAGGAAGACAAGGAAAGACCTCCTACCAAAGGCACTGCCTTTCTACAGATGGTGGAGGGTCCAGAATTGGAACCTATAGTTAGATGGGAATATGATTACAGTTCCCATCAACTAACTCTTCTTAGAGGGCAACAACAGAGGGTACATGTTATCCAAGGTGACAGACTGGATTTCCTGTCCACGAAGGATCTGTACAAACTTCTCAGCACCACATCAGGGAAGAACAAGGAGACAGACAAATATTTACTTTACTTGATGCTAAAAGTTTTGAGAAGCAGAAACAAGTGAAGTTTTGGTAGCATCAGCCTAGGGGGAGTTTGTTGGATCAAGAAGAAGGCTAATGCAACCAAAACTAAGTCACTTAAATAATTTTGGTGTTGCATGCAAAGGCTTCCGATGCTTAGCATGGAACTTCCGAATGTTGTAGAGTTCTTCCAAAGACAAAGTGAAAGATCAACTTCCGAAGACAAAACTCTACTTCCGAAGTCAAGTGTATACTTCCGAAGTTCAAGCCTTAGAAGAATAAACTAAAGATCACTTCCGAAATATGATGAAAAGAAGAAGTCTCCAAGCCTTGGAAGAACCAGCCTCTTCCGAAGTACAAGTGGCTTCGGAAGTACTTACTCTTCCGAAGCCATTTAACCTTTGGAAGACACTTCTATGAACCGGTGG
>CM046442.1:99266022-99648522 GCA_025506515.1 Flaveria trinervia | reverse complement strand
AGCCTAAAAGATATGCGGACAAGTGTTGCTCATCCGCATTTGCAAATGCGGATAGCCAAACAACAACTGAGCATAAGTATTTGTTCATCAACATTACTCAATGCAAATGACAAAACTACTAATGCGAATAACAAAAGAAGAAATACTGATCAAGTCCAGCTCATCTGCATTTGTCAATGCAGATGAACAAAAGAAATGTTGATGAAGACTTAGACTAGTTCTAATGTATAGGTCAGGGGTAGTTTAGTCATTTTGTAAAAAGACATCTTGTCAGCCTATAAATAGAATAGAAAACCCCGTACATGAGGTGACTGTTGATAGACAATTAGAATATTTTGTGTCTTACATTCTCAAGGTTTATTATTACTATTAATGCTCCAACCCTAGATTTTATTTGTAATCAATCACCTTTATCAATACAAGCAAGCATTTATGAGTATTCTTGCATTGAATGTTTATTGATTGTTTGATTCCACCGTACAATCATTAAGTCGATCATCATATTCGATCCTAATGAGAATCTCAATCTCACTACCCAGTCAGTTGGTATCAGAGCTTTGCCTCTTG
The DNA here is from genome assembly GCA_025506515.1 of Flaveria trinervia. NCBI lineage: Eukaryota > Viridiplantae > Streptophyta > Magnoliopsida > Asterales > Asteraceae > Flaveria > Flaveria trinervia. Next base: position 99,647,955 of record CM046442.1, on the reverse strand, counting down.
GTCTTTTTCAGATCTACCCAAGATCTGAATAGAACTTGATTGATTTGGTGATTGAGTTGCTAATAGAGTGTTCTATCACCTCTACTTAGTAAATAGTAGAAAATACTCTTCAACTAACCTGTTCATACTTTCTCACCTTCAAGAACAAAGCAGTAGTCTTCACATTCGAAGCTGTGAACAGTTAATATAACAAATTTGCAATAAAAACTCAAAAACATCAACAGATCTGATTCATTAAGCCTGTTTTGGACGATTTGGACCAATTGGACTAATTAAACTTAAAACTTATCTAATCTACATTTAAACAAGTTAAAAACACCTTGTTAAAATGGATTCACATAAACTTTAGAACTAGGTCATACTCCAAAACCACCCATGCTAAATATAAATCTGAGTTTAAGCAATGGAAAATCAGATTCATGAATTACATCACATGTGTAGATCCAGACTATTGGATCTCAATATGCAAAGGGCCATACATTCCTGTTACATTGTCTGCTGATCAAGCTGCCATCTACAAAACATCAAGAATACCAATTGAGTATTTGACTCTTGATGATGATGACTACAAGAAGATTAAGATTAATCTCAAAGCTTACTCCATACTCACTCAAGCACTAAAAATGGATGTGCTGAAAAGATTGGAAAAGTATGGTACTGCTAAACCAGTATGGGATGCACTGCTGATTATGTGTGAGGGAAGCCGTGAAGTTGCTAAGATCAACAAGGATAAAGTTGTTAATAAGTATGAAACATTTCATCACTCCAAACGGGAGTCCATATCTAAACAGCTATATAGATTTGTGCAGCTCGTGAATGACTTAGAGATCATGAGAGTCACTTATAAAGTCAAAGAGTTAAAAAAGAAGATGCTGCATAGTCTTCCAAAAAACTGGAAACAAAATATGACCATGCTGAAAAGCACTCTTGATATTGAAAGTACCATCCTGGATATAATGATAGCCAAGATAGAAGCACTGGAGCTTGATGAAAGAAGCAGAAACCTAGGTGGACCCAGAGTGATCGAAGCATATAAGTTTCCATCAGAATCTCACTCTGTGGAAAATGCATTCATTACTTAGGAGGATGAGTTTCTTTCCTCCAGGGATCAAGTAAAGACTATATGATTCATTGCAACTCCATCAACCAGTAGGCCATCAACATCATCCCAATCATCAGGATTCTCTAAAACTCCTTAAAATAATCCTGATGATACAAGATCTGAAGAACAAAAAGCAACCTACAATGCCTTTGTTTCTAGCTTTAAAGCTTATTTAGGAGGAAGACTCACCTATGCACATCTGATCCAAGAAGACTTAGAAGAAATGGATCAAGATGATGTAGAAGAAATGGACTTGTAGTGGCAAATGGCAATGATTGCTTTGAGAGCAAGAAGTTTTTCAGAAATGGAAGAAAGCTTGGCCTTAATGAAAACACCAAGCTTAGGTATGACAAATCCAAAGTGAAGTGCTTTAGCTGTGGCATGACTGGCCACTTCTCTAGAGAATGTAATCCTCCAAGAAGAAACAACAACTTTCAAAGGAATTCTCAAAACCAGTCATCTTCACAACCAAACTCAAGTTTTCACTCCAACAATCATCAACAGCAGTATCATCATCAACAACAACAACAAACATATCAGACTCAACCTCAATTGACCAGTCAAGCTCATGGAAGCAGTCAGTCATCTACAAATGCTCTTGTTATCAAGCAAGATGGAGTATGTGACTGGAGCCAATATGTAGAGGAAGTAAAGCCTCAATTCCAAAATCATGCACTCATGGCTCACATCAATGATGGTCCATCTCCCATCCCATCTAAGGTAAAATCTAACCTTCGTAGTGATAAATGCATTACTGAACTGCAAGGTTATCGAGAGCACAATCATAAATTGGCCAACAAAATAGAAGAAGAAAAGGTCAAGTCAGAGATGCTTAAGAGAGAAATAAAAGGCTTTGAAATCAAAATTAAATCTCTCAATAAGCAACTGAGAATGAGCAACTGACTGAAAAGTTAGCTCAATCTAAAGCTAAACAAACGCTTACTAAAGTGAAACTAGAAAAGTTTCAATTGTCTTCAGTCAAGCTACAAGAGATGCTTGATTCTTAAAAGGATCCCAAGGATATGTCTGGGATTAGATATAATTCTTGTCCTCCACCATACAATGACAACTACATTGTCATGCCTGAATCTGTTACACTCCAAGAACAAACTGAACCTAACACTATTGAACCAAAAACAATAGTGAAATAGGTCACAAATCCTCAAAAAAACCAAATGTTTACATTGAATGAAATAAGGATAAAATTAGATTAGGTCACCTAATTAAAATCAAGGAGTGTTCAGACAAGACAGTGAGTGTCATCAAACCTACAAGCCCAATCAAAGAAATTATACCATTTATGAAATTTATACCTGCTATTTCAAAAGGTAAGAAGAAATTTGTGAAGTTAGTGAAACCGTCTACTGAAAGTAGTTCTGATAATGAGATTAAATCTCCAAAACATTCAAGCAAATACTAGAAAAGAAACACAAAAGCTCACTTATTTCAACAACTAAATTTTTGTCAGACCCCCAATCTTGAAAATTAAGACAAGGAGTTGGTTTTGACATATGCAACAAAGAGCACGTTGATCAGTTTGAGCAAGAAGTAAAGAAAGGGTTGAGGAAACAAAAAAAGCCCATAATAGTTAACAAGAGTAGTGTTGCAAAGCAAACTACAAAGAAAGGCTGATTTTGATTCCTCCCCTAAGCAAAAGATTGTGACTTAGTTGAAAATAGGAAATCAACTAAGTCTACTAAAGAAAAATCAGATTCAAGAAGCAAACATATGTATTGTGACATATGTGACATGTTTAATCACAATACAGAAGAGTGCTTTTTCAATCAATACTGCTCTATTTGGTGACATGAACAACCATTCCACTAAAAACTGCTACTTTAACAAATATTGTTTAGTCAGTTATATAAAAAATCACAATACATCTGATTGTTAATTCAATCAGAAGGGATTGAGAACTGCTCAAAAGAAACACATCTCAACAACATCATCCGTGAAACCCAATGTCAGGAGTCAATTTCACAACAATCAATCTAGGATGTCTAGATCAAACAATGATAGGAGTAACACAAAATAATTATGGAAGATTCAAAGAAACAAACATCATATCATTAAGCAAAGGTTTGATCTTCCCAAACCTAAAATGATGTTTGACAATCAAAAACAAGTCAAATTTCTTCAAAAGAATACAGACCAAAGATTTTATAATTCCCCTGACTCTTTAGTTGATGTTGATGAGATGACTCAATCAAATTATCACAAACAATCTCCTAGGTCACCTCTAAATAAATAACAATTTAAAGGAAAGTATCAAGAGGTCACCATTTTGGATAGGAACGGGAAACCCAAGACCATTATGGCTTAGGTTCCATATTCTAATTAGTTCTTTTGTGCTTGTAGGGTCATCCATATAGCTCTAATAGCCTATGGTATGTGGACAGTGGGTGCTCCTGACACATGACTGGAGATCATTCCCTCCTTCATGATTTCAAGCAAATACAAGGAACTATTGTGGCATTCGGAGGAGATTCACAAGGTGGAAGACTTACTTGTGAAGGATTTGTGACAAATAGGATGCTGAGCTTTGATAGAGCGAACTACTATGAACAACTAAACTTCAATCTTCTAAGCATGTCTTAGATCTGCGACAAGAAATATTCAACTCACTTTACCAACACTCATTGCTACATTCTGAAACCATGATTTCAGATCTCAAACCTTAATTCTACAACACCAATAGATGAAACATGTCATTTGTCAAAAGCATCATTTGATGAGTCTTAGCTTTGGCACAGATGTTTGGGGCACACAAACTTTAAAAACATGAATAGATTGGTCAAAGGAAACCATGCCATTGGCCTTCCCTAAAAAGAATTTCATTTTGTTGATCACTATTCAGCATGCCTCAAAGGAAAACAACATAAATATTCTCACAAACTAAAGTTGGTGAACACAAACAATACTCCATTGAAGCTACTTCATATGGATCTATTTGGACCAACTCATGTTATGAGTATTGGAAAGAAATGTTGGACCAAAAGAACCAATGAGCCAAGATCAGAAAACCTCTAAGTCCCACACGGTATCACAACAACTGCTGAAAGCCTCATCAGTAGTTTGACAAGTGCTGAAGACTTCAACAGCTGAAGATCAAGTGCTGAAGACCTTAACAGCTGAAGAACCAAAGTGCTGAAGTACAACAGCTGAAGAACACAAGTGCTGAAGCTGAAAGACCAAAGTACTGAAGTACAACAGCTGAAGAGTTCACAAGTGCTGAAGATCAACAACTGATGTACAAAGTCTGAAGACAAAGACTGAAGACATCAGCTGATGATATCTACTGAAGTCATCAGCTGATGAAACACCTGAAGGTCAAAGTCTGAAGATCAAGTACTGAAGCCTCAGTAGTTTGTCACAACTGCTGAAGAGTACTTCTTCAGTAGTTGTGATATCAGTAGTTTTATTTTCTATGTTTCAGTAGTTTTGTAAAACGACTGAAGAGCTTGTTCTTCAGTCGTTGTAGTTTCAGTAGTTTTATATTTTGTACTTAACTTGCTGATATGTTCTCAGTAGTTGTGAACATTTCAGTAGTTTGTTAAGAATTAGTTATTTCTGTATTGGATCTGCCAGTTGTCACTTTCCGTGACAACAGCAGTGACTGTTGCACTCTATATAAGGAGTGACAACCTATTGTAATCAGCGAGTGAAATGAGTAATTGAATGGAATGAATGATTGATTCGATTAGAAATATTCTTCATCTATAAACATTCCTAGAAATCAGAAATGCATATTCTCTCCCTATAACCGTATGCGGTCTTAATGCTTACAAATATCGATTGCTTGCTACAATTTGTCTAATTCGTGTTTGTATTCCGCTGCTTTATATTCTGATACATCAAACTTGTGATCACTGATCCTGTCAAATGGTATCAGAGCCAGGTTAATCATTGATCGATCTAATAATTGATCATTGAAACTGCTATTCAAGATCCAAGTTTGATTGAATTAGCTTTTGTTTTTGCAAGAAACGGTTATAGAGATTGAATTTTCTGTATTTCTGCTCATTCATCTTGAGATCTTTTTCTTGGTTCTCATTGAGTTTGTTGTGGTTTGTCTAAAACTTTTTAAAAAAAACTTGAACTAAACTGTTTTTGAACTGAAAATGACCACTCCCTCCAATGATCCTCACAATACTGGTTCCTCAACCAAGCCTCCTATGCTGGTTAGGAATGAGTATAACATATGGCAAAGACGTATGCTCCATCACCTGTCTGTTAACAGCGCAGGGTGTTGGACATCAGTGGTACATGGTCCACACAAGCCTATGGTGAATAACCCGGAAACCAATCAAATGGTTCCGAAGAGGAGGGAGCAATACTCAGATGAGGATAAGAAGTTGCTTGAGATTGATGCAAAAGCCCATGGAATTCTGGCCATGGCTTTGCCCAATGAAATCTATTCTGGGCTAATGCATCATGAACTGCCCATGACCTCTGGATTGCTTTGAAAGAACAATTTGGAGGAACAGATGAGGTCTTGGCAAATAATAGAGAAATTCTTGCCCAACAATATGAGACATTCTCTCATAGAAAGGGTGAGACACTGACTCAACAATATGAGCGGTTTTCTTGCTTGATCTCTGAACTAAAAATGGTCAAACTTGAATACACCAATATTCAGATGAATAACAGATTTCTCAGATCACTGCCTGAGAGATGGGACACATATACTATTGTCCTACGCTCCAGTGCAAGTTTGGACAAACTATCTCTCACCCAACTCCATGGGAATTGCTCACTTTTGAGAGAGAGATAGAACAGAAGAGAAAGCTGTCTTCATCTGGAAAGCTCACTGAAGACTTTATACAAGGCAACACTGCCTTGGTGGGTCATGAGTCCGAATATGCTTCATCTGAATGCCAGTATGATGAGCATATTAATTTCTCTTCGAGCACTTCTAATTCTGCATTTGTAAGTGTTGATGGTCAGTTCACTGGGTGTAATAATGACAATCTATGTTTCATTATGGATGATCTCAAGGGGATTGCTGATGATGACTTAGAAGAGATGGATATTTTGAGCCAAATGGCCTTGATAAATATCAAATCTCAGAAGTTCTACAAAAGAACTGGAAGAAAATTCCCAGGACTCTCTGGCAAAACCAAAGTTGGTTTTGACAAGAGCAAGTTGAGGTGTCACAAATGCCAACGGCTTGGACACTTTGCAAGAGAGTGTAGATCAACTGGATCTAACTCTACTGCACCCTTTGTGACTTTTCCTGGAAATAGTCAACAACATAGAGGGCAACATCCTGTCACATCTAGTCATCATCCTCAACAACAATCTCCGGCATATTTTGTTCCTCAGGTCAAATGCCATATCAGTACCCTGTTATTACATGCCACAGTCAAATCAAGTTCAAGTTCCTATGACACCACAACCTCATGCATTATCAGAACCTCAGCCTTCCCTATCTCATCAACAACCTTCATCTCAACAACACAGCTTCTTCACCCCAGGAGTTGTTGACTGGAGCAGTTTACCAGATGACTTGTCTGGTCATGATCAACTGTTCTCAGGTGCTGGTCAACATGGTGGTGACAGTCCCTTTGGGAATCTAGCTCTTATGTCTTTGGAGTCTGCTGATACTTCATCACCTCAGGTATCACAGGTATCCTCTGAGGCAAAAGCCAAATTATGTTCTGAACAATGCATAGCAGCATTTGCTTCCATTAGAGAAGCAAATGTAGCTTTAATTAATAAGAACATTGAGCTAGAACAAATAATTTCCAAAAACAAAGCTGAGTTTGAGTTTGTGCTCAAAGATAAAAATGATGAGGTTTATAAACTGAATTGCAAAATAATTGATGATAAGGCTAGAGAAGATGTACTTCTAGAGAAGTACAAAGATCTCAAAGAAACCCTTGCAGTTACCCAGGTCGAGTGTGATAGATGGGTACAATCATGCAAAGGTTTTGAAATGCTTCTTAGTAAGCAATCTGCTTCAAATGTGAAGTTTGGCATTGGCTACAATCACACTGCTCCACCTACAGATTTTACCCCAAGAGCAGAGGTAGAATCTGATGGTGAGAGTGATAACCAATCCATCAAATCATGTGATCTACCTTCTGATACAGCACAATCAGAAGTAGCAGTCAGCATCAAGTCCTCCTTGAACCTATCAGCTGATGTTGATGCTCCAAATGCTGACATTCACATGATCAATAAGTTGATCAACTCAGGAGTTAATCCTGAAGGTCCTGAAAGGACTGGAGAGCAGGATTTAACACCTGAAGTTCAAACTTCAACTGCTGTCAGCACTGAAGAGAAGAAAACTGGCAGTAGAAAGAGTTTGAAGGCTACTAAAGAGGCTGTCAAGAAAGCAACCAATGCTTCCAAAGCATTGAAGAACAAGTCTTATGTTGCTTCACCATCTTTAGTTGATGATCAACCTAAGATGAAGAAGAAACCATGTGAAATATGTGGTTTGTTTATCATCTTTACAGATGATTGTTGGTACAAAAGAGGTTCCAAACTCAAACAAAAAGAAGAAATTAATGAGAAAATGGTAAAAATGAAAACTGAGTTTGAGACCACATTTGTATCAGCAACATCAAATCCTGTAACCCTTAAGTCCTTAAAGCAATCCAAAAAGGAAGGAGTTAAACAGTGACAGCTGAGGTGCTCAAAAGAAGAAGGTGCAACATAGGACCTTATCTAACTCCACTACAATGTGTCTGATGAGCTGAAAGCTTTATCACAAAATCAGACACAGCTGGTGATGATGGTACAACATCTGTTGGGTAGAGTTAACCAACTAGATTCTCCTATGTTGAAACCACAGAAAAGGAGGTCTAAGCCAAAGGACTCCTCTTCTACACCATCTTCTTCTTCTCAGGCTGTTGTTACAAATAAACATGTTAGTTTACCATCTATTGATGAGACCAAGCCCAAAACCAAAAAGGTTTGGGTCTCTAAAACTAACTGATTGTTTATTATTGCAGGGTTCTTCAACATGCCAAAGTAGCATCTGGTATGTAGACATGGGGGATCTATGCACATGACTGGGAACATCTCTCTTCTTCATGACTACTCTCAAGGAAAGAAGGGATTTGTCTCTTTTGGCAATGATGCTAGGGGTTACATCATCGGTAAGGGCTTTGTCTCCAATGGAGAAATCAAATTTGATGATGTTAATCATGTGGAAAATCTCAAGTACAACCTCTTGAGTGTCAGTCAATGTGTGATAAAGGCCATGTTGCCCTTTTCACAAGTCAAAACTGTAGGATTCTGTCATCCAAAGTTTTGCACTTGATTGACAAGTGTTGGATGATCACACTCTCCTGAAAGCCAACAGGACAGGAAGAGTGTATGCCTTAGATCTCTCTAAGAAGATAGATCTCAAAGGCAATCCTTGCCTATTTTCCAAAGCCTCTTTTCAAGAATCTAAACTATGGCACAGGAGGCTTGGTCATGTCAATCTCAAAAACATGAATCAGCTTAGCCACAATAGTTTAGTCAGAGGCTTACCAATAAAGGAGTTCCACTGTGATGAAACATGCACTGCTTGTTTAAAAGGAAAACAGCACAAGGTCTCATTTCCTCCTATTGAAGTGTCCAAGTCCACTGCCTGCTTGCAATTACTGCATATGGATCTATTTGGTCCTGTGAGAGTAATGAGCATGGCAAAGAAGAAATACTGTCTGTAATTGTGGATGATTACTCCAGATTTGTATGGACTTTCTTTCTACATTCAAAGGATGAGGCTGCTCAGAAGATTATCCACTTTGTGCTGTACATTGAGAAGCAGTATTCCCTTCCAGTCAAGTGTATTAGGAGTGATAATGGAACTGAGTTCAGAAATCATACACTTGATGACTTCTATCTTTCAAAGGAATCAAAAGGCAGTTCAGCATTCCAAGGACTCCAGAACAAAATGGAGTAGTGGAGAGAACGAACAGGACCCTCATTGAAGCTGCAAGGTCCATGCTGGCTGACTCAGGTTTGCCATTGACCTTTTGGGCCGAAGCTGTCAACACAGCTTGTTATGTGCAAAATAGAGTTTTAGTAAATCAGAGGTTGATGAAGACTCCATATGAAGTTCTCCATCATTTGGCTCCTCTGATTTCATTTTTCAAAGCATTTGGGTGTCCCTGTTTCATTCTCAACACAAAGGATCAACTCCACAAATTTGATCCTAAGGTGGATGCAGGATACTTTGTTGGTTATTCATCTACTTGCAAGGCATACAGAGTCTTCAACTGCAGAACAAAGATGGTTGAAGAACTCTACATGTTAAGTTTATGAATCTCCAAAGGACAAGATTCCACAAAGTCCTGTGGAGTTATTTGATTTGGACATACTGCAATATGTTCCTTATCAAACTCCTGCTGTTGCTCCTGTCAACAGTTCACCACCTGGTGGTACTGCTGATGATGATGATTGCAGTACTCACCTCTTCAGGTTTAGTGATCAGCTGCCTGACTCAACTAGACCTGATGTTCCTGTAGCGCCAGTAGCACCATCCACAACAAATGCTGATGAGATTTCTTCGAATTCAACTTCCTTTGAATTACCATCCACTGATTGTTTCAAGGAAATGATTCACCATCACCATCTGTTGCTGCTGAACCGGCTACAAACACTTGCACAGATCTCATTGTGTATCAAGATCTGAAGAATCACCCCATGTCTCAAATCATTGGTGATATCTCTGCTGGAGTATCAACAAGAAGTCAATTGTCAAATTTCTGCTTCTATGCTCTCTTCATCAGTCAGCAAGAGCCAAAGAATTATCACATTGCTTTAAAGGACAATGGATGGGTTGATGCCATGCAGCTTGAGCTTCTTCAGTTCAAGAAACAGCAAGTGTGGGAACTGGTTCCTCTACCTCCAGGTAAGTGTGCAATAGGCACTAAATGGGTGTTTAGGAACAAAACTGATGAAAATGGGCTTATTGTTAAGAACAAGGCCAGACTGGTTGTTCAGGGGTTTGCACAAGAAGAAGGTATTGATTATGATGAAACCTTTGCCCCTGTAGCCAGACTGGAAGCAATTCGATTGTTTTTAGCTTATGCTGCTTATCAAAAACTTAAAGTCTTTCAAATGGATGTCAAAAGTGCATGTTTGTATGGAAAAGTTAAAGAAGAGGTTTATGTATGTCAACCTCCAGGCTTTGAGGACAATAAACATCCTAATTGGGTGTATAAGCTTGATAAAGCTCTTTATGGGTTAAAACAAGCTCCCAGAGCCTGGTATGAGACATTATCAAACTTTCTTCTGGAAAACAATTTCACTAGAGGCTCCATAGACAAGACTTTATTTATTAAGAAAGCTGGGCAGCATAATCTACTTGTTCAAATTTATGTAGATGATATCATTTTTGCATCCTCTGATCCAAAGTTGTGTGATGCCTTTACAAAGTTGATGCAACAGAAGTTTGAAATGAGTGCCATGGGAGAATTACAGTTCTTTCTGGGGTTGCAAATCAAACAAAAGGCTGATGGAATTTTATTCATCAATCCAAATATACAAAAGATCTTTTGCAAAAGTTTGATTTACAAAACTGTAAGCCCTGCTCTACTCCCATGAGCAGCACCACACAACTGGACTCAGATCAGAAAGGTAAAGTGGTTGATGCAACACTTTACAGATGTATGATTGGGTCCTTGATGTATTTAACAGCTTCTAGACCAGATATTATGTTTGCTACATGTGTTTGTGCTAGATTTCAGGCTGCACCTAAAGTCTCATCTGATTGCAGTCAAGAGGATCTTTAGATATCTGCAAGGCACTCCATCTCTAGGTTTATGGTATTCTACCGGACATTCTGGTAAATTAGTTGCTTTTTCTGACAGTGACTATGCAGGGTGTAAGTTGACCAGGAAATCAACTTCTGGTGGATGTCAATTCCTAGGCAACTGCTTGATTTCTTGGCAGAGCAAGAAACAGACCTCAGTTGCTACATCCACTGTGGAAGCAGAGTACATTGCTGCTGCAAGCTGTACATCTCAGGTACTCTGGCTTCAAAACCAACTTTTGGATTATGGCATTACAGAGACTAAGACTCCATTGTTAATGGATAGTGCTTCAGCTCTTTGCATTGTCAAAAATCCAGTCCAGCACTCTAGGACCAAACATATAGAGATCAGACATCATTTTATAAGGGATTGTTTTGAAAAAGGTCTGATTGATCCTAAGTTTGTGCCTAGTGCTGATGAGCTTGCAGACATTTTTACTAAGCCCTTGGATAGTTCAACTTTCCAAAACCTGGTGTTAAGGCTTGGTATGCTGCAGCTAGAATAGGTGACAACTACTGATGATCTCAGTAATTCATACTGATGATCATGAGTACCTGTCACATATAAGTACTGATGAGCTCTTTTAACCTCAGTAGTTTTCATAACTACTGAAGGCTAAATGTCTCACAAGTACTGAAGTACTTCATCTGTTCGAAACCACTGATGTAGTTACCACTGCTGATGCAGTCATAACTACTGTAATCAGTAAAAACAGATAAGTACTGATGTCCTATGAAACAACTGAAATCAGCCATAAAGACTGATGAATGTGTTGAGGACAGTTTGAAACAGCTGAAAAGCTAAGAATTGACGAAAACAGCTGAAGAGAACTTTCTCTTCAGTCGTTTGTACAACTGTTGTTTCATTTTAAACAACTGAAGCAAAACCACGTCTTCAGTAGTTTTATAACTACTGATGACTAATACCCAGTCTTCAGTTGTTTACAACAGCTGATGACAAAACCACTGTCTTCAGTAGTTTCATAACTACTGATGACAAACACCATGTCCTCAGTTGTTTCAATCATCTGAAGTCAAAACCACGGTCTTCAGTAGTTTTCTAAACTACTGATGCCTAACACCACGACTTCAGCTGTTTCAACGTCTGAAAGGATAATACCATGTCCACGGTCGTTTAAAACTACTGATGACTAACACCACATCCTTCAGTCGTTTCCTCACCCGTACCCTATAAATACCCCTAACCTGAGCTCTCCATGCTTCATCTTCTTCAAACCTAACGTTCCTCTCCAAAACTTCCTTCTCCATGGCGTCTATGCAAATTAAACCGCGACACAACTGTGTTGCCTACCTCACAAAATCGCCGATCTGGACTAAGTTCGATACTGCTATCGATCTTATGGTTCAGTCCCAATACACAACGCATTCCTTCTGAACCCCGTCTTACATGCCGAATCCTTGAACCAATTTTGGATGAACGTTACTGTTACAACTGAGGAGAGCAACACACGATCCCTCCGGTCAGTCGTCAACAACAAGAAGTAGTCATTACTCCTGCAACAATCCGTAAAATTCTTCAACTGAGTGATGCTACCTCTCCTGCTGGATATCCGAAGGGCACCAAAGATCTATCATTTGCTCAGCATGGATATCAAGGTGATCTCAGTGCCACCACCATCATGAAGAAACACTTTAATGACGCTGAGCGCCTGATTTTTCACATGGTCAATGTATGTTTGGCCCCTAAGACGTCGTCTTGGGATCAAATGTCCACCAATGGCAGCAGGTAATGTATTCTATCCTTGAGCAACAACCACTGAACTTTTCAGAATTAATATTTTCAGAGCTCAAAGATATGGCTCAAAAACTAACTGCCAACCGTTGGATACTATATCCACGGTTCATAATGGCCATTATTATAGACCAGCTTAATGCTGAGGGACTTGTTGGCTTGGGAGTCCCTGCTACGGCTGTTCTGCCAGAAGTATACTCCCGGCACAACTCTGACCGGACACTCAAACTGGCTGCCAAGCTGCGAAAACCCACGCAGCTGGAACCCACAGCCACCACCTCCAAATCCAATGTCCCCACCAAACCCAACAAAAGAAACCCAAAATGGCTACTCAGGGAATTGAGTCCCCTGAGGATGCTCCTGCACCACAAACGCAGGATATATCCACTAGTCCAAACCCCCTAGTGGATACAATGACTCTTCCAGCCACAGCCGCTCAGGCTTCCTCTCAACAGGAGCCTGCAGCAACCCAAGGGGCACCTACTTATCTGGGATCTTACTCACTTGAGGAGATTGCCATTGAAGAGCACCATCCACCCCAGGTGCACACTGCTTCTAACCCCTTACCCCAAACAACCGCCCCTCACAGCCCAACTTTAATAGTTGCACAAGTGCTGACTCAATTGCACTCCTCACCCCCTCCCCAGAAACCACTTACTACTGGGAATTCCTCTACAATTGAGGGGAGGAACACAGTGCACCTGAGAACCCACAGCACAGGGGTTTCCCAATTCTATCTCCTGGTGTAGACAAGGAGCTTAGAATATCTAGTGAGGCTGCCACCTCCTCTGACTCAGCACATGACCAGTGAGGCTGGTAACATTGCTAAGACCTCCCTAGAGGCAACAGCTGATGATGGACATTGTCCTGAGGCTGGAAGTCCCCAGTACCAAGCACAAGGGGCACATGCACCAACTGGTCTACACCCAGTGCATGTAAATCCTGCTCTAAGCAGGAGGTCAGGTGATTCAGTATCAACTGATGATGACCTGAGCTTCTTCTATGATGTAGTTGCTCAAAATACCATTCTAGAGGATGAGGTTAGCAGACTCAAAGAGCTGCTGGCCAAGATGTCTCAGGATGCAAGTCCATCTGCCACCATCATACACCCACAGATGGCACCTTCCCTTGAAGATTTCCCAAACACAGAGCCACCCCAAAATCAACCACCTGCCTCTGCTTCAGGCCCTACTTCTCAGGAACAGAACCCTCCTGAGCAAACAGGTGCTGTACCCAAAATTCCCTCCCTCTCATCACCCCCATAATCACTGATATAGTGATCAAAGCCCTTGATGAGAGGCTTTCCTCCACATTACAGCCCCTGGTTGATGCTGCTGTCCAAAAGACTCTTTCTGCGGTACCACCCCTTCCTCCAATGCAACCAAAAAGGGGGAGAGTACTGCAGTGAAAGAAAGGAAGAGGAAAAGATCTGAGGAAAAGGAAGAGAAGCAAGTCCAAGAGGAGGAAAAAGAAAAGCAACCTCTGCTCACGTACAAGCGAAAGAGAAGTGCTGATGATCACACTACTGAAGACAAATCCTTGGAGGAGCTGGTCAAAGAAGCTGACACCACACACAGCCGCTCCATGGATAAAATAATTGAAAAACTCTTCAGGCAGGGGTTTGACACAGCCACACTGGATAGTGAGATCAGAAGGTTAGAAGTACAAGAGATACAAACCCGATGGGCAGGGTATGATGCTCTTGAGAAAGAGGTTGGAAATAATGATCCGCTTTATTGCAAAATACTTGGGAAGATCATTAATGGAGATCCGCGCATGGACCAGGGACAGCATTCTGGCTATAGCCACCAGAATCTGTCTGTCTGAGCAATTTAACAAAGGGATTATTGTGGAAGCCCTGGATGAGGCTGGAGCTGGCAAAAGGTTAGAGATGGCTAAACTCACAAAGGCGAAATTAACTACAAGATGCTAGATCAACCTTCTCTTCCATCCACTCAAACAGATCCTATCCCTCAAATCTCCCAACCAACCTCTAAGCCAAAATCCAAACATCCTCATTCTTCAAAACCAATTCCTTCACCAACCCAACCATCATCCAGTGATGTACCCCGAAGGAGGAGAAGGGTGCTGAGGATGGAAGAAGAAGAAGAAGAAGAGGATGAAGATGATAGTCTGCCACTCTCTGCTGTTCTGAAGCTACCAAAACCCCGAAGTCAACTCATGATCACACCTGACTCTCAAAGGGAAATGGTCAGAGTCAAGATAGAAGAAGAAGAACAGCAGAAACAGCACGATGAGCAACTGTTGAAGATGGTTGACAAGGAATTTCCTCAGTCATCATCTATTCAAGCCATGAAAGGGCATGCTCAAAGGCTGTACACTCTCAGGCACACTTTTCAGTATCAGAAGGAGAGAGTGAGAGTATGGCCAGACCCCAGGGTGAGTTCTAGAATCCATAAAAGAACTATCCCACACAGATACAACGGCCAGGTACGAAAAACAATAGAATCTACCATCATGTTGGCCGTTGTAGTCTCACCTTGGGAAATCATTGATGAATTCAAGAAAGCTCACCAAGCAAAGAAGACACCTCAAGCCTTACTAGAAAACAAGATGATTAAGAAGGGGTTGTTATATAAAAAGCTTGAAGACATCCAAAAGAATGAGCTCCAGTTACTCCTTGAAGGCAACCATCCTGATGAATTTGTATATAGGGAGGTAACTACGGTGGAGCTGAAAAATGGCAGGACCATGAAGTACTTATCAGAGTACTATGGTCCAGAGTTCTTCTTCGAAGGAGGAGCAGAAGAAATCTCTCAAGAGGAACAAGTTGTTCTCCTTGAGGCCTATGTTCGTGAGTCATACAGACTCATTATGGGGAATTAATCTCATGAATGGGATAACAACTCTGTGTCCAGTTCCCCAAAACAGAGTTCCCATTCATACTCTGCCAAACAAATATTTGAGATTTCTTCCCAGGCCGGAGCTTACATGGGTCATCTTCTCCACTGATCAAGAAGGAAAAAGACCAACATTTTGCCATCAATAAGTGGGAGTATAAATAAGCTAGAGGTTTTGGCTGCATTGGTTCAGGGGGAGTTTGTTGGACCAAAAGAACCAATGAGCCAAGATCAGAAAACCTCTAAGTCCCACACGGTATCACAACAACTGCTGAAAGCCTCATCAGTAGTTTGACAAGTGCTGAAGACTTCAACAGCTGAAGATCAAGTGCTGAAGACCTTAACAGCTGAAGAACCAAAGTGCTGAAGTACAACAGCTGAAGAACACAAGTGCTGAAGCTGAAAGACCAAAGTACTGAAGTACAACAGCTGAAGAGTTCACAAGTGCTGAAGATCAACAACTGATGTACAAAGTCTGAAGACAAAGACTGAAGACATCAGCTGATGATATCTACTGAAGTCATCAGCTGATGAAACACCTGAAGGTCAAAGTCTGAAGATCAAGTACTGAAGCCTCAGTAGTTTGTCACAACTGCTGAAGAGTACTTCTTCAGTAGTTGTGATATCAGTAGTTTTATTTTCTATGTTTCAGTAGTTTTGTAAAACGACTGAAGAGCTTGTTCTTCAGTCGTTGTAGTTTCAGTAGTTTTATATTTTGTACTTAACTTGCTGATATGTTCTCAGTAGTTGTGAACATTTCAGTAGTTTGTTAAGAATTAGTTATTTCTGTATTGGATCTGCCAGTTGTCACTTTCTGTGACAACAGCAGTGACTGTTGCACTCTATATAAGGAGTGACAACCTATTGTAATCAGCGAGTGAAATGAGTAATTGAATGGAATGAATGATTGATTCGATTAGAAATATTCTTCATCTATAAACATTCCTAGAAATCAGAAATGCATATTCTCTCCCTATAACCGTATGCGGTCTTAATGCTTACAAATATCGATTGCTTGCTACAATTTGTCTAATTCGTGTTTGTATTCCGCTGCTTTATATTCTGATACATCAAACTTGTGATCACTGATCCTGTCAAGAAACAATATTGTTTGGTGATCATTGATGACTTTTTCAAGATTTACATGGGTTTTGTTCTTACCTCATAAAAATGAGGCATCCCAAATAATAAAAGGCTTTATCACAACTTGATCATAAGGTCAAAACAATAAGAAGTGATAATGGAACTAAGTTTAAAAACAAAGACATGAGTTCATTTTGTGCAACCAAAGGCATTGCTCATCAATTCAGTGCATCTAGAACTCCTCAACCAAATAGGGTAGCTGAAAGGAGAAATAGACTGATGGAAGCAGCAAGAATAATGCTAGCCGATGCTAAACTGCCCATTACCTTTTGGGCAGAGGCAGTTAACACATCGTGTTTTGTACAAAATCAAACTCTGATTGTAAATGAAAGTAACATGACTCCATATGAGCTGCTGTTTCACAGAAAACCATTTATTGAATTTTTTAAGTCATTTGGTAGTCCTGTCTTAATATTAAACACCCGAGACTATTTGGGAAAATTTTCATCTAAGTCTGATGAAGGATTCTTTGTAGGTTATTCTTCCGTTTCAAAGGCTTACGGAGTGTTTAATCCTAGATTAAACATTATTAACGAATCAACAAATGTTCAATTCAAGGAACACTCATTTCCTAAATCTACAAATGGTCTTGACTGGTTGTTTGATACTGACTCATTTACAAAATCCTTTGATCGATTTCACTTGTCTGATGCAGGAAACCTACATTCAGCTGAATCTGCTTCAAGTGTAGAAAGAAGAGATGATTTTCCATTGATTCCTCCTGCCTGTACTAAGCAAATGAATGAAGATGCTCCACTCCAAGCTGATCTTGTCAGACAACCATCTCAAAATCAAAGTGTTTCGACTGAAGTTGGTCCAAGCTTGTTACCATCACATTCAAAAGATTTGTCAACTAAGATCAAAAATCAAAAACAGGCTACTCCTCCAGTTGAACATAAAGAATATCTAATGATGGAAGCAATCAAAGTGTTGCTGATGCTGAAGCAGTCACTGAAACAAAGTCTGAGTCTCTTCATAACTCCCTAACAGTACAAGATGAATGTGCCTCTCACCATAATGATCTGAATGTCTCCAATCTTGATGTAACTATTGCTGGTTACCTAATTCCAACCACCAGAATACACAAGAATCATCCAGTGTAAAGCATTATTGGTGAACTTAATAAAAGGGTGATAAGAAGGAAGTCAAGTATTGCAAACATCTGTTTGTTCTCATGCTTTCTTTGTCAAACAGTACCCAAAAATATCAAAGAGGCTTTTCACGACAATAGCTGGATTGAAGCAATGTAGGAAGAATTGCTGCAATTCAAGATGCAAGAAGTATGGCAACTAGTAGATCTTCCCTAAGGACAATACCCTATCGGCGCCAGATGGCTATACAGAAACAATTTGATGATAGGGGGATTGTCATCAGAAATAAAGCAAGACTAGTGGCACATGGCTACACACATGAAGAAGGAATTGATTATGATGAAGGGTTTGCACTTGTTGCCAGATTAGAAGTAATAAGAATCTTTCTTGCATATTCAGCATCCATGAAGTTTACTGTATATCAAATGGATGTGAAGTTTGCTTTCTTGTATGGAAACATTGCTGAACAAGTCTATGTGAGTCAACCACCTGGCTTTGAAGATCTAGATTTCCCTCACAGGGTGTACAAGCTTGACAAAGCACTGTATGGTCTACATCAAGCTCCAAGAAAGTGGTATAAGACTCTATCATCTTTCGTTCTTGAACATGGATATGAAAGATGAAAGATTGATGAGACTCTCTTAAGAAAGAAAAGAGGAAGAGACATGTTGCTAGTCCAGATTTATGTGGATGATATTATATTTGGCTCAACAAACAACCAACTCTGTAAAGACTTTGAAGACCTTATGCATTCAAAATTTCAAATGAGTGCAATGGAGGAACTCACTTTCTTTCTAGGGGAGCAAGTCCAACAAACAGCAGATGGAATTTTCATCAATCAATCAAAATATATGGAAACAATGTTGAAGAAATTTCACTTTGCTGACTTTCAGTCTATCAGAACTCCTATGGATACTAAAGTGAAGATTAGACCTAATCCCGAAGGCAAATCAGTGGATCAGACTCACTATCAATCTATGATCGGTTCACGTATGTATCTAACAGCCAATAGTCCTGACATTATGTTTGGTGTTTGTGTGTATGCCAGATATCAAGCTGATCCTAAGGAATCTCATGTGAATTTTGTCAAGAGGATATTCATATATCTTAAGGGCAAACCAGCCCTTGGTTTATGGTATCTAAAGGAAGGAGACTTCAATCTCTATGCCTTCACTGATAGTGATTATGAAGGATTCAACTTTAATAGGAAACCCACTTCTGGCGGTTGTCAATTTCTTGGTCCCAGACTAGTCTCCTCGCAGTGCAAGAAGTAGACAAACGTATCTGTCTCAATAGCAGAAGCCGAGTATATTGCAGCATCAGCTTGTTTCTCTCAAGCTCTCTTGATTCAAAACCAGATTCTTGATTATGGTTTTAACTTCTTGCATACACCAATTCACATTAACACATTGCAGCCATTTTTATTACAAATAATCCAGTTCAGTACTCGAAAACAAAACACATTGAAATTAGATATCACTTTTTGCTAGACGGTGCTAAAAAGGGTTGAACAAATTGATTCAAGTTCTCACTGAAATATCAATTGGCTAATTTATTCACCAAGGCATTTGAACCTAGTAGGTCTGAATTCCTAGTTCAATCAATTGGCATGATTAACCTTGACTAAAACCAATCAAAACATCAAAAACAATTCAAAAACCTCACAAAATCACAAAAGGAAGTCAATTATAATGAAGAAAAGAATATTGAGGAAATGATATAATTACAGTCGTTATATCATTCATTGTGCTTAATTCAGAATTTGAAAAACTGTAATGACTTACCAGATATGTTGGTAGGTTCAACTTGGATGAGAAGATACATGCTATGATGAATTAATGTCTTATTAAATGGTGAAAATCTCATCTCAAAGTACTGGTACGTATTAGCTTATCTAAGTGTATGTATGTGTAGTAACATAAACACACGAGGAAATGAAACTTTATGAATCTCTTTCACCTACATCAAGATTCATCTCTGTTTTTCAAAGCAAAGACCTGATGAAACAAGCACATAGTGTAGATGTATTGATCCAAAAGATTCCCAATGAGGAGCACATCCAAATTGGATGAATCTACAGAAACATACATTCCATGTGAATGAACAAAAGAATCCAATCATGGATCACCTTCCAAAGCGAAGTGAAAAGAATCCCAATATGGATAATCATGAAAAGGATCATAGTAAAAGAATCCCAATGATGATCAGTGAAAATGAGATCTCATAACTTAAGTAACCTGGTCAAGAAAGTTGTGAAAAAGTTCTACCATGCATTACATAAGGATAGTTGATCATTCCATATTTCTATGTGTGAGGTACATATCGAATAATTAAATCAACCGAAACATGATAAATATCACATGCATTAACATATCAACTAGGTATGAGTTTAAGAGGACAAACATACCTTCAATCAACAAGTTCATAAACATGTCCATTTTATCATAAAGGATGCACATGTGTAATGTAAGATTGATATGATCCCAACAAAAGATATACTTCTCTTCATTATTAATAATCAAAATTAATTTATATCCAAAAGTTTTAAAATCTTTAAGTTTCTATCCAGATATGGATATAAAGTTTAGGGGGAGTAATTTAAAATTTTTGATTAAGTTTGTATAGATATTTACTATCTTAAATTACTTTCTTAAAACTTCAAAACAAATCAAAAAGAAAATCTATGTGTTGGCGCAGAAGTTATAACATAATATCTTAGCTTATGCGGATTCTTGGAAGCATAAGAAGTCCATGATCAGTCAAACAATGGGAAACTTGTATCACTTCTGACATACAAGTCAATCCAAGCAAGAATTGATAAACCCAACAATAGTCAACAACTTCATCAGATAATTCAACCAAAGACAGTTCTTCATAACAAGAAAACCAAAACCAAAACAACAAATTTTGATTAAGTTCAAAAGTTAATGCGAGTAAGTGCATTGGTTAAAGCGGGTGAAGGTAACCCATGCATATAACCAATGCGGGTAACTGTTTATGTCAAAGTTAAACTAATGCGGACAAAGAGTTTACTCTACCGCATTGGTGTCTAACAAGTATACATGAAAAGTTTGAAGTGTCAAAAACCTATGCGGAACAAAAGTGTAGGACCGTTGAAGGGTCTGCAAATACAACACAACAACACAATGAGGAGAGTTGCTAAGAATACTTAACAGATCAAATAGGGAACTGGTTAACCTTTATAATAATACTAAGAACACAAGTAAGAATGAGACAGAACAAGATAGCAAAACACACAAGGAGTTGGTTTTCAAGATTGTAGTATATTGCTTTCTCAAGTTCTATTACAAATGTTACAAGCATACTTAGAAAGTTACAAGTACTTGAGATACATATACTACATTCTACAACCGGCCATACTTTGAAGGGTAGCTGGATACAATTGACTAGACAACAAACAAAATCAAATGTAGAGTCAAAAGGCATATTGCCTTTTGACTAGTGACTATGATGTGCCATAGCTCACATCCTAATATATTACAAAAAGGATAAAGTACATAAAGCAGGAAGTTACAGACTCAAGACCTTAATGTACAGTTAACAAAAGCATGGACCTTTTCACCAACTTGTGAAAGTTGGTGACTTTACAGAGTTGCAGCGGAAAGGGGTCCAGCTTTATAGAAAAGTGCATCAGATAAAGCATATCTTCAAAAGTCTTTGAAAGAAATCTGTCTTCAAGTGTAAGCTTCGAAAGACTTTGTCTCTGAAGCTTCAGAAGACTTCATCTTTGGCTTCAGAAGATATTGTTCTTGGCTTCAGAAGATTTCACACTTAGAATATTTCTAATGTTGATGTGAAACTTCCGAAGCATTCTACTTCAGTACCCTTGTGCATGCATGCAAGAGAGACTTTGGGTGTTTGGGTTGCATCAGCCTTTATATATAATCCTTACAAACTCCCCCTAGGTTGATGCTACCAAAACACTTGAAGACTTTAGATATTGACAGTCCTCATCAGGATAATGACCATCCCCTTCTTCATGAGATGATCCGGATCGCTCAGACTCTCAAAAGGTCTTCTCATATCAAAGAGGTCATGTAGAGGTAGAGTAAACATATCTTGCCATGTGTAAATATTTTCAATACCCTGATCTCTAATGACATGCCATCTTTCCCGATTTGTAGTGTATGTCCAGGACAACATGGGTCTTCCTGATGCTAGAGGAGCTATTTGAATTGGAGTTGGTGTAGTATTCTCTATTTGCACATCCTCTGGATGTTCTGACTCATCCTGAGGTTTGAATATAGATGCTTATTTCTTCTTCATTGGCTTTGGTTTGGAAGCCATCCTTTTTCTCCTCTTTGAACCTTTTAACTGAGCAAACTAGCCTGCAGCACCTGATTGATCTTCTTTGTCTTTCTCAATTGGGTTTTCCTCTCTTATAAGGTCAGATTGAGAGGGGACAGAACCCTGTTGTGGATCAGAAGTGGAAGCTTGCTGAGGTTTAGCAGGAGATCCAGGTTGTGTTGTCTCGAATGGTTCAACCTTAATCTCTACTTCTTGAGGGACCTGACTTGGTGGGAGTGTAAGTCAACAAGTTCACCTCTTTGAATCTTCTGCTTGATCAATCTGATATGCTCATATATAGTGGACAGGGACATAGGACCAAGTCTCCTTCTAAAGAATCCACACAGCTTCAAGAAGCTCATCATCCTCTGCCTATCAGCAAACTTCTTCATACTTTTCTGGATGATGGCTCTTAACTTTTGCAGCCTCTTCCTTTAACTTCCTTTTGGTGATCTTTCTGACTATCTCAAGTTCAAGTTGTTGAGGTACTCAAATTCAATATAGTCAAAGCGTAAGGGAAGAAGTGCAGCAGCCTGATAGAGGCTTGTGGCACTCACGTAGTTGATCATGTTGATCCTATCTTTTTCTTTCTCTACCTGAGGTTCTTCTGGCACCACATCCTCTTGCATAGGACTTTCTTGAACTAGGGAGAGAGAAGGCACATGATTGTATAGTCTTTTCTTTCTTCTATCTTTTTTGATCTAAAGAAGTAGCTTTACATCCTCTGCCTCCTTTCTTTCCTTTGACAATTCCTTGTCAGCTAGTTCACTAAACTTATATAAGGGGAGAGAAATGATATTATCTATGTCATAATTCCCGGTCTACAGGTAGTTGATCCTGACTACCCTCAACTCATCATTTTGAGTGTTTGGTCTGGGGGCAACCCTAATAGCAGACTCTATGAGCCTTGCAGACCTAGTAGAGGAACCTTCTCCCCTTAGCCTACTTTTCCTCTCTCTCTCTCTCTCTCCTCATCTCCTCGGAAGTCATTTTTCTTTTCCCTTTGTCAATCACAGACATTTGTGACTCAGGGTAAAGAGAGCTTTGGGCTTCATTGCTTGGTGTAGCTTCTAAGCTCTGGCCAAAAAGAGGTTGAGATGCACCTTCACCAGCAGGTGTCTCAAAAGGGGTATGAATCACTGTAGCAGTTGATGATAAGATAGGGCTCTCAGGTTCCACCACTAGGCCTTCAGTCAAGGTTTCCCCTATAAAGCTAATCTTAGGGTCTGCCTTAACATCTAGTTGACCGATGGCATTGCCTGATTGCCTTAGTCTCCTTCTGAAGCTGAACTCTGCAGTGATCTTGTCTTGGATTCTTTGACCCAGCTTGTCGGCTTGTCTTGATTGGCTTTGGTTGACAAGTGGCATGTTGACTAAATCAAGACTTTCATAAAAAGTTCAAGGTCTGAAAACTGAAGACCTCTTGTTGTCCTTGAACTCTAAGAATGATGTGGGCTCTTCTGTTGTTGTCATACCTCCACCCAATGATGTGATTTGAAGTTGGTGGAGATGACATTGCCCTTGGTAATCCTTCCTCAAATAGACTTTAAATGTAGAAGTCTATGGAGTCCACATCAATGTGAACTTGAGGAAATTGCTGAGTATGCACAATTGCAAGTAAGGATGGTGAGTCCTTAATGTCCATACTCCATAAAGACCTCCCAGGTTTTATGACTGTATTGACTTTCTCTCCCTTTTTGGTAGCATCACCCTCTTGCATAGGTGAGCTAGGAGTTAGGTCAATCACACTCACAGGTTCTTATCGTCCTAGTTGAGCTCCTTTTGAAGGTCTCCCAGCTAGTTGTTCCCTGAGATGAGAAATCTCAAATTGCTGATCATTGACCTTGTTCTGCAAGGTAGTCACTTGAGTTTCAAGATGACTGACCTTAGAGACTAAATAGGTGCATGTTTGTGATAGTTTTTGAACCTTTAGTCTCAAATCCCCCTCTTATTCATAAGAAGAATCATTGGGGGATGAGAAGATTGGACCAAAGTCCTCTCTCTCACCACCAGCTTCAAGTTCTTGGCTACTGGATTTCCTTTGCTCACTAAGAGTCTTAGTTGAGATGCCAGTGGGCTGAGTTGCCATAGTTGAGTCTGAATGATGTAATCACTTACAAAAGTGAGAGCCTCATCCATATGGATATCCTAAACAGATATAGGAGTATCCACCTCAGTAATGGGTGACTGATGTGGGCTGGACAGAGGAGACTCAGGTGCACTCATCTCTCTTTGAGAAGCGGGAAAGAAGAGATAGTCATGGTACTCACTGAAACCTAAGTCTTCATTAGTGTAGAAGTCAAGGTCAGGAATCGGTTGGTTTAAGTCCAAAGGCTGGGGATGGTAACTGTCCCTTGAAGGTTTATCACTTGAGTGTTAAGACTCACAGTGACGGCTTAAGACATTTGGGCTTCTGAGCTCAGGATGGGCATGAGGAACCTCAGCACTAATCCTTGAAGTAATGGGAGTGGTCTGCTCCTCAAGAGAAGTGGGAGCTTTAGTGTCCACTCCTTCTGTAACATCTCGTATTTTTTTATAATTAATAGTTAATCTCGTTTATTCTTATAAGGGTCATTGTTGTCAATCTTGAAATTCATGGGTTATTTATGCATATTCCTTAGTTGCCATTAAATTTTAATATATGAATGTCATAAATAAAAATATTAAATCAAACGATAATAATAGTTATAATAATAATAATAATAATAATAATATATTAACAAAATAGATAATAATAATATAACAATTAAATAATAATGATAGCAATAACAATACTAATAATAACAATAAAATTAATAATAATAACACTAATAATATAATAATGAGAATTATATTAACTAAAACTTAAAACAATTAAGTTAGGGGGTTAAATTGTTAATTTTAAAACTTTAAATGCAAGTTTTATGCCTAAAATAATAAACAAAACTGCAGGGACTAAATGTGTAAATTATTAAAAAAACCCAAACCCCCACCTCATTCCTTCACGATTTCCCGACAACTCTGGCAGGAGCTCCGGCGAGCTCCGACGATCCCCCAAACCAATTTGTAATCCCCGAATTTGATGTCTAATCGATTCTATTCACCCTTTGAAACCGATTCGAACACTTTATGAGCCATAATTCACGATAAAAGGTGTCGATCGGACTTGAAGACCGTTTGACATCAGCATGTTAACCGTTCGTTCATTAAACACTAATAATAATCACATTAACTCAACCTAAGCCTACGTTTATCTAACTCCAATCGAATTCAATCACCAATTTCATCTGGAATCAACACCAACATCCCCTTCGATTACCCCTTTTGAAATCGCAACCTGCAACACCCGTAGACCTCATCTCGAGCTTGTTAACTTGCAATTAACATAGGGCTTCTCATTGTTAGAGTCACTAGAAGCTTACTGTAAAGGAATTCGAATTTTATCGACGATTGCACCTTGAATCAGTTTCTCCTCGGTCGCAACTTAGGTTCATAACGTGAACATCGAATACCGAACGAATCGAGTAAGTTAAACACATGCTTATGCTCGGTTTTTCATGGGGAACAAAAGCCCCATGATTTCAAGTATTTACAAAATCGAATTACACTTCGATTTAGAATCAAATGATTCTAGGGTTTATATGGGAATTGGGGTTTTCATTCGCAATGGTTTTTAAGATTTAAAACAAGGTTACAATCGTGGCTGGAAGCCTGGTTCACTGGTTAAGACATTGTTCTTCCATACATGAGGTCACGGATTCGAACCCGGGCACCTCGTGTAATTTTTTTAAAGCCTTTTTGGCCTTAAATTAATTATAGAAAATTTATAATAATTATAAAAATGACTTTTATAAACCCCAAATATTTTTGAAGTCATCAAAATATTTCTTAAAAATTTATTCTCGTAAAACATTTTAATATTTTAATATAAAATTATTTACAAATGTTATAATTAAAATTTTTTATAAATATTAGATTGTTATATAATACTTAAAGGTATTAATTAATATTAGACCTTATGTTTAAGGATTTATCATGATAATTATAGAATTTAAATATAATTTTATAAATAAAATCACAAGTTATTTACAAAGGATCAACTTCCTTAAAAATAAATTTTATAAATTTCGTAAATGGTATTTTTATAAGAATTTATTAACTTTATAAAAATCCCCAAAATTCTACTACCCTAGTTCATATTAACTCGTTAATCATATATTAACCTAAATCTTGTAATATTTATATATTTAGGTGCTTTGTAACGTTTTATCATGGAACGACATATATTATTCCTATTGATCCTCATTATATACTTATTTGACATGTGAGTTTTCCTTGCCCCTTTTTTTACATTTTTCACACTAATTTGGGGTGAAACATGAATACTTATACTTAACACACTTGTAAATGTTTAGACTTGTAAAGCACTTGCAATTCATATTTTGTCATGGTTATTTGTGTATTGTAAGTGTTTATATGAGATACATATTTTTGTTTACAATCATTAACTATTGCTAGTCTAGCGACGTCTTAGATCTTTGGGCCTGACAAGCCTATTTGGTGCTAAAGCCGAGGTATTGCCGGCTCCTGATGACGTATGCTTGTTCATCATGGGAACCAAATACACTTAGCCAATCTTATATACTTGTAATCAAGTCGAGGTTTGGTTGTAACGATATGTGTTCTATAACCTTACTAACTTATGACCTATGACATGAATTGGTACTTGTAACTTTATCATATTATGTATGAAAACCTTGGAAACTCACCAACTATTTATAGTTGACCTTTTACTTTTATCATGTTTCAGGAAATCCCCAAGTTTAAAGTGGACTTTTGAAGCTTGCAATAAAACTAGGACTTGAACCTAGTTTAATAAATAAAATGTTTATGTAACATTTTGTTTTGTTTAAAACTTATTACATGTTTGAAACTTATGTTTGTCATGCCTTTTGAATTTATAATTTTAATATTTACATTTAAATATAACGTTATGTGGTTGTGAACAATCTTAACCCTCACATCTCGACGTTTCCGCCGTCAAGGTTGGGGTGTGACAGATTGGTATCAGAGCCCATAACTATAGGGATTTAGGTTATTAGAAATGGTGACCTAGACTATAGCTTATGCATGAACCTCATAGAATAATATTTATATTCTTGGAATTATATATATTGTTTGCATGCTACATAATGCTATTCCATACTTATGTGCAACTTGATGCCTTAGCATAGGTTGCCTTGTAATTGTTTAAACTTTGTTACTTGTCTCCCTAAACTTAACTTTGACTCTTTGACTCTCCCCGACAAATGAAACTTCTTAACCTTATTCTCGTCAACACGTGGAAACTTATGCTTATGCTTATGATTTGGATCTTTAGACGTTATGTCTAATCTATATAAATCTCA
Organism: Flaveria trinervia; assembly: GCA_025506515.1. Lineage (NCBI taxonomy): Eukaryota > Viridiplantae > Streptophyta > Magnoliopsida > Asterales > Asteraceae > Flaveria > Flaveria trinervia. The sequence continues at coordinate 99,620,553 of CM046442.1, read as the reverse complement.
TCAAGGTTTTGATTTCATGAACCTAAGAAATTTGTTTCACACATAGACACCTGTATTCTGGATTTCCTGGCAAAAAGCCCTCGGGCTAAGGCAAGCATATCGCATAAATCCTACGGGACTAGTTATGCTTACCTGGGGATTTCTAGGATGAGTGATAAACTATGGTCAACATACACAAAATCCTAAGGCGAATGGGTCGACTTACCTTGACGTGTCAATGTTTCCAAATGGTAATGTGTTACCAAATGGAACCATTCCATGTGCCTTACAAATTTTGCCTTATCCTTGTTGAACTATAATCCTTATTATTCCAATTCTCGTATCTAACTCATTTTGTATATTCCAGCATGTCTCGTCATCATGGAAAGCATGGAAGTTTCGATCGTAAGCTAGCCGCCATGATTGCCCAACAAATGGCTGCTGTCATCCCAACCATGGTTGCTGAACTCAATAGCACCTTAATGGCCAACTCTAGCAACAACGGTCATGGGGAGAATAGTGCTAACCAAGGGCGCAACAACCAAACTTGCACTTTCAAGCACTTTAGCTCATGTAAACCCACTAGTTTTAGTGGCAAGGAAGGAGCCACTGGTCTACTTGAGTGGTTCGAGAGCATGGAGAACACTTTTGTCAACTGTGAGTGTCCCGAGGCACTCAAAGTTCGTTATGCCACTAGCATGCTCCAACAAAGGGCTCTCACCTGGTGGAATAGCGAGAAGAGAAATCGTGGGCCCGATGCTATTCTGGCACTTACTTGGGAAGAATTCAAGAACATCTCCATCGCGAAGTTCTGCCCGAGAAGCAACTACAAAATTTGGAGGAGGAATTTTGGAATTTGAAGCAAAACGATGGTGATCATTTGGCCTACTCAACTAGGCATCATGAGTTGAGTATATTGCTGCCTCATATGGTCGACACTGTCCCCCGCAACATCGAGAAGTTTATCAAGGGTGTACCACCCCAATTCAAGATGCTATGGTGGGTAGCCGACCCACAACTTTGAAGAAGCCATTACTATCACCGCTCAACTCACTGAGAACCATATACGAGCAGGCACCATGTCTGTGAAGGGTGCCAAAAAGGTGGAAAAGATGGATACTAAAGCTGAACCGTCCAACAACAACAACAACAACAAGCGCAAGTTCACACCGGCGCGTAATTATGCTTTGGTTGCACCCAAACAACCCCAAAGACAACTTGTACCTGCGACTACACCTGTGGCACAAGTGCCTGGGGCTAGGGCTTATGCCGGTCCTTAGCCGATGTGCAACACGTGTAGGTATCATCATTCGGGGAATCAACCATGTCGCATCTGCACCTTATGCGGTAAATATGGTCATTTGGTAGCGACTTGTCACCGTGCACCTAACAATGCTGCTGTGGTCACAAACCATGTTTGCTACAACTGTGGGGAACCTAGTCATTTCCGCCCATAATGCCCTCGTCTTGTGGGTAACGTTCCATAAGCCCGAGGACGTGCTTTCAATATCAACGCTAACCAAGCACAAGCAAACAACGATGTGGTGAATGGTATGTTAACTGGCCTATTAACTTTTGTGATCCGATTATTTTCATACTTTACCTATATCATTAAATACCTTAAAAATTGAACAGGTATGTTCCTTATTAACAAAACTTATGCCTATGTCTTATTTGATTCTGGAGCCGATAAAAGTTTTGTTTTGTTAGAGTTTGAACCCATACTTGCTAAGCCACATACGAAACTAGAAAGACCTCTTACCGTTGAAGTTGACGATGGAGAACCAATCACCGTTGACGTCATTATTCGTGATTGTATCTTAAGTCTTGACACAAATGATTTTCTTATTGATCTTATCCCTATGAAACTTGGAAGCTTCGACGTCATCATTGGTATGGATTGGCTAGCCAAACACCATGCCCAGATCATTTGTTTCGAGAAGTGCATCCGTATACTGTTACCTTCTGGTGATACTTTGAAGGTGTTCGGTGAAAAATCTTCCAAAGGACTTAAACTCATGTCTTGCACTCAAGCCCAAAAATGCTTAAGCAAGAAGTATATGGCTTTCTTGGCTTATGTGGTCAACACGAAAGTCAAAGGGAAAGAACTTAAGGATGTCCTTATCGTACGAGATTTTCCTGAAGTATTTCCCGATGACCTTAGTGGTTTACCTCCCGTGCGTGAAGTTGAGTTTAAAATCGACTTGATACCTGGAGCAAACCCCGTGGCTAAGTCACCATATCGACTTGCACCATCTGAAATGCAAGAACTCTCTAGTCAACTTCAAGAGCTATCCGAGAAGGGTTTCATCCATCCTAGTTCTTTGCCTTGGGGTGCACCTATTTATTTCGTGAAGAAGAAAGATGGATTGTTTCGTATGTGCATTTATTATCGTGAGCTTAACAAGCTCACCATCAAGAATCGTTATCCTCTTCCTCGCATCGATCACTTGTTTGATCAACTTCAAGGAGCTGCCATATTCTCGAAGATTGATGTACGCACTGGATATCATCAATTACGAGTTCATGATGATGACATCCCAAAGACCGCGTTCCGTACTCGTTATGGGCACTATGAGTTTATGGTGATGCCTTTTGGTTTAACCAATGCTCATGGTGTCTTCATGGATCTCATGAACCGAGTATGCAAGCCTTATCAAGACAAGTTTGTGATCGTTTTCAAAGATGACATACTTATCTACTCTAAATCCAACACCGATCATGAACTGCATTTGAGATTGGTTCTTGATTGTTGAAGAAAGAGCAATTGTACGCGAAGTTCTCGAAGTGTGATTTCTGGCTCGAGGAAGTTCAATTTCTAGGACACGTGGTGAATAGCCAAGGAATTCATGTTGATCCTGCAAAGGTGGAGGCTGTGAAAAATTGGTGTGTTCCTACAACTCCTACCGAAGTTCGTTCTTTTCTTGGTCTTGCTGGTTACTATCGGCAATTCATTGCCAATTTTTCAAGGATTGCGAAACCACTCACTTCTTTGACACAAAAGAATAAACCGTTCGAGTGGAGTTCCGAGCAAGAATAAGCTTTTGAAGCGTTAAAGCACAAGTTGTGCAATGCTCCTATCTTGACCCTACCCGATGGAAATGACGACTTCACCATGTATTGTGATGCATCTAAACAAGGCCTTGGTCATGTTCTCATGCAACGAGGGAAGGTCATAGCTTATGCATCAAGACAATTGAAGGTTCACAAGGTGAATTATACAACACATGATCTCGAGCTTGGTGCTGTTGTCTTTCCTTTGAAGATTTGGAGACACTACTTGTATGGTACACAATGATAGTCTACACCGATCACAAAAGCCTTCAACACGTTTTCAATCAAAAAGATCTCAATATGAGACAACGTCGTTGGGTGGAGTTGATTAGTGATTACGATTGTGACATTCGTTACCATCCTGGTAAAGCAAATGTTGTAGCCGATGCACTAAGCCGAAAGATTCACAACAAGATGATCTCATTCTGAGAAATTCGTGATCGACGTCAATGGTTTGACACTTTGGGTGAGTTCGATACTGAGATCCGACTAGATGTCAACGAGACTACCGTACTGCTACAAAACTTGAGAATAGATAGTGACATCGAGTCTAGTATCTTGGAGGCTCAACAAGTGGTGCAACAAGAAGGAAGAATGAAGGATGAACTGGAGCCTAATCTTTTAACCCGATTGGATACGAAACCCAATGGGTTGATGTACTTCGCAAATCGAATTTGGATTCCAAATCGCGATAACCTTCGTACCTTTATCATGAATGAGGCTCATCAAACTCGTTATTCTATTCATCCTGGTTCAGATAAGATGTACATGGACCTACGTGGTCAATATTGGTGGCCTGGAATGAAGAAAGATATAGCGACATATGTAGCTAAGTGCCTCACGTGTACGAAGGTCAAAGCCGAACATCAACGTCCGAGTGGATTATTTGAGCAACCCCGAACCTATGTGGAAGTGGGAACACATATCCATGGACTTCATAACTAAGCTACCCCAAACCTCTCAAGGACATGATAGCATATGGGTGATCGTTGACCGATTGACCAAATCGGCACATTTTATACCCATACGTGACACTTACAAGACATCAAGATTAGCTCGTATATACGTTGATGAGATTGTAAGTCGTCATGGGGTACCTCTGCACATCATATCCGACCGAGATGCTCGTTTCACTTCACACTTTTGGTCGTCTATGCAAGAACTATTGGGTACTCAATTGGACCTAAGCACGGCTTACCATCCTCAAACTGATGGTCAAACCGAGCAAACGATCCAAACCTTGGAGGATTTGCTACGCCTTTGTGTTCTTGACTTTGGTGGTGATTGGGATACGCATCTACCGCTTGCGGAATTTTCGTATAACAATAGTTACCACTCGAGTATCAAGATGGCACCGTTTGAAGCACTTTATTGTCGTAAATGTCGTTCACCGATCTGTTGGACCAACATTGGTGAAAACTTCATCACTGATCCTGAACTTATACAAGAGACGACCGATAAAGTTTCTATCATCCGCAAGAACCTTGAAGTGGCGAGAAGTCGACAAAAGAGCTATGCTGATAAGCGACGTAAGCCATTGGAATTCCAAGTTGGGGAGATGGTTCTTCTTAAGGTTTCACCGTGGAAAGGTGTTATTCGCTTTGGAAAGAAGGGCAAATTGGCTCCAAGATTTGTAGGACCTTTCAAAATCCTGAAAAGGATTGGGAAAGTGGCTTATAAACTGGAACTACCTTCCGACATTAGTGGAGTTCATCCTGTGTTCCACGTCTCAAACTTGAGAGGTGCTTGGCCGACGAAAGTCTGTATGTTCCGCTGGAGGACATTCAGATCAACGAGTCCTTGCATTTTGTCGAGAAACCAGTTGAAATCATGGATCGCATAATGAAGAAGACTAGAACCACAACAACCCCAATCGTTAAGGTTCGTTGGGAAAATAAACGTGGCGCTGAATTTACTTGGGAACGTGAGGAGCACATGAAGAAGAGATACCCATTCTTATTTGTTTAGCTACATTTCTTTTAATTTCGGGACGAAATTCTTTTATGTTGGGAAGACTGTAACATCTCGTATTTTTGATAATTAATAGTTAATCTCGTTAATTCTTATAAGGGCCATTGTTGTCAATCTTGAAATTCATGGGTTATTTATGCATATTCCTTAGTTGCCATTAAATTTTAATATATGAATATCAATAAATAAAAATATTAAATCAAACGATAATAATATTTATAATAATAATAATAATAATAATAACAAAATAGATTATAATAATAACAATTAAATAATAATGATAACAATAACAATACTAATAATAATAAAATTAATAATAATAAGACTAATAATAATAATAATGAGAATTATATTAACTAAAACTTAAAACAATTAAGTTAGGGGGTAAATTGTTAATTTTAAAACTTTAAATGCAAGTTTTGTGCCTAAAATAATAAAAACAAAACTGCAGGGACTAAATGTGTAAATTATTAAAAAAACCCAAACCCCCACCTCATTCCTTCACGATTTCCCGACAACTGCGGCAGGAGCTCCGGCGAGCTCCGACGATCCCCCAAACCAATTTGTAACCCCCGAATTTGATGCCTAATCATTCTATTCACCCTCTGAAACCGATTCGAACACTTTATGAGCCATAATTCATGATTAAAGGTGTCGATCGGGCTTGAAGACCGTTCGACATCAGCACGTTAACCGTTCGTTCATTAAACACTAATAATAATCACATTAACTCAATCTAAGCGTACATTTATCTAACTCCAATCGAATTCAATCACCAATTTCATCTGGAATCAACACCAACATCCCCTTCGATTACCCCTTTTGAAATCGCAACCTGCAACACCCGTAGACCTCATCTCTTGTTAACTTGCAATTAACATAGGGCTTCTCATTGTTAGAGTCACTAGAAGCTTACTGTAAAGGAATTCGAATTTTATCGACGATTGCACCTTGAATCAGTTTCTCCTCGGTCGCAACTTAGGTTCATAACGTGAACATCGAATACCGAACGAATCGAGTAAGTTAAACACATGCTTATGCTCGGTTTTTCATGGGGAACAAAAGCCCCATGATTTCAAGTATTTACAAAATCGAATTACACTTCGATTTAGAATCAAATGATTCTAGGGTTTATATGGGAATTGGGGTTTTCATTCGCAATGGTTTTTAAGATTTAAAACAAGGTTACAATCGTGGCTGGAAGCCTGGTTCACTGGTTAAGACATTGTTCTTCCATACATGAGGTCACGCGTTCGAACCCGGGCACCTCGTGTAATTTTTTTTAAAGCCTTTTTGGCCTTAAATTAATTATAGAAAATTTATAATAATTATAAAAATGACTTTTATAAACCCCAAATATTTTTAAAGTCATCAAATATTTCTTAAAAATTTATTCTCGTAAAACATTTTAATATTTTAATATAAAATTATTTACAAATGTTATAATTAAACATTTTTATAAAAATTAGATTGTTATATAATACTTAAAGGTATTAAATTAATATTAGACCTTATTTTAAGGATTTATCATGATAATTATAGAATTTAAATATAATTTTATAAATAAAATCACAAGTTATTTACAAAGGATCAATTTCCTTAAAAATAAATTTTATAAATTTCGTAAATGGTATTTTTATAAGATTTATTAACTTTATAAAAATCCCCAAAATTCTACTACCCTAGTTCATGTTAACTCGTTAATCTTATATTAACCTAAATCTTGTAATATTTATATATTTAGGTGCCTTGTGACGTTTTATCTTGGAACGACATATATTATTCTTATTGATCCTCATTATATACTTATTTGACATGTGAGTTTTCCTTGCCCCTTTTTTTTATATTTTTCACACTAATTTGGGGTGAAACATGAATACTTATACTTAACACACTTGTAAACGTTTAGACTTGTAAAGCACTTGCAATTCATATTTTTGTCATGGTTATTTGTGTATTGTAAGTGTTTATATGAGATACATATTTTTGTTTACAATCATTAACTATTGCTAGCCTGGCGACGTCTTAGATCTTTGGGCCTGATAAGCCTATTTGGTGCTAAAGCCGAGGTATTGCCGGCTCCTGATGACGTATGCTTGTTCATCATGGGAACCAATACACTTAGCCAATGTTATATACTTGTAATCAAGTCGAGGTTTGGTTGTAACGATATGTGTTCTATAACCTTACTAACTTATGACCTATGACATGAATTGGTACTTGTAACTTTATCATATTATATATGAAAACCTTGGAAACTCACCAACTATTTATAGTTGACCTTTTAATTTTATCATGTTTCAGGAAATCCCCAAGTTTAAAGTGGACTTTTGAAGCTTGCAATAAAACTAGGACTTGAACCTAGTTTAATAAATAAAATGTTTATGTAACATTTTGTTTTGTTTAAAACTTATTACATGTTTGAAACTTATGTTTGTCATGCCTTTTGAACTTATAATTTTAATATTAACATTTAAATAAACGTTATGTGGTTGTGAACAATCTTAACCCTCACATCTTGACGTTTCTGCCGTCAAGGTTGGGGTGTGACACCTTCCTATGTGGGTGAGTATATAGGGGCCTGCACAGATTGAAAAGTCTGAGTAGGGGTTCGTTTGTCTTTTCTTTGGTAGGTGAGGGTGATTTGTGGCTGTTGAGATGGTTGGGATGTAGAAGGTGTGGGTTCAATACTAGCTGGTGCTGCTAGGTTATCACCTTGAGCAATGAGCTCTAACATTTTTGGGACAAGGGTTGTTTCTACCCCGAAGAAGCCAACAGTGGACTTTCTCAAGATTTTAAAGATGTCGGGCTTCATCGGTCCCAATTTAAGAATATTACCTGTTTCCCTTATTCAAAGTTAGGAATGTATTGAACATATCTAGGAAACATGTAGTATTCTAAGGAGTCCAAGTTTGCAAGCAAATTTGTATAAACAACTGAGAGTACCTGAACTTGACTCCCTGAACCATCCCATGGACAACGAAGGAGAGATCTTCAAGAATCTGGTCCCATCCACCATGCTTGTTTTACAAGCTATGGATAACCACATGGAGCAAGAATTTCCATTGGGATGAGAGCTTCCCTTTCCTGAAGATCTTGACAGAGAAGTCTCCCTCATAATCATCTGCGCAAAGGAGTGGTTAACAGCTTCTTTGGGGAAGAACACATCACCTTCTTCATCATCCAGCTGCAGATGAGTGTTGATGATGGCCGGAGTGATGAAGAGTGTTCTTCCCTGCACTATGGCAAAAAGTGCCTTCTCCCCATCCATAATGACCTCTTGGCTGGTCTTCCAAAATCGATCAGATGATCCTCGTAGAGATAGGATCAATGGTAAGGGAGGTGAAGTAATTGGATAGAGCTAAGAAATGGCAAACCTCTAAGAAATATGGATCTTTCTTAGAGTGTAACAGGGTAACTTGGTTGTATTGCCTGTGTAATTGCATGGAGAAATTAGGTTCATTTCATCGGTTAAGGTTGGCCATTGGGGTTTAGGTTTGGAGGAAAGATGAAGATGATAGAAAGAGGGGAAACCGTTGGTTTTATATGTGAAAAGGATTTAAGACAAAGTTAATGAAAGGGGATAAACTTTAAAATCCGTATGACGGTCCCACCTCTGAAAAAGTAGTTTGCTTTTTGCTCAAAAATTAATTTTCTTGGAAATCAAAAGCTTCCGAAGGTAAATTATTTTCGGAAGTTTTAATGAAAAAGCTTCCAAAGCCAAAATGACTTTGGAAGAATTTCGAGAATTTTAGCTTCGGAAGAAAATCAAAACTTGAAAGTTTTGTTCAAAAGAACAAGGCTTCCGAGAGTTAATTTGCTTCGGAAGAAAGTTGTCCTTGAAAACATATAAGTGCCTAAAAAGGTTTTTAAGCTTAGGAAGATATTTCAGAAATTTCCTTCGAAGGTAAATTACTTAGGCAGTTATTTGTTTTGAAGGCATAAGTTTCTTCCAAGATAAAAGCATATCTTCCAAAGGATCAAAATTATCAGAATTCTAAGGAAAGTATTTAAAAAGTTTTCATCCAAAGAAAACAAAAGCTTATGAAGGTAATAAAGTAGACAACTTAGGACACACAGATTTTAAGAAATAATAAGAATTTGTTTTAAGAAAAACCTACTCAAAGTTTATCATCCCAATAGCTAATATGAGATATTTAAATCTCTGTTCATCAAAAGCCTTTGTAAACAGATCAACATACTGTTCATTTGTGTGAACTTTGACTAGTTTAATTAATCTCTTTTCAAAATTATCTCTAATTAAATGATACCTGGTGTTGATGTGTTTTGTCCTTGAGTGCTACACAGGATTCTCTGTGATATAGATAGCACTATTATTATCTATGTGAATGGCAGGCTCCTTGAAATTTAACCCATAGTCAAGCATCTGATTCTGAATCCAAAGCACTTGAGCACAGCAGCTTGCAGCAGCAATGTATTCAGCTTCAGCAGTTGATGCAGAGACACAGGATTGTTTCTTACATTGCCATGAGACAACCCTTCCATCGAGAAACTGACATCCCGCAGATATGGACTTTGCAGTCATGTTGCAACCACCATAATCACTATTTGTATAAGCATATAGATTGAAGTCAGAATTCTTAGGATACCATAGACCAAGTGTTGAAGCACCTTTGAGGTATCTTAGAATCCATTTGATAGTGATAAGGTGAGACATCTTAGGGTTGGCTTGATATCTTGCACAAATACATGTGGCAAACATGATACCAGGCCTGCTAGTTGTAAGATACATAAGACCCAATCATATCCCTGTATAGGTGTTCATCTACACACTCCCCCTCAAGATCAGGCCCAAGGGAGTGCTTCCTAGCTATGAGTGTCTTAATAATATTACAATCGGTCATGTTGAATCTTTTGAGTATGTCTTGAACATACTTTGGCTGACTAATGAATATGACATCTTCAACTTGCTTCACTTGAATTTCCAGAAAGATATTGAGTTCCCCTATGGCACTCATTTCAAATATGTCCTTTATGAGCTTCTCAAAGTCTTTTGTAGAGCTTTGGATTAGTTGATCCAAAGATGATGTCATCTACATACACTTTAACTAGCATTATGTCATTTCCATTTCCTTTGATGAAGAGAGTTACATCTATAGTACCCCTTCTGTATCCATGCTTGCAGAGATACTGAGATAGAGTCTCATACCATTTCCTGGGTGCCTGATGCAGCCAATAAAGAGCATTGTCAAGCTTACAGACATAATTAGGATGATCAGGATATGCCAAACCAGGAGGTTGTTTGACATACACCTCTTCATCAATCACCCCATATAAAAAGGCACACTTGACATCAAGTTGATAAACCTTGAAGTTTTTGGATGCAACAAATGCCAAGAATATCCTAACAGCTTCCAGTCTTGCTACAAGAGCAAAGACATCAGTGTAGTCAATTCCTTCTTCTTGTGTGTATCCTTGAACAACTAGTCTAGCTTTGTTTTTTTATAACAATGCCTCTATCATCTTTCTTATTTCTAAACACCCATTTGGTTCCTATGGTAGTCTTCCCATAAAGAAGAGGGCAAAGGTTCCAAACTTTCTGATTTTTGAATTGAAGCAGCTCCTTTGCATAGCTTCAACCCAACTTCCATCCTTTAGAGCCTCGTCAATTTTCTTTGGCTCTATCTGATATAAGAAACAAGAGTGAAGAACAACATTTTGCTTTATGGGTTTGTCCTCTTGTTCTTACCCCTATGTCAACATCTCCATGATGTTTATGGTGGGATGAGACTTGTGGATCCTTAACTGAGGGATCATAGCAAGTTGCTGAGAGAGATCTTATCAAGAGCCTAGAATGCTCTGATACCAATACAGGACCGTTGAAGGGTATGCAAATACAACACAACAACACAATGAGGAGTTTTCTAAGAATACTTATAGATCAAATAGGGAACTGGTTAACCTTTATAATGATACTAAGAACACAAGTACGAACAAGACAGAACAAGATAGCAAAACACACAAGGAGTTGATTTTTAAGATTGCAGAATATTGCTTTCTCAAGTTCTATTACAAATGTTACAAAGCATACTTAGAAAGTTACAAGTACTTGAGATACATATACTACATCCTACAGCCAGCCATACTTTGAAGCGAGTTGGATACAATTGACTAGACAACAAACAAAACTAAATGTAGAGTCAAAAGGTAGATTGCATTTTGACTACTGACTATGACATGCCATAGCTCACATCCTAATATATTACAAATAGGATAAACTACATAAAGTAGGAAGTTACAGACTCAAGACCTCAATGTACAGTTACCAAAAGCATGGACCTTTTCACCAACTTATGAATTTGGTGACTTTACAGAGTTACAACAAAAAGGGGTCTAGCTTTATGGAAAAGTACATCAGATAATGCATGTCTTCAGAAGTCCTCGGAAGAATCTACCTTCAAGTGTAAGCTTCGAAAGACTTTGTCTTTAAAGCTTCGGAAGACTTCATCTTTGGCTTCAAAAGATATTGGTCTTGGCTTTGGAAGATTTCACACTTAGAATATTTCTGATGCTGGTATGAAACTTTTGAAGCATTCTACTTCAGTATCCTTGTGCACGCATGCAGGAGAGACTTTGGGTGTCTGGGTTGCATCAGCCTTTATATTTAATCCTTACAAAAAGTGTTCTACCGCATTTATCAATACGGATGATAGTTTCATTCTCGTATTTGTTTTTACTCATCCGCACTTGTGGATACGTGTAACATCAACACTTTACATGTACTTTCAAAAATGAATAAACAAGTGCTTAATCTCTTCTATCACCATGGATGATGATCAAGTAAATGTGGAAATTTTACTCTGCCGCATTTGCTACAGTGACCAAATGCTGATCAACTTTGATCAACCGCATTTGCTACAGTGAACAAATGTTGAACAACTTTAATCAACCGCATTTGCTACAATGATCAAATGCTTATTAACTTTGTTCTTCCACATTAGCAACAGTGCACAAATGCGGATAGCCAAATTCTTAAGTTTTCCACTTCCACATTTGCAATAGTAAACTAATACGGATGTCTAAACCTTTCCGCATTTGCTATAGTGTGAATTAAAATCTGACCGCATTTGTTCTGAAACTTAAGAAAAACTTGTAAATGCTATTATTTGACTATTTAAAGCAATTTCAAAAGGTCATTAATACTTTTCAATTTGAGAGACTCTAGTGCGACGAGCGAAAAACACACTGTTCATCTTCATCAATCATCATCATCACCTTTAACAATCAGTGATCTTAGTTTCATTTCATCTAATCTGTCCTCATCTTCGATTCTACACAACATTAGTATCGAACAAAAGGTGAATTATTCAAATTTTGTAACCTAAAATGTCAGACATTTGGACTGATAATGAACTCAAAACCCTAGATAATAAAGAACACTCAAAATCAGATTTGTTTCTAAGAAAAGATATCATTTTTTACTTCAATGAGCATGCAAACTATGAATCCACTCAACAAGGAAACTTCAAAATCATGTTCATCGTATAATAGAGCATGATGAAAATGGAAATGTTGAAATCAAATCTTGGAATAAAATTTGATTAAAGGTTAACATCATCAAAAAAATCATCTCTTCAAACATGAAAAAAATAACAGCGATTATCCTTGATAACATCACAATTTGAAGAGATCCCTATAAAATAGTACCTTCAAACATTCATCTTTGACCATCATAAGTCAAACTGATGAATCTTGCATAATGTATAACTTATATGCTGATAACTATCTTCATCATCTAACTCATATGCCTCTAATGCAGGGTGCATGGCTAATCTTACCTGGAGCAAGCTCTGTAATGTCAACGGTTATCTTGACCCTGATGTACCTGAGGCAGCAGGTCTTAGTGATATGATCAGATTCATTTGTACTACAAGAGTAGTCCATGCCATCATAGTTAGACCTATTATTTATGAGAGATTCATAAGGTCTTTCTGGAGTACTGATGTAGTGATAGATTGTAATGGTGAAAGACTTTGTCAGGAAGAATTAATGATGACCATTCTCTAACCATCACTAAACAAACTGTGAGACAGTGTCTACAGTTTGGTGATGATGCAAACACACCACTTGAGCTTGAAGATGATGAAATTACTACCTTCTTTGCCAATATTGGTTATGAAGGAGTATGAAGGCAAGAAGATAGTAAGAACCAGTTGACTTACAATGGAGGTTCCTGATTCACCTCTATCAACATTGTTTGTCAAAAAGGAAGACAGGATGGAATGATATTCTAGTGATCACCTCATCAACCATATTTCTTTATGCACCAATATGCAATTTAACATGTCTGCCTATGTGTTCAATGGTCTAGTGTCTAACATTCAGGAAGGAGAAGGCACATGTTCCTTATGTACCCAAGTTCCTACAATGTCTCATCAATGAAGCATTCCCTAACATTGTACCTAAAGGCCTGTTTTGGATATCCCTCATTATGATGCCAAGTCCTACAAGTACATCAAAAAGAGAGATCCAAGGAACTTATATACTGGAGCCCATTCTCCTCTGTTACCCTGGATGCTTTAACAGATCAATCTTGAAGAACAAGTTGAGGAACAGGAGGCTCCTGCTGATGAGCCAATTCATGAAGAAGAACCAGCTGCTCATGATCAACTAACTATTGATGAGCATGTTGGGGAAAGAGATGAAGTCAATGGTCAGTGTCACCCCATGTGGATGTAGGAGGTGATCTTCACACTGGACCTCATGTTCATGATATGGCATCACCATTTGTACCCTCACCATTACCATCACCTCACAGATCACCAATTACTTCACCTTGTATATCACCTATCCCATCACCTCAAGCACAACCTATCACTTCTCCACATATATCTCCAATCCTTTATTTACCATATTACCTGCTCAAACATCTTCCGTTACTACGAGCCTATTGAGTTTGGTGACTCTACCAGCTCTTCAGAGAAATCCAAATCATCATCTGATGAGGAAGATCATCCTAGCCAAGTGCCTTTAAAGAGAGTTACTTCTAAGGCTGCTCCTTCAGAAAGTTATGCAACATTGGAGTCAACAAACCAGATGAGAAGGATGAGCTGATTTCAGACTTATGCAAAAGGTAGCCAAGATGGAAAGATTACTTAACAGAAGATCTAGCATTATTCAAGACAGACTTCTAGAGCTTGATGAGAAGGGTAATGAGTTGAAAGAGATGAAAGAAAAATATGAGGTAGAAAAGAAAGAAAAAGAAAAGGAGATTGATAGTTTAAAAGATGCCCTTCAACAATCCAGAGATGAGATAAGTGGTCATGTGGACACTTCATCCATTCAGACAATCACTATGGAAGAGCAAGAAGAATTGATTGAAGAATAGGCTGACATCATTATCAACTTGCAAACCAGATTGAAAGCCTAACAAAAGAGTATTTGAGCTGGAAATGCTAGTTGAAATCATAAGGGAAGCTGAAGCAGAAGTGAGAAAAGATGATGAGAAAAGAACTAGTGTTAGTGAGAATGAAGCTACTTTTGAGAGCTCATCAGGAGAGAGTAGTATTGACTCTCCTTCTGCTAAACAAATGAGAATCTCTGAAACTGAAAATGAAGAAGAGACAAGCAAACAAAGCATGATGAGTCTAGCTTGGAATGGTATTTACTCAAAGAAACAGTTGATATTCACATTGAAGAGGCTGAATTCAATGACATGATTAAAGCTCTAGATATCTTCACAACTAAAGAATTTATCATTGATGATGATTTTCGGGACTTCATAGTTGATCAAAGGACTGTTGCTGAACCTATAGTTTTATTCCTCATATCCTGTCCCTCTTGAGAAGGAATTGAGCATGCAACTAGTTCCTGTTGTATCACTCAATATCCTGTCCCTCTTGAGAAGGAATTGAGCATGCAACTAGTTCCTGTTGTATCACTCACTAAAGAACAAAAGGAGTCGATTAAAAGACTATGTGATGAGCAACAATAGAAAGAAAATCAGCTGGTGCAATTCATGAACCAGAACAGTCAAGGCTGAAAAATTGCCTCAAGAAGCTGAACAGCCTGAAACCTCTTCTGGTCCTTCAATGCAAACATATACCAGAAGGAGGAAGTACTAACAGAGAAGGATTTGGGAAAAAGGCCAATAGTAAAAGAACCAAGCAGAAAGTAAAAAGGATGATCCTAGAAGCCTGTAGCTATTGCTGAATTTTTAGAAGAACATGAATAGACTAAAGCTCAACTAAAAAAGAAGGATGGTTTTGTAGACCTTGAAGAAGGAGAAATTGATGGTGGCTATGTGGTTGATGAACCAATAGCAGATGATAGCCCTATGCAAGAGGAAAAATCTATTCAATAAATGGTTGAAATGGTGAAAGCTATGTTCCTAATCAATCATGGATATGACCGAGATGAAGTGTTTGGTATGACCTATGAGGGAATGAAGGCAGAAGAAGAGAAATTAAATAAGCTGTTGGACCCCATATTTGAGACTGAGTATGAGAAAACTCTTTCTCCCAAAGCTTCTGTGCCAAAAGTATCATCCATGAAAATGCAAACATCTACTCCTTACTCATTATATCATGATCCTAGAACATGTCTGATAGGGAAATGAAGGATTATCTCTCCAGTCAAGTGTTCACAAAGAGAAAGCTTGGAAACATGAAGAAAAATTCCCTAAGGACTGCCATCCTTAGGTTGAATAATGAGAAGAAAGAAAGGCTTAGGACCTTGGAAGAAGAGATTGTTAGTAAGAAGCCTAGAACCAGAGTATCAACTCAAGACATGCAGCTCATCCATAGAGATCATGACTCTTTGGCACATGTTTTTACATAGATATCCTGAGTGGTTTGTAGAGCCTTCATAATTGAAACTTCAAGAAGGTCTGACCATGCAGAGATGATTAAAGGTGTGTCTACTCCCAAAGGCAAGACTGATCAGAAGATTATTGCTTGGAAGTACGATAATGACTGAAACATGTTTATGGTCAAAAGGATCTTAGGGCTGGTGCAAGTCTTTACAGAGTACTCTGCTCTTGTAAATGCCCTGGAGATTCATGACTTGATGGAACTAGCCAATTTGGGACTGCTAAATCATAAGGCTATGTTCAGAGGGTATGAGTTTGAAGAGATACTAAGAATGTTCAAAATAACTAACAACTTCAAATCTCTGAAGGCTATCTGTATGAGGAAAGATAGATCCTTTGTCAACCCACTTGAAAAGAAAAGGACTAAACAAGCAGAAGAAGTTGTGTTTCCAGAGTTAAAAGTGAAACCAACTGAGTCTTTAAAGAGAAGATGGTGTCTTGCACTCATTCCTCCACTCTAATTTCTAATGTTTATTATGATTAGAAGACTTATGAGCTAGTAGTTGAGAGAAAATGGGGAGGAAAGGTGGTGCAGAGATTAGATTGTTCAGTGGATATGAGGTGAGGCTACTTGATGAATCATACATCCACTACATCTACACCAGACACTTTAGAGAAATAACAAACAAGCTGGAGAAGAAGACATGCATTTCTTCTTAAAGTGTATTAACACATTGAAAATGGCATTGATCAAATCATTGCCAAAAGAGAAAAGAGAAAGAAGAAAAAGACTCCTCTGCAACTGGGAAACATTGTGAAGTTGGAGGTTGATGTGGATGGAGCTTTGCTGATACATAGAGATGGGTTGTCTATTGTATCCACATGGGAAGCAATTTATCTCAAGAAACTACCCTTAGAAGCCATCTACACTATGATTCAGATGAAGATTCACATGCTAAACAGAGAGAAGATGTCAGATGCAAATGACTTTGTCAACATGATAAAGGCCATTTTGGATCCATCTCAAGCAGAACCCAAGTGCCTCCACAAGACCCAGCAGAATCCTCACAACCTCAATCACCACCAAACCATTAAAGAACATAGGCTATATAATCCTTAATAGGAGTATTGTTGGACCCCGAAAGGATCATACATGCCAATTCAATTAGTGAGTTGATGGTTGTTATGCTGAAAACTCCCTAAGTCCAAATACTAATACGGATGAAGAATCTGCTGAGAAGAATAAGTGTTGGCTAGCCGTATTTGTACATGTGGAAGACATAGAACAAATGCTGACAAGTGTTTGGTCTTCCGTATTAACAAATGCGGATAGCCTAAAAGATATGCAGAAAGTGTTGCTCATCCGCATTTGCAAATGCGGATAGCCGGATAACAAATGAGTATACATATTTGTTCATCCACATTACTCAATGCGGATAACCATATTACTAATGCGGATAACAAAGAAGAAATGTTGATTAAGTCCAACTCATCCGCATTCGTCAATGCAGATGAACAAAAGAAATGCTAATGAAAACTTAGACTAGTTCTGATGTATAGGTCAGGGGTAGTTTAGTCATTTTGTAAAAAGACATCTTGTCAGCCTATAAATAGAATAGAAAACCTCATACATAAGGTGACTGTTGTAGACAATTATAATATTTTGTGTCTTACATTCTCAGATGAATTTTTATTGTATAATGCTCAACCCTAGCATTTATTTTAATCAATCACCTTTATCAATACAAACAAGCAATTATGAGTATTTTTTGCATTGAATATTATTGATTGTTTGATTTCACCATACAATCATTAACTCAATCATCATATTCGATCTTAGTGAGAATCTTAATCTCACTACCCAGTCATTTCTATAGAATTGTCACCATGACATTCATGTAACAAATTTCACAAATACCCTACAATATGCCATTGTTCATGCCGCACACATATAATGCAGTTCACATGCATATTGCTATGGAGTCACATTGTAGCACGTGAGCAAATTTGCTTGTTACTCTAATAAAGCAAAATAACTATGAGACGCATGTAGTTTTTTAGCATATCCACATTATCTCCACCGAGTATTGTCATGTGTCCCCACCACAATAAATTAACAATTTTGGTAAAATCTTGACTTCAAAATATTTTTCTTAATAACTCTCATTTAATAGTATAAAAATCAAGATAGTGTATTTTTACAAATAATAAGTATTTTGTTAAAATGCTTTAGTAAGACTTAATACTGTGAAAATTTAATTTAATTTTTAATTAGTCATTGTTAAAACTAATGTATTCTAAAAAGATATATAAGAAGGTCTACGTATACTTATGAATAATATTTTTTTTCTTTTTATACTATTGTTTATATCTTAAATATATTTGTTACATATAATATTTTATTAATTTTATCAATAACATATTATATTATACATATATATAATCTTATATTTTAATATTTTAACCCGTGTAACCTACGGGTATCTAGAGTTCTTGTAATAATAGAAATGGAGAATTACATATTTTCCCCTAAAAGCATCATCAATTCCATATATACCCAACTTAAAATTTTAATTACATATATCCCTTTGTAAAACTTAGTTAATTGCATATATACTCAAATTAGAAGTTTAATTACATATATCCCCTTATAAAACTTAGTTAATTACATATGTACCTAAACTAAAAGTTTAATTACACATATCCGATTTATTAAACATAAATATTATATATGTATCCATTTGATTATTTTTATTAAAAATAACTTATATAATTAGTATTTTACTCTTATTTATAATAAACTATAAAATTATGTTTTTTACTAGCTTTTCGAGTTTTGATTATTTACAGATGTTTCTATATTAACCTTTTTTATGTTATATCTATTTCTTTTATCATTTGATGCCAATTATTTAAGGTTCATGTACGAGAAACTTCAGTCTCGTTATACAACATGATCCGGACATATAATTTTATGTTGCATAATGAGAGTGGAAATGTTTCGTACAGGTACCAAGTAAATTATCATAAAAATGTAAAAACCTTTAGTACAAAAATATTAATAAATAATCGAAACTTGAAAAACAAGTAAAGAAGGAAAAACATAATTTTATAGTTGAACAAAAATGTAAGGCCCCGTTCCGGGACACTCACAGCTCGTCAATCATTGCACATAAAACATATATTTGTATTAACTTACTAAAAACATGCAGCGGAAACATTTATGCATCCCTTTCATTTCATTATAATAGCTTTTACAAAATAACAAATCGTTATCAAGTTACAAAATACTTGTTGCATTACATCACAAAAACATTATAAAAATGGATGCCATCCAAAACGACCCAAGTAGCCACCCCGTGCAATCCTCAACAACCATTACCTGCCAACTGGAAAATGCATAAAAAGTCAGTGTTGCTGAGTGAGTTCTAGTTTTATAAAAATGTTATATTATCTTCCATTCATTAAAATATTTTCTTTAATATCACACGTGATCACACAACATACATACATCAAGGTAATAATTATTATCTTCACCATCATTTGTTTCGTACATTTCACACGTTTCTCACATTTTGTACTTATCGCACTTTTCGTACATTTATTATCTTTCACTTCTATCTACGTCCTGTACTTTACCCCCCCCCCCTCTTGAGCACAAAGCTATATCATCTAGGGTTAAGCAACACGGACCCCATATTGCACATATAGAGTAGTCACTAAGACTAACTTTCCTGTGTGTGTGAACTCTTATGGGTTAGCCAAAATCACACGCTACATAACACACAGTATTAACCAAATCGCACGTATTGGAGCAGTCACCAAAACTAGCTCCTACTGTGTGTATGAACCCTTATGAGTTAGCCAAAATCGCACGCTATAAACACACAGTTGAGCTGACAACTCTCAATGAATTGTGAACCTCCTTTCATTTGCTTGCAAGACTTTTCATTCGTTCATTATGTTCCACTTTCATTATCTTAAATCTTTCATTTTGTTAAGATAATACTTTACGCTTTTCATAATAATCACACCACATAAAGTCACATCATCTTACATAATAAGGAACATATCATACAATCATACATAATAAGGAACATCAACATGAACATGCAATCATCACCATACAAGGCACCATCATACATACATAACATACATCATACATACCATCATGCATAAGCATGAACCATATCATACATCTTCATCATACATCACCCAATACATCATCTATGACTCTAGAAAGTCAACTTACATAACCCCTGGGAACCTCCCAAGTCAAAGCCTACACCTTACATTTTCCCCAAAATCAAAAAATAATTCTAAGTCTTTAGGCGCATGGGCACTATTGGGGTGCATGACCTTCTGGGCGCATGGGGAACACTTAGGCGCATGAGAAACTTCCAGGCGTATCGGCACTATTGGGGTGCATGGGCAACACTTAGCCATTTCTAGGCAATTCTAGGCGCATGGGCACTATGCAGGCGCATGAGTGCCTGGGCGCATGAACTATCTATGTGTATGAACACTTAGTCAATTACAGCTTATTTCAAGATGCATGAGTACTATTCGAGCGCATGAGGTGTTGGGCGCATGGGACACTTAGGCAGTTATTTTCAGTTGGGCGCATAAGCCACTGTTTAGGCGCATGAGCAGTTTAAATCATACTTAACATCATAATTTAGTCCCCAATCATCATACAACCTGTTCTAAGCTTAAATCTTACATTCTAAGCCTTAGGAACACAACATAACCTCATCAAACACATACATAGGCCAAAATCAAACCTTTGCCACAAACACACACGTGCACACATACCGATATAAACCCAACCTTTATAAAAATGTACATACATGCATTTCTAGCCCCAAAGCAGTTTAAAACAACTAAAAAGGGGATTTTAGAACTCACCTTTGCAGCCTCTTAGGTATGACTTCTTCCAAACCCGTTTGCAAGTGAGTTCAACCACCTAGAAACCCACCAAATACATACTCAAACACACATAAGCATATAACCGAGGCTAAGGCCAGTTAAGAACATCATAAAACTCATGAATTCTTACTTTGAATTCGATCTTTTTTTCTTCTCCTCTTCAAACACCCGAGAGTTTCGGCTCTCCTTTCTTTCTCTCTCTAAAAATATCCGAATGATATGTGTAAAGAGAGAGTGATGGGCGGCCATGCCACCTTTATCACCAACTTTTTAAAGATTTTGTCCTTATGACACTTTTTACCCCTTAGCTTGGGTAAAATAGCTTTTCTTTCTTTTTCCTTCACTTATTCTTTCTTTCTTTGACTTTTCAAATGACTAGGTGTTACAATTCCACCCCCCCCTTATATAGGTATCATCTCTGAAACCTGTTATTCCTCAAACAATCGTGGGTAATGCTGCCTTATCTTCTCTTCCGTCTCCCACGTAGACTCAGATCCCTTCCTGTGCTTCCACTGTACATGCACAAGAGGAACCACTTTATTCCTTAACCTCTTCTCTTTACGATCAATGATCGCCACTGGTTGCTCCACATAAATGAGTCATTCATTTATCTCGATATCCTCCAGTGGTACAACCACGTCCTCGTCTACTAAACACTTTCTCAGATGAGATACATGGAAGTCGGATGAATTCCACTTAACTCATCTGGTAGCTCCAATCTATAGGCCACCTCCCCTACTCGAGCAATGATTCGAAAAGGCCATATGTATCTCAGGCTCAACTTGCCTCGCTTTCTGAACCTAATGATACCTTTCCAAGGTGAGACTATCAACATAACTCTATCACCCACCTGGAACTCAACCGGTCTACGTCATTTATCAACATACGACTTGTGTTTGTCTTTAGATGCCTTCGTAAAGGCCTTGATCCTTTCCAGTTTCTCAGTCGTAGCCTCGACCACCTCGACGCTCCCTAACTCTTTATGGCTAATATGACCCTAATAAGCGGGTGTTCTACATCTCCTACCGTATAGTATCTCATAAGGAGGCATACCAATGCTAGCATGATAACTGTTGTTATATGAGAACTCAACTAACTATACGGGTCATCCCAACTTCCTCCAAAGTCAGTGACGCATGCCCGAAGCATATCTTCCAATGTCTGAATGGTCCTTTCTAATTGACCATCTGTCTGAGGATGATAAGCCGTGCTAATATGTAACCTCGTCCCCATAGCGTCATGGAATTTCTTCCAAAATTTAGAAGTAAACCGAGTGTCACGATCAGACACAATAGACACCGGCACACCATGACGAGTTACGATCTCCTTAATGAAAAGATTCGCCAACCTCTCGGATGAATATGTCTCGTGAATTGGTAGGAAGTGAGCACTCTTAGTCAAACGATCCACTATCACCCATATAGCATCATACCCTTGCGCAGTACGTGGTAGCTTTATTAGAGTATCGATAATCTTTCTCTGCAACATCACGCTTCATACCCGGCCACCAATAATCTTTTCTTCATGTCTTGGTACATCTTTGTAGCACCGGGATGAATAGAGTATCGAGTTTTATGAGCTTCATTGTTGCATCCTGAAAGAATCATACATGCCAACTCAATGGGTGAATTGATGATTGCTCAGCTGGAATCCCACAAGTCCAAGATGAAATGCGGATGAAGATCTGCAAGGAAAATAACAAGTGTTATCTTCTGCATTAGTAAATGCGGAAGACATAACTCTGATGCGGACAAGTGTTTACTCTTCCGCATTGACTAATGCGGAAGAACAAAAGAAGATGTGGACAAGACTTTGCTCATCCGCATTGACAAATGCGGATGACCAACCAAATGCGCACAAGTATTTGTTCATCCGCATTAACCAATGCGGATGACCAACTTACTAATGCTGATGATCAAGTAGAAATGCTGATCAAGATTAACTCATTCGCATTTGTCAATGCGGATGAACAAGCAGAGATACGGATCAAGACTTAGACTAGTTTCTGATGTAATAGGTTAGGGGTAGTTTAGTCATTTGTAAAGGCATCTTGTCTGCCTATAAATAGAATAGTTAACCTCGTACTGAGGTGACGGCTGATAGATAGAGAATTTTTGTTGTAATTATTCTCTGTAACTTATCAACTTTCATATATCAATACAAACAACATTTATGAGTAATTTTCTTGCTTTGAATGTTCTTTGATTGTTTGTTTCTGCCACTCAATCATTGACTTGATTATCATATTTGATTCTCAGTAAGAATATCACTCTTACTCAAACCCAGTCAATTGGTATCAGAGCTTTGGCTCTCGATTCTCTTTTAGATCTACGCACAGACTAAATAGAATTCGATTGATCTGATAATCAAGTTGCTAGTAGTAGATATCATCATCTCTACTTAGCAAACAGCAAGAATACTTCTATCAAATAGCAAGAATACTCATTCTGAACCTCGAAAGAACTACTTGAACAAGTTGGACTCATCAAACATAATCTATCTTAAAATCAACTAAATCTATACTTTCACAAATTAACATGGATTCTAACAGTTACTCTGAACTAGGTCATACACCTAAACCTCCCATGCTTAAACACAAATCTGAGTTTAAACAATGGAGAATAAGGTTTTGAAATTATATCACACGTGTAGATCCTGACTTTTGGATCTCAATATGTAAGGGTCCACACATTCCTATTACTCTATCAATAGCTCAAGCTGCACTATACAAGACTACTAGAATACCAATTGAAGACTTAACTCTGGATGAAGATGACTATAAGAAAATCAAAATTGATCTCAAAGCATACTCAATTTTGACTCAAGCACTCAAAATGGATGTGCTGAAAAGATTGGAAAATTATGGAACTGCTAAAGCTGTTTGGGATGCTCTCAAAATTATGTGTGAAGGAAGCAGTGAGGTTGCTGAAATTAACAAAGACAAGCTGGTTAATCAGTATGAAACCTTCCATCACACCAAAGGAGAATCCATATCAAAACAACTACACAGATTTGTACAGTTGGTCAATGACTTGGAAATTATGGGTGTTTCATACAACATTAAAGAACTTAACAAGAAGATGCTTCACGGTCTACCTCAAAGCTAGAAGCAAAATGTCATAATGCTGAAAAATACTCTTGATCTTGAGAGTACCACTCTAGACATTATGATAGCCAAGATTGAAGCTTTGGAACTTAACGAACGAAGCAGAAATCTGAGTGGACCAAGAGTGATTGAAGCCTACAAATTCCCTTCAGAATCACATTCTGTTAAAAATGCTTTCATCACAGAGGAAGATGACTTCATCTCATCAAGAGATCAAATGAACAATATTGGGTTCATTGCATCTCCACCATTCAATCACCCTTCAACTTCAGCTCAAGCACCAAAAGTCTCCACTGTTCCTCAAACCTCTCCAGAAGACTTAAAATCCAAAAAACAAAAGGCAACTTACAATCCTTTGTTGCAAGTTTTGAAGCATATCTAGGGGAAGACTCACTTCTGCCCACCTAATACAGGAAGATTTAGAAGAAATAGATCCTGATGATGTTGAGGAGATGGATCTAAAATGTCAAATGGCAATGATTGCCATGAGAGCAAAGAAATTCTTCAGAAAAGGAAGAAAGTTGAGCCTGAATGAGAACACAAAACTTGGATATGACAAATCCAAGGTAAAATGCTTCAACTGTGGCATGACTAGCCATTTCTCAAGAGAGTGCAATGCTCCTAAAAGAAACAACCATTCAAGGAACTCTCCAGGTCAATCATCATCACAGCCCAATTCAAGCTATCACTCAAACAATCAACATAGTAGTACCATCATTCTCATCATCAACAAACATACCAGAATCAACCACAGCTGACTAATCAAGCCCATGCAAGCAGTCAGCCTTCTGCCAGTGCCCTTGTGATCAAACAAGATGGGATATGTGACTGGAGTATGTATGCTGAGGAAGTCAAGCCTCTATTCCAGAATCATGCTCTTATGGCTCACATCAATGATGGACCATCTTCAAATCTTGCTGAGCTAAAAACTAACCTTTGTAGTGAGAAATGCATAAATGAATTATAAGAGTATAGAGAACACAACCATAAACTGGAAGATAAAATTAAAGAAGAAAAAGTGAAGTCAGAAATGATGAAGAGAGAACTAAAAAGTTTTGAAATCAAAATCAAATCTCTCATTTCTGACATAGAAAAATTGCATGGTGAGAAATACAATCTTGCAGCTGAAAATGAGCTACTTACTGAAAAGTTAGCTCAAGCTAAAGCTCAACAATCTATGACTAAAGTGAAACTTGAAAAGTTGCAAATGTCTTCAGTCAAGCTGCAAGAGATGCTGGATTCACAAAAGGATTCAAAGGACATGTCAGGGATTGGGTATAATTCATGTCCTCCACCATACAATGACAATTACACTGTCATGCCTGACTCTGTCTCACTCTCTGAATCAATCAAACCTAAAACTATGGAACCTAAATCAGTAGTGAAACAAGTGACAAATCCTCAAACCAAACCTGGTGTTTATTTTGAAACCAATGAGGATAAAATCAAGTTAGGACACCCAATCAAAATCAAAGAGTGCTCAGACAAAACAGTGAATGTCATGAAACTATCAAGCCCTGTAAAAGCAATTGTGCCTTTTGTAAAATACATACCATCTGTTTTACAAGGCAAACAGAAATATGTAAAAACAGTGAAACCCACTACTGAGAATAGTTCTGATAATGAGATTGTATCTCCACAAAATTCAAGCAAATCAGAAAAGGTTTCACTGAAAAAGAAACAAACTATAAAACTGAGTTCTAAAACTTCATTAGATCCTCAGTCATCAAGGTTAAGGCAGGGAGTTAGGTTTGATATCTGTAATAAAGAACATGTTGACCAGTTTGAGAAAGAGGTGAGAAGTAAGTTAAAGAAACAAAAACAGCCTAGACAACTAAACAAAAGTAGTGTTGTGAAACAATCTACTAAAAGGGCTAATTTTGATTCATCACCTAAAGAAAAGAAAATGACTCATCAAAAGAAAGTATCAGTTGAGTCACACAAAGAAAAATCTGATTCAAGAAACAAACAAATGTATTGTGATATTTGTGACATGTTCAATCACAAGACAGATAAATGCTTCTTCAATCAATATTGTTCTATCTGTGATATGAACAATCACTCCACCAAAAATTGCTATTTCAACAAGTATTGTTCAATCTGTGACATGAACAATCACAATACATCTGATTGTTACTTTAATCAGAAGGGGTTAAGAATTCCACAACACAAGCCCATCTCAAAAACATCTACTGTGATGCATTCTGTCAGACCTCATCTTCATAATACTCAATCTAGGACACCTAGATCAACAAATGACAGAAATAACCTGAAGGATTTGAGGAAGGGTCAAAGAAATCATCTCACAATGAAACACAAACTTGACCTTCCTAAGCAAAAACCAACTTTTGATAATGAAACTCGGGCCAAACTTTTACAAAGAAATAGAAACCAACGATTTCATTATTCATTTGAATCCTCATTAGATGTTGATGAGATGACTCGACCAATTCATTATCAAAAGTCTCCTAGATCACCTCCATCTAAATCACTATTCAGAGGGAAATACCAGGAGGTGACTATCATGAATAGGAACGGGAAACCCAAGACCATCATGGCTTGGGTTCTTTATTCTAGTTAGTTCTTTTTGTTTGTAGGTTCATCCACACAGGTATAATAGCCTATGGTACGTAGATAGTGGATGCTCCCGACACATGACTGGAGATCGTTCCCTCCTTCATGATTTCAAGTACATACAAGGAACTACTATGGCATTCGGTGGAGATTTAGAAGGTGGTAGGATTACAGGGGAAGGATCTGTGACAAACGGGATGCTGAGCTTTGACAGAGTGAATTACTATGAACAACTGAATTTCAATCTGCTAAGCGTGTCTCAGATCTGCGACAAAAAATATTCCACTCACTTTACAGACACACACTGCTACATTCTGAAACCTGGATTTCAGATTCCTGAAGAATGGTTGTCTTAAAGACTTCGAGGAAGAATAATACATATGTCTTAAACCTGTGTTCTGCATCACCTAAGGAAGAAACATGTCTTTTGTCTAAAGCATCATTTGATGAGTCACAGCTTTGGCATAGACGTTTGGGGCACACTAACTTTAAAAATATGAACAATTAGTCAAAGGAAACCATGTAATTGGTCTTCCTCAAAAAGAATTCAATTTTATTGATCAATGTTCGGCATGCCTCAAAGGAAAACAACACAAATCTCTCACAAAACCAAGCTGGTGAACACTAACAATACTTCATTGAAGTTACTTCACATGGATCTTTTTGGACCAACTCATGTAATGAGTATGGGAAAGAAACAATATTGTTTAGTGATCATTGATGACTTTTCTCGATTCACATGGGTGTTCTTCCTATTCATAAAAACAAAGCATCCTAAATCATTCAAGAATTTATCACTAAAATTGAAAATCAACTTGATCTCAAAGTCAAAATAATAAGAAGTGATAATGGTACAGAGTTCAAAAATGAAAATATGAGTTCCTTTTGTGCAACCAAAGGCATTGCTCATCAATTCAGTGCAGCTAGAACTCCTCAACAAAATGGGGTAGCTAAAAGGCGAAATAGAACACTGATTGAAGCAGCAGGAACGATGCTAGTGGATGCTAAACTGCCAATCACCTTCTGGGCAGAAGCAGTTAATACATCGTGCTTTGTGTAAAATCGAACTCTGATTGTTAAAGAAAGTAACATGACACCTTATGAACTGATCTTTCATAGGAAACCATTTATTGGATTCCTCAAATCATTTGGTTGTCAAGTCTCAATATTAAACACACGTGATCATTTGTGAAAATTTTCATCTAAGTCTGATGAAGGATTTTTTGTAGGTTATTCTTCCGTCTCAAAGGCTTATAGAGTGTTCAATCCTAGACTGAACATTATAGATGAATCCACAAATGTTCATTCAAAGAACATTTGTTTCCCAAATCTAAAAATGGTCCTGATTGGTTGTTTGATATTGACACTTTTACTAAATCATTTGACCAATTTCACTTGTCTGATGCAGGAAATATACATTCATGTGATACTTCATCAACTGTAGAAAGAAGAGATAATTATCCATTGATTCCACCTACATCTGATGAACATATGAATGAAGATGTTCCTCTTCAAGCTGATCCCATCAGACATTTGTCACAAAACCTTAGTGTTTCTTCTGAAGAAGGTCCTAGCTTGGTACCATCTCACTCAGATGACTTGTCACATGAGATCAGAAATCAAAAACAGGCTTCTCATCTAGTAGAAACTCAAGGTACATCAAATGATGCAAGCAACCTCAGTGCTGCTGAAGATGTAGCAGTTACTGAAACAGAAGTTGACAATCTTCATAATTCAACAACAATACAAGATGAATGTGCCTCTGACCATAATGAACTAAATGTCTCTAATCTTGATGTAACTATTGCTGGTGACACCATTCCAACCACAAGAATACACAAGAATCATCCAGCTGAAACCATTATTGGTGATCTTAATGAGAGGGTGACAAGAAGCAAGTCCAGTATTGCAAACATCTGTTTGTTCTCTGCTTTCTATGTCAAACAGTACCCAAAAACATCAAAGAGGCACTTCAAGACAATAGTTGGATTGAAGCAATGCAGGAAGAATTTCTCCAATTCAAGAAGCAAGAGGTATGGCAGATGGTAGATCTTCCCGAAGGACAATACCTATTAGTACCAGATGACTATACAGGAACAAGACTGATGATAATGGGATAGTCATCAGAAATAAAGCAAGACTAGTGGCACAGGGATACACTCAGGAAGAAGGAATCGACTATGACAAAGTGTTGCTCCTATTTGCTCAGGAGGGTTCTGTTCCTGAGAAGTAGGGCCTGAAGCAGAGGCGGGGGTGATTTTGGGGTGGCTCTGTGTTGGGAAACCTTCAAGGGAAGGTGCCATCTGTGGGTGTATGATGGTGGCAGATGGACTTGCATCCTGAGACATCTTGGCCAGCAGCTCTTTGAGTCTGCTAACCTCATCCTCTAGAATGGTGTTTTGAGCAACTACATCGAAGAAGAAGCTCAGGTCATCATCAGTTGATACTGAATCACCTGACCTCCTGCTTAGAGCAGGATTACATGCGCTGGGTGTAGACCAGTTGGTGCATGTGCCCCTTGTGCTTGGTACTGGGGACTTCCAGCCTCAGGACAATGTCCATCATCAGCTGTTGCCTCTAGGGAGGTCTTAGCAATGTTACCAGCCTCACTCTGGTCATGTGCTGAGTCAGAGGAGGTGGCGGCCTCACTAGATTCTAAGCTCCTTCTCTACACCAGGAGATAGAATTGGGAAAACCCTGTGCTGTGGGTTCTCAAGTGCACTGTGTTCCTCCCCCTCAATTGTAGAGGTATTCCAGTTGGAAGTGGTTTCTGGGGAGGGGGTGAGGAGTGCAATTGAGTCAGCACTTGTGCAATTATTAAAGTTGGGCTGTGAGGGGCGGTTGTTTGGGGTACAGGGGTAGAAGCAGTGTGCACCTGGGGTGGATGGTGCTCTTCAATGGCAATCTCCTCAAGTGAGGAAGATCCCAGATAAGTAGGTGCCCCTTGGGTTGCTGCAGGCTCCTGTTGAGAGAAGCCTGAGCGGCTGTGGCTGGAGGAGTCATGGTATCCACTAGGGGGTTTGGACTAGTGGATATATCCTGCGTTTGTTGTGCAGGAGCATCCTCAGGGGACTCAATTCCCGGAGTAGCCATTTTAGGTTTCTTTTTGGTGGGTTTGGTGGGGACATTGGATTTGGAGGTGGTGGCTGTGGGTTCCAGCTGCGTGGGTTTTCGCAGCTTGGCAGCCAGTTTGAGTGTCCGGTCGGAGTTGTGCCGGGAGTATACTTCTGGCAAAACAGCCGTAGCAGGGACTCCCAAGCCAACAAGTCCCTCAGCATTAAGCTGGTCTATTATAATGGCCATGATGAACCGTGGATAGAGTATCCAACGGTTGGCAGTTAGTTTTTGAGCCATATCTTTGAGCTCTGAAAATATTAAGTCTGAAAAATTCAGTGGTTGTTGCTCAAGGATAGAATACATTACCTGCTGCCATTTGGTGGACATTTGATCCCAAGACGATGTCTTAGGGGCCAAACATACTGACCATGTGAAAGATCAGGCGCTCAGCGTCATTAAAATGTTTCTTCATGATGGTGGTGGCACTGAGATCACCTTGATATCCATGCCGAGCAAATGAGAGATCTATGGTGCCCTTCGGATATCCAGCAGGAGAGGTAGCATCACTCAGTTGAAGAATTTTACGGATTGTTGCAGGAGTAATCACTACTTCTTTGTTGTTGACGACTGACCGGAGGGATTGTGTGTGGCTCTCCTCAGTTGTAACAGTAATGTTCATCCAAAATTGGTTCAAGGATTCGGCATGTAAAACGGGGTTCAGAAGGAATGCCTTGTTGTATTGGGACTGGACCATAAGATCGATAGCAGTATCGAACTTAGTCCAGATCGGCGATTTTGTGAGGTAGGCAACACAGTTGTGTCGCGGTTTAATTTGCATAGACGCCATGGAAATTTGTTGGAGAGGAACGTTAGGTTTGAAGAAGATAAAGCATGGAGAGCTCAGGTTAAGGGTATTTATAGGGTACGGGTGAGGAAACGACTGAAGGATGTGGTGTTAGTCATCAGTAGTTTTAAACGACCGTTGACATGGTATTATCCTTTCAGACGTTGAAAACAGGAAGTCGCGGTGTTAGGCATCAGTAGTTTAGAAAACTACTGAAGACCGTGGTTTTGACTTCAGGTGATTGAAACAACTGAGGACATGGTGTTTGTCATCAGTAGTTATGAAACTACTGAAGACAGTGGTTTTGTCATCAGCTGTTGTAAACAACTGAAGACTTGGTATTGGTCATCAGTAGTTATAAAACTGCTGAAGACGTGGTTTTGCTTCAGTTGTTTAAAATGAAACAGCAGTGGTACAAACGACTGAAGGGAAAGTTCTCTTCAGCTGTTTTCGTCAATTCTTAGCTTTTCAGCTGTTTCAAACTATCCTCAACACATTCATCAGTCTTTATGGCTGATTTCAGTTGTTTCATAGGACATCAGTACTTATCTGTTTTTACTGATTTCAGTAGTATGACTACATCAGTAGTTGTAACTACTTCAGTAGTTTAGAGCAGATGAAGTACTTCAGTACTTGTGAGAACTTTTAGCCTTCAGTAGTTATAAAAAGTACTGAGGTTAAAAGAGCTCATCAGTACTTATATGTGACAGGCACTCATGATCATCAATATGAATACTGAGATCATCAGTAGTTGTCACCTATTCTAGCTGCAGCATACCAAGCCTTAACACCAGGTTTTGGAAAGTTGAACTATCCAAAGGCTTAGTAAAAATGTCTGCAAGCTCATCAGCACTGGGCACAAACTTAGGATCAATCAGACCTTTTTCAAAACAGTCTCTTATAAAATGGTGTCTGATCTCTATATGTTTGGTCCTAGAGTGCTGGACTGGATTTTTGACAATGCAAAGAGCTGAAGCACTATCCATTAACAATGGAGTCTTAGTCTCTGTAATGCCATAATCCAAAAGTTGGTTTTGAAGCCAGAGTACCTGAGATGTACAGCTTGCAGCAGCAATGTACTCAGCTTCCGCAGTGGATGTAGCAACTGAGGTCTGTTTCTTGCTCTGCCAAGAAATTAAGCAGTTGCCTAGGAATTGACATCCACCAGAAGTTGATTTCCTGGTCAACTTACACCCTGCATAGTCACTGTCAGAAAAAGCAACTAATTTACCAGAATGTCTGGTAGAGTACCATAAACCTAGAGATGGAGTGCCTTGCAGATATCTAAAGATCCTCTTGACTGCAATCAGATGAGACTCTTTAGGTGCAGCCTGAAATCTAGCACAAACACATGTAGCAAACATAATATCTGGTCTAGAAGCTGTTAAATACATCAAGGACCCATCATACATCTGTAAAGTGTTTCATCAACCACTTTACCTTTCTGATCTGAGTCCAGTTGTGTGGTGCTGCTCATGGGAGTAGAACAGGGCTTACAATGTTGTAAATCAAACTTTTGCAAAAGATCTTTTGTATATTTGGATTGATGAATAAAAATTCCATCAGCCTTTTGTTTGATTTGCAACCCCAGAAAGAACTGTAATTCTCCCATGGCACATTTCAAACTTCTGTTGCATCAACTTTGTAAAGGCATCACACAACTTTGGATCAGAGGATGCAAAAATAATATCATCTACATAAATTGAACAAGTAGATTATGCTGCCCAGCTTTCTTAATAAATAAAGTCTTGTCTATGGAGCCTCTAGTGAAATTGTTTTCCAGAAGAAAGTTTGATAATGTCTCATACCAGGCTCTGGGAGCTTGTTTTAACCCATAAAGAGCTTTATCAAGCTTATACACCCAATTAGGATGTTTGTTGTCCTCAAAGCTGGAGGTTGACATATAAAACCTCTTCTTTAACTTTTCCATACAAAAATGCACTTTTGACATCCATTTGAAAGACTTTAAGTTTTTGATAAGCAGCATAAGCTAAAAACAATCGAATTGCTTCCAGTCTGGCTACAGGGGCAAAGGTTTCATCATAATCAATACCTTCTTCTTGTGCAAACCCCTGAACAACCAGTCTGGCCTTGTTCTTAACAATAAGCCCATTTTCATCAGTTTTGTTCCTAAACACCCATTTAGTGCCTATTGCACACTTACCTGGAGGTAGAGGAACCAGTTCCCACACTTGCTGTTTCTTGAACTGAAGAAGCTCAAGCTGCATGGCATCAACCCATCCATTGTCCTTTAAAGCAATGTGATAATTCTTTGGCTCTTGCTGACTGATGAAGAGAGCATAGAAGCAGAAATTTGACAATTGACTTCTTGTTGATACTCCAGCAGTGATATCACCAATGATTTGAGACATGGGGTGATTCTTCAGATCTTGATACACAATGAGATCTGTGCAAGTGTTTGTAGCCGGTTCAGCAGCAACAGATGGTGATGGTGAATCATTTCCTTGAAACCAATCAGTGGATGGTAATTCAAAGGAAGTTGAATTCGAAGAAATCTCATCAGCATTTGTTGTGGATGGTACTACTGGCGCTACAGGAACATCAGGTCTAGTTGAATCAGGCAGCTGATCACTAAACCTGAAGAGGTGAGTACTGCAATCATCATCATCATCAGCAGTACCACCAGGTGGTGAACTGTTGACAGGAGCAACAGCAGGAGTTTGATAAGGAACATATTGCAGTATGTCCAGATCAAATAACTCCACAGGACTTTGTGGAATCTTGTCTTTGGAGATTCATTAAACTTAACATGTAGAGTTTCTTCAACCATCTTTGTTCTGCAGTTGAAGACTCTGTATGCTTTGCAAGTAGATGAATAACCAACAAAGTATCCTGCATCCACCTTAGGATCAAATTTGTGGAGTTGATCCTTTGTGTTGAGAATAAAACAGGGACACCCAAATGCTTTGAAAAATGAAATCAGTGGAGCCAAATGATGGAGAACTTCATATGGAGTCTTCATCAACCTCTGATTTACTAAAACTCTATTTTGCACATAACAAGCTGTGTTGACAGCTTCGGCCCAAAAGGTCAATGGCAAACCTGAGTCAGCCAGCATGGACCTTGCAGCTTCAATGAGGGTCCTGTTCTTTCTCTCTACTACTCCATTTTGTTCCGGAGTCCTTGGAATGCTGAACTGCCTTTTGATTCCCTTTGAGAGATAGAAGTCATCAAGTGTATGATTTCTGAACTCAGTTCCATTATCACTCCTAATACACTTGACTGGAAGGGAATACTGCTTCTCAATGTACAGCACAAAGTGGATAATCTTCTGAGCAGCCTCATCCTTTGAATGTAGAAAGAAAGTCCATACAAATCTGGAGTAATCATCCACAATTACCAGACAGTATTCTTCTTTGCCATGCTCATTACTCTCACAGGACCAAATAGATCCATATGCAGTAATTGCAAGCAGGCAGTGGACTTGGACACTTCAATAGGAGGAAATGAGACCTTGTGCTGTTTTCCTTTTAAACAAGCAGTGCAAGTTTCATCACAGTGGAACTCCTTTATTGGTAAGCCTCTGACTAAACTATTGTGGCTAAGCTGATTCATGTTTTTGAGATTAACATGACCAAGCCTCCTGTGCCATAGTTTAGATTCTTGAAAAGAGGCTTTGGAAAATAGGCAAGGATTGCCTTTGAGATCTATCTTCTTAGAGAGATCTAAGGCATACACTCTTCCTGTCCTGTTGGCTTTCAGGAGAGTGTGATCATCCAACACCTTGTCAATCAAGGGCAAAACTTTGGATGACAGAATCCTACAGTTTTGACTTGTGAAAAGGGCAACATGGCCTTTATCACACATTTGACTGACACTCAAGAGGTTGTACTTGAGATTTTCCACATGATTAACATCATCAAATTTGATTTCTCCATTGGAGACAAAGCCCTTACCGATGATGTAACCCCTAGCATCATTGCCAAAAGAGACAAATCCCTTCTTTCCTTGAGAGTAGTCATGAAGAAGAGAGATGTTCCCAGTCATGTGCATGGATCCCCCACTGTCTACATACCAGATGCTATTTTGGCATGTTGAAGAACCCTGCAATAATAAACAATCAGTTAGTTTTAGAGACCCAAACCTTTTTGGTTTTGGGCCTGGTCTCATCAATAGATGGTAAACTAGCATGTTTATTTGTAACAACAGCCTGAGAGAAGAAGATGGTGCAGAAGAGGAGTCCTTTGGCTTAGACCTCCTTTTCTGTGGTTCAACATAGGAGAATCTAGTTGGTTAACTCTACCCAACAGATGTTGTACCATCATCACCAGCTGTGTCTGATTTTGTGATAAAGCTTTCAGCTCATCAGACACATTGCTAGTGGAGTTAGATAAGGTCCTATGTGCACCTTCTTCTTTTGAGCACCCTCAGCTGTCACCTGTTTAACTCCTTCCTTTTTGGATTGCTTTAAGGACTTAAGGGTTACAGGATTTGATGTTGCTGATACAAATGTGGTCTCAAACTCAGGGTTCATTTTTACCATTTTCTCATTAATTTCTTCCTTTTGTTTGAGTTTGGAACCTCTTTTGTACCAACAATCATCTGTAAGATGATTGAACAAACCACATACTTCACATGGTTTCTTCTTCATATTAGGTTGATCATCAACTAAAGATGGTGAAGCAACAGAAGACTTGTTCTTCAATGCTTTGGAAGCATGGTTGCTTTCTTGACAACATCTTTAGTAGTCTTCAAACTCTTTCTACTGCCAGTTTTCTTCTCTTCAGTACTGACAGCAGTTGAAGTTTGAACTTCAGGAGTTGAATCCTGCTCTCCAGTCCTTTCAGGACCTTCAGGATTGACTCCTGAGTTGATCAACTTATTGATCATGTGAATGTCAGCATTTGGACCATCAACATCAGCTGATAGGTTCAAAGAGGACTTGATACTGACTGCTACTTCTGATTGTGCTGTATCAGAAGGTAGATCACATGACTTGATGGATTGGTTATCACTCTCACCATCAGATTCTACCTCTGCTCTTGGGGTAAAATCTGTAGGTGGAGCAGTGTGATTGTAACCAATTCCAAACTTCACATTTGAAGCAGATTGCTTACTAAGAAGCATTTCAAAACCTTTGCATGATTGTACCCATCTATCACACTCGACCTGGGTAACTGCAAGGGTTTCTTTGAGATCTTTGTACTTCTCTAAAAGTACATCTTCTCTAGCCTTATCATCAATTATTTTGCAATTCAGTTTATAAACCTCATCATTTTTATCTTTGAGCACAAACTCAAACTCAGCTTTGTTTTTGGAAATTACTTGTTCTAGCTCAATGTTCTTATTAATTAAAGCTACATTTGCTTCTCTAATGGAAGCAAATGCTGCTATGCATTGTTCAGAACATAATTTGGCTTTTGCCTCAGAGGATACCTGTGATACCTGTGGTGTAGAGGCATTGGAAGATGAAGTATCAGCAGACTCCAAAGCCATAAGAGCTAGATTCCCAAAGGGACTGTCACCACCATGTTGACCAGCACCTGAGAACAGTTGATCATGACCAGACAAGTCATCTGGTAAACTGCTCCAGTCAACAACTCCTGGGGTGAAGAAGCTGTGTTGTTGAGATGAAGGTTGTTGATGAGATAGGGAAGGCTGAGGTTCTGGTAATGCATGAGGTTGTGGTGTCATAGGAACTTGAACTTGACTTGACTGTGGCATGTAATAACAAGGGTACTGATAAGGCATTTGACCCTGAGGAACAAAATATGCCGGAGATTGTTGTTGAGGATGATGACTAGATGTGACAGGATGTTGCCCTCTGTTTTGTTGACTGTTGCCAGGAAAAGTCACAAAGGGTGCAGTAGAGTTTGAACCAGTTGATCTACACTCTCTTGCAAAGTGTCCAAGCCGTTGGCATTTGTGACACCTCAACTTGCTCTTGTCAAAACCAACTTTGGTTTTGCCAGAGAGTCCTGGGAATTTTCTTCCAGTTCTTTTGTAGAACTTCTGAGATCTGATATTTATCAAGGCCATTTGGCTCAAAATATCCATCTCTTCTAAGTCATCATCAGCAATCCCCTTGAGATCATCCATAATGAAACATAAATTGTCATTATTACCTCCAGTAAACTGACCATCAACACTTACAAATGCAGAATTAGAAGTGCTCGAAGAGAAATTAATATGCTCATCAT
Source organism: Flaveria trinervia (assembly GCA_025506515.1). Lineage (NCBI taxonomy): Eukaryota > Viridiplantae > Streptophyta > Magnoliopsida > Asterales > Asteraceae > Flaveria > Flaveria trinervia. Next base: position 99,584,107 of record CM046442.1, on the reverse strand, counting down.
ACTGGCATTCAGATGCAGCATATTCTGACTCATGACCCACCAAGGCAGTGTTGCCTTGAATAAAGTCTTCAGTGAGCTTTCCAGATGAAGACAGCTTTCTCTTCTGTTCTATCTCTCTCTCAAAAGTGAGCAATTTCCCATGGAGTTGGGTGAGAGATAGTTTGTCCAAACTTGCACTGGAGCGTAGGACAATAGTATATGTGTCCCATCTCTCAGGCAGTGATCTGAGAAATGTTATTCATCTGAATATTGGTGTATTCAAGTTTGACCATTTTTAGTTCAGAGATCAAACAAGAAAACCGCTCATATTGTTGAGTCAGTGTCTCACCCTTTCTATGAGAGAATGTCTCATATTGTTGGGCAAGAATTTCTCTATTATTGCCAAGACCTCATCTGTTCCTCAAATTGTTCTTTCAAAGCAATCCAGAGGTCATGGGCAGTTTCATGATGCATTAGCCCAGAATAGATTTCATTGGGCAAAGCCATGGCCAGAATTCCATGGGCTTTTGCATCAATCTCAAGCAACTTTTTATCCTCATCTGAGTATTGCTCCCTCCTCTTCGGAACCATTTGATTGGTTTCCGGGTTATTCACCATAGGCTTGTGTGGACCATGTACCACAGATGTCCAACACCCTGCGCTGTTAACAGACAGGTGATGGAGCATACGTCTTTGCCATATGTTATACTCATTCCTAACCAGCATAGGAGGCTTGGTTGAGGAACCAGTATTGTGAGGATCATTGGAGGGAGTGGTCATTTTCAGTTCAAAAATAGTTGAGTTCAAGTTTAAAAAGAAGTTTAGACAAACCACAACAAACTCAATGAGAACCAAGAAAAGATCTCAGGATGAATGAGCAGAAATACAGAAAATTCAATCTCTATAACCGTTTCTTGCAAAAACAAAAGCTAATTCAATCAAACTGGATCTTGAATAGCAGTTTCAATGATCAATTATTAGATCGATCAATGATTAACCCGCTCTGATACCATTTGACAGGATCAGTGATCACAAGTTTGATGTATCAGAATATAAAGCAGCGGAATACAAACACGAATTAGACAAATTGTAGCAAGCAATCGATACTTGTAAGCGTTAAGATCGCATACGGTATAGGGAGAGAATATGAATTTCTGATTTCTAGGAATGTTATAGATGTAGAATATTTCTAATCGAATCAATCAATCATTCCATTCAATTGCTCATATCGCTCACTGATTACAATGGGTTGTCACTCCTTATATAGAGGCAACAGTCACTGCTGTTATCACGGAAAGTGACAACTGGCAGATCCAATACAGAAATAACTAATTCTTAACAAACTACTGAAATGTTCACAACTACTGAGAACATATCAGCAAGTTAAGTACAAAATATAAAACTACTGAAACTACAACGACTGAAGAACAAGCTCTTCAGTCGTTTTACAAAACTACTGAAACAAAGAAAATAAAACTACTGATATCACAACTACTGAAGAAGTACTCTTCAGCAGTTGTGACAAACTACTGAGGCTTCAGTACTTGATCTTCAGACTTTGACCTTCAGGCGTTTCATCAGCTGATGACTTCAGTAGATATCATCAGCTGATGTCTTCAGTCTTTGTCTTCAGACTTTGTACATCAGTTGTTGATCTTCAGCACTTGTGAACTCTTCAGCTGTTGTTCTTCAGTACTTGGGTCTTTCAGCTTCAGCACTTGTGTTCTTCAGCTTGTACTTCAGCACTTTGGTTCTTCAGCAGTTAAGGTCTTCAGCACTTGATCTTCAGCTGTTGAAGTCTTCAGCACTTGTCAAACTACTGATGAGGCTTTCAGCAGTTGTTGTGATACCGTGTGGGACTTAGAGGTTTTCTGATCTTGGCTCATTGGTTCTTTTGGTCCAACAGATACACTCAGGAAGAAGGAATCGACTATGACAAAGTGTTTGCTCCTGTTGCTATACTAGAAGCAATCAGAATCTTTCTTGCATATTCTGTGTCCATGAAATTTACAGTTTATCAATGGATGTAAAGTGTGCCTTCCGTATGGAAAGATTGTTGAAGAAGGCTATATGAGTCAACCACCTGGGTTTGAAGATCCAGATTTCCCTCATAGAGTTTACAAGCTTGACAAAGCTCTGTATGTTCTTCATCAAGCACCAAGAAAGTGGTATGAGACTCTATCATCCTTTCTTATTGAACATGGATATGAAAGAGAAAAGATTGATCAGACTCTCTTCAGAAGAATAAGAGGGAAAGACATGTTGTTATTCCAGATCTAGTGGATGACATTATATTTGGTTCGACAAACAAGCAACTCTGCAAAGAATTTGAAGATCTTATGCATTCAAAGTTCCAAATGAGTGCTATGGGGGAACTCACTTCTTTCTAGGGGTGCAAGTCCAGCAAACAGCAGATGGAATCTTTATCAATCAATCAAAATATGTAGAAACCATGTGAAGAAATTCCACTTTGCTGACTGTCAGTCTATCAGAACTCCTGTGGATACTAAAGTGAAGATTGGACCTGACCCTGAAGGCAAATCAGTGGACCGGACTCACCATCGATCAATGATAGGTTCACTTATGTATCTAACAGCCAGTAGGCCCGACATTATGTTTGGTGTTTGTGTGTGTGCTAGATATCAAGCTGATCCAAAAGAATCACATGTGAATGCAGTCAAGAGGATATTCAAATATCTGAAGGGCAAACCAGCTCTTGGATTATGGTATCCAAAGGAAGGAGAATTTAATCTTTATGCCTACACAGACAGTGATTATGGAGGATGCAACTTCAATAGAAAATCCACTTCTGGCGGTTGTCAATTTCTTGGTCCTAGACTAGTATCCTGGCAATGCAATAAGCAGACAAATGTGTTTGTGTCCACAGCAAAGCTGAGTATATTGCTGCATCAGCATGTTGCTCTCAAGTTCTCTGGATTCAAAACCAGATGCTTAATTATGGTTTTAACTTTTTGCATACACCAATTTCTATTGACAACACAGCTGTTGTCTTTATAACTAATAATCCAGTTCAACACTCAAAAACAAAACATATTGAGATTAGATATCATTTTTTGAGAGACTGTGCTGAAAAGGGTTTAATCAAATTGATTCAAGTACCAACAGAAAATCAATTAGCTGATTTGTTTACCAAGGCATTTGAACCTAGTAGGTTTGAATTTCTGGTTCAATTAATTGGAATGATTAACCTTGACTAAACACTATGAAAAACATCATAAACATTCAAATATTTTGTTGTGTTTCTTCTTAAAACATTCTTGTCATCGATTCAGAACCATAATTATCTCGAAGATAAGGTATAACTTCAACAGATTTTGAAGCCAAGACCTAAGTCTCAGACTGTTAACCTAAATCAAATAATGAACCAGATAATAATGAAGAACACCAAAATCAAACTCATTAATGTGATGCAATACACATTTTTGATCTCAATAAACATATAAATCGATAGGAATTCAACTGATATTGAAAACCCTAATAATCATGTTTACTGCGAAAAACAGAGCAAAGTGAAAAAGAAAAATGTGTAACAAATCAAAGTCACATTAACAAATCAAATCAAAGTTAAAGTCAAAATTTTTAACTAACACACATGTCTCTTGTGCAGATTACATGGCAAATCTTACATGGAGCAAGCTCTATAACGTCAGCGGTTATCTAAACCCTGATGTGCCTGAAGCCGAAGGTCTTAGAGATATGATAAGATTCTTATCTACCACAAGGGTAGCTATGCCATGACAGTAAGACCAACAATCTACGAGAATCCCATCAGGTCATTCTGGGAATCAGCTGAAGTAGTTGAAGATGATGGAGCAAAAACTCTAACTGGGAGAATCAATAATGAACTCACTTGAGATCACAGAAGAGTCTGTTAGAAGATGTCTGCAATTCAAAGATAATGCTGTTGATCCTCTTGAATTAGATGATGAGGAAATAACCACTATTTTCTCTGAAATTGGTTATGAAGGGAGTTATGAAGCAAAACAGATAGTCAAAGGATTAGTGGATCTGCCTTGGAGGTTCCTAATTCATATGTTTTAACATTGTCTGTCAAAAAGGAAAACAGGATGGAATGACATTCCAATCCTCACATCTTCTGCAATATGTGCACTCTGCACCAACAGACGGTTTAATATGTCTGCATATGTGTTCAATGGCCTAATCTCCAACATTCAAAAAGGGTTGAGATACAAGTTTTTGATGTACCCCCGATTCATTCAATGTCTAATTAATGAATCATTTCATGACATTGTTAATGAAGGACCTGTGCTAAACATCCCTCATTATGATGCAAGATCCTATAAGTACATCAAGAAGAAGGACCCAAGGAACTTTTACAGTGGTGCCCATTCCCTTCTTCCTTGGATGCTTCAACAATTACATCAAGCAGGTCAAGCTCAACCACCTCCACAACTAATAGCACAACCACCTCCACAACCAATATCACAACCACCTCCACAACCAATAGCATAATCAACTCCCCCACAACATTCACCAATACCATCTCCAATACCATCTCCAATACCATCTCCAATACCATCTCCAATACCATCACCAATACCATTACCATAACAAATACCACAACGTTCTCCACAACCATCTCTACAAACATTACCACAACCATCATCACTTTCAACTCCATAACCAACACCACCAACAACCACTCATCCTACACCTATATCACCACATCATAAATCTCCAATATCACCACACCAATCACCTATTTCTCCTTACCAACCTTTACCATCATCCCATGATCACCCTGATGAAATAGAAGGATCAACAAGTGCATCTAAATCATCCAAATCATTTTGATGAGGAGGATCATCATGATCAAACCACAGCTATGAAAGAACCTTCTGAGGCTGCTCCTTCGGAGAGCTACGCTGAATCCAACACCAACAGGCCTGATGAAAAGGATGAATTAATCTCTGAGCTGTTACTCAAAGTGGAAAGGATGGAAAGAACCTTAAACAGGAGAGCTGGAATCATCAATGATAGAATCCTGGAACTGGATGAGAAAGAATGCGAATTGAAAGAACTTAAAGAGAAATATACAGCTGAAAGAAAAGAACAAGACAAGGAGATTGAGAATTTAAAAGCTACACTAAAACACTCAAGAGAAGAAGTTAGTGGACATGTAGATACTCTTGAAACACAAACAATTACAATGGAGGAACAAGAAAACATCATAGAAGAACAAGCTGATATCATCCCAAAACTTGAAAAGGAAATTGAGAGCCATAACAAAAGATTATTCGAGCTTGAAATGATGATCAAGATCCAAAGAACTGAAGTGAATGATGATGATGAGAAAGAAAAACAAGAAAAGGTTGATGTTGATGACAACCAATCGGTAGATGAGAATGAAGAACAAGGAGGTGATGAAGTCAAACTAAGATTAAAGATCAAAGTCTAGACATGGTAGTTTATTCTGGAAACACTGGTTACTCAGACTCTGAAAAAGGTGAATTTGAAGAACTCTTCAGTGCATTGGATAGTTTTTCATCTGAACAATTCAGCATTGATGATGACTTCTGGGAATTCATAAACAACCAAAGAACTGAGGCAGAGCCTATTGTCTTTATTCCCAAATCACCAGTGCCTTTGGAAAAAGAATTAACTCTGCAAATTGTCCCTGCTATCTCATTAACTGAAGAACAAAAGGAAGAACTCAAAGAAAAGTATGAAAACGAAAGGAAAGAAGAAACTAAAACTGAACAGAAAGAGAATGAGAAAAGTAAAATGAAGGATCAAGAGCCAAGTACACCTGAAAAGGTCCCTGGACTAGAAGAACAAACTGAAAACTCTAGCCCTCAACTTCAAACTTACTCACGAAAGAGGAAGTACTTAGCTGAAAAAGCCAAAGGTAAGAGACCAATAATTGAAGAAGAACCAGCAAAGAAACAAAAAGATGACCCAAGAAGTCTAGCAGCAATTGCTGAATTTTTGGAAGAACATGAGCAGGCAGAAGCTCAGTTGAAAAAATTGACTGGAGCAATTATCTAGAAGAAGGAGAAATTGTTGGTGGATATGAAGTTGAAAAGGATGTTCTCATGGACAGTCCTATTAAAGCAGAACAGGTAGTGGAAGACATGGTAACCAAAGCACAAACTGATGACTTGATGATTAAAGCCATGTTTTTGATCAATCAAGGCTATGATCCTGATGAAGTGTTTGGAATGACTTATGAGAGAATGAAGGAGCAGGAAGAGAAAGTAAAATTGTTGCTTGATCCAATAATAGACACTGAATATGAGAAAACAAAGATAAAGGATACTCCAAAACATAAAGATTCATCTTTGAAGAAATCAACAGGTATGAAATACCACTAACAAGAAGGGATCCCCTACACAAACTGTCTCAAATGAAGAAATCATCCTCATCCCATGAATCATTATTTCCTGATCCTTATAATATATCTGATAAGGAAATGAAGGAATATCTCTCAAGTCAAGGATTCACAAGAAGAAGGATTGCTAACATGAAGACAAATTCTTTAAGGGCTGCAACTCTTCAATTGATCAATGAAAAGAAAGAAAAACTCAAGAAACTGGAAGAAAAATTGACAAGGACCAAACCCTGAAGTAGAGTGTCAGCTGAAGACATGCTGTTGAACCAAAAAGACCAAGAACTACTTGCCCCAGTGCTCCACAAGTACCCTGAATGGTTTGCAGAACCATCTCAGTTAAAACTGCAAGAAGGACTGACTACTGCAGAACTGATCAGAGGGGTGTCTACTCCCAAGGGTAAGGTAGATCAAAAGATAATAGCCTGGAAGTATGACAGCACTGGAACATGTTCATGGTGAAGAGAATCTCAGGGCTAGTACAATTCTTTACAGAGTACTCAGCTCTTGTAAATGCCCTTGAGATTCATGATTTGAAGGAGCTAGCTCAACTTGAACTGATCAATCATGTAGCTATGTTTAGGGGATATGAGATTGAGAACATACTTAAGATGTTCAGAAGAACAAACAACTTCAATTCATTAAAGACAATTGCTTGAGAAAAGATAAAACTTTTGTCAATCCCCTGGAAAAGATGAAAAAGGTGCAAGCAGAGGAAATTGTATTCCCTGAGTTGAAGGTAAAGCCAACTGAATCATGAAGATGAAAGTAGTATCTGGTACTCATTCCTCCACTCCCATCTCAAACGTGTACTAGGATAAGAAAACCTATGAGATGGTGATTGAAAGGAAGTAGGGAGGAAAGGAAGGAGCTGACATAAGACTATTCAGTGGATATGAAGTAAGATTACTTGATGAATCATACATCCACTACATTTATACCAGGCACTTCAGGGAATTAAACAACAAATTGGGTGAACAAGACATGCACTTCTTTCTGAAATGCATGAAGTTGTTGAAACTGGCCTATGATCGAATAAATATTAAAAGAGGCAAAAGAAAGAAGAAGAAAACACCACTGCAACTTGGAAATATTGTTAAACTTGAAGTGGACGTGGGGGGGAAGTTTATTGATTCATAGAAATGGTCTTTCTACAATCTCCATCTGGGAACCTATTTCACTGAAAAAGTTACCAATGGAAGCCATCTACAACATGAGCAGAATGAAGATACATGTGCTAAGTAGAGACAGGATGTCAGAAGCAACTGATTTTGTAAACATGATCAAGGCTATCCTGGATCCTACTAAAGCTGCATTCATACTACCTCTTGAAGACCCAACTGAATCATCACAACATCATCACCTCCTAAACATTGAGGAAAACTAGGCTGTATAATCCTTAGGGGGAGTATTGTTGCACCCTGAAAGGATCATACATGCCAACTCCATGGGTGAATTGATGATTGCTCAGCTGGAATCCCACAAGTCCAAGATGAAATGCGGATGAAGATCTGCAAGGAAAATAACAAGTGTTATCTTCCAACATTAGTTAATGCGGAAGACATAACTCTGATGCGGACAAGTGTTTACTCTTCCGCATTGACTAATGCGGAAGAACAAAAGAAGATGTGGACAAGACTTTGCTCATCCGCATTGACAAATGCGGATGACCAACCAAATGCGCACAAGTATTTGTTCATCCGCATTAACCAATGCGGATGACCAACTTACTAATGCTGATGATCAAGTAGAAATGCTGATCAAGATTAACTCATCCGCATTTGTCAATGCGGATGAACAAGCAAAGATACGGATCAAGACTTAGACTAGTTTCTGATGTAATAGGTTAGGGGTAGTTTAGTCATTTGTAAAGTCATCTTGTCTACCTATAAATAGAATAGTTAACCTGGTACTGAGGTGATGGCTGATAGATAGAGAATTTTTGTTGTAATTATTCTCTGTAACTTATCAACTTTCATATATCAATACAAATAGTATTTATGAGTAATTTTCGTGCTTTAAATGTTCTTTGATTGCTTGTTTCCGCCACTCAATCATTGACTTGATTATCATATTCGATTCTTAGTAAGAATATCACTCTTACTCAAACCCAGTCATTCATCCATAATCTTCACATGTAGATCCCCAAAACATGGAATCCACATTCGTCCGAATCGGGTCCTAACACCAAGTGAGTTTTCACCCAATTCCGCAACCAGACCTCTCATTCTTTCAGAGTTAAGATGTTCTTCTTTCAATGCTTCATCTTGAAACTCCTTGACCTGCTTCATGACATCAGAGGTCATAACCATTGATATGCCTTCACCCGAATCGCTCGGGTCTCTCCTTTCGGCTAAGGGCATCCGCCACCACTTTGGCATTGCCCGGATGGTAATAGATCTCACAACCATAATCCTTTATGAGCTCCAACCATCTTCTCTGCCTCATATTCAAGTCTTTCTGCTCAAAGAAGTACTTCAAGCTCTTGTGGTCAGTGAATATGGTGCACTTCGTCCCATATAGGTAGTGCCTCCAATCTTTAACACAAAGACCATAGCTGCAAACTCCAGTCATGAGTAGGATAATTGACCTCATGAACTTTCAACTGTTAGGATGCATAGGCTATAACCTTTCCTCTCTGCATCAACACACATCCCAACCCCTAGTAGGAAGCATCTTAATAAACCACCAAATCCTCGCTTCCATCGGGTAACGACAAGACAGGAGCTTGAGTCAACCTTGCTTTTAACTCCTCCAACACCTTCCCTTGAGCTTTACCCCATACACACTTTACATCTTTCCTGGTCAACTTGGTTAGTGGAGAAGCGATCTTAGAGAAGTCTTGGATGAATCTTCTATAATAGCTCGCCAAACCCAAGAAACTACGAATCTCGGATGGCGTCTTTGGAGACTTCCATTGCATCACCGCCTCAAACTTTGCCGAGTCTACCATAATCCCCTCGGGATTCACTACGTGACCCAAAAACTAAACCTCACGCAACCAAAACACGCACCTGGAGAATTTAGCATACAACTTCTCTCTTCTCAAGGTCTCCAACACTTCTCGAATATGATCAGCATGCTCCTTCTTTCTCTTTGAATAAATCAGGATATCATCAATAAACACAATCACTGATTTATCTAACATCGGCCGACACACTCGATTCATTAAGTCCATAAAAGCACGCATTGGTCAATCCAAAAGACATAACGAGAAACTCGTAATGTCCATAACGCATGCGAAAAGCTGTTTAGGAATATCTTGTTCCTTATCCTTCAGCTGATGGTAACCAGATCGAATGTCTATCCTCGAAACCCAGTTGGCACCCTGAAGCTGATCAACTAGGTCATCAATCCTCAGTAAGGGGTACCGATTCTTCATTGTCAGCTTATTCAGCTCACGATAGTCTATACACATCCTCATACTACCTTCTTTCTTCTTCACAAATAAGATCGGAGCACCCCAAGGTGAGATACTTGGTCTAATAAACCCCTTGTCTAGCAAATCCTACAATTTCTCCATCAAATCTTTCATCTTAGTCAGAGCCAACCTATACGGTGCCTTAACTACAGGTTGGGCACCCGGTATCAAGTCAATCTAGAACTCGGTCTCGCGGTCAGTGGCATTCCTGGTAAGTCTTCGGGGAACACATTTGGAAAGTCACACACCACTGGTACGTCAGTCAGTTGTGGTATTGGCATATCCACATCCTTCATGTAGGCCAAGTAGGCACTACATCCACGTCTCATGCACTTTCCCGCCACCGCCATCGAAATCAATTTCGGGATCGTCGTGACTCGATCACCATAAACTGTCACCGTACTCCCGTCAGGCGCTGTCAATCGAACCATCTTCTTACGACACACAATGTTCGCCTCATAGTCTGCCAACCAATCCATTCCTTGGACTACGTCAAACCCGCCTACGGTCATCACAAATGGTCTAACATGAAACTTGTGACCTTCTAGTTCTATGTCACATCCTTCTGTCATCTTAGAAATCCTGGTAGACATAACAATGGTAGTTTCTACATCAAAGGGCGTATCTATATTCTTACTACTAACAGGCAATTTAGCACAGAAAGCAGCATAAATAAAACTTTTACTAGCACCAAAATCAAATAACACAGAGGCTAAAGTTTGATTTACTAGAAACATACCTGACACAACATCGGGGTCCGTCCTAGCCTCCTCCTGCATCATCGTGAACGCTCTGGCACTCACCCTCTATCCCTCTCCACTAGCCTTCTTGCTCTCGAACTTTCAGCCCTTGGCTTCTTGCAATACCTACTCAGATGGCCATTTTCTCCACAGTTATAACACCTTATAACCCCACAATCTCTCGCCATATGACCATGCTTCCCACACTTGAAGCAAATGTTTGATCCACATTTGCATTCTCCTGAATGCTCCTTCCCGCATTTACCACATCTCTCGATCCTGCACTAGATGTGACCTCACGCCGGTCACCCACCTTCGCCACCTTGTTGTTTAGAGTGGCTCCGCCACGTCCAAACTGTTCCCATTCTAGTTTTAGGCACCACCACCCTTCTTGCTCACCTCAGCCACCACCACCTCACGCTCATCGTACAACCTTCCCGCCTAATCCACCGCCGACCTAAACGTACTCGGCCGAGCGGCGATCATATGCCTGCGAATATCCGCTGGCAAGCCCTGAATATACCTCTTGATCTTTCGTGACAGAGGTATCACCTGATCAGCCACCATCCGTGCCATTTCATTGAATTTGGTGGTGTATTGTTGATGTGTCATCATTCCCACCTCCAGCTGCAGGAACTCCCTCTCGACCTTGTCCATCTCCGGTGAGGACAAAACTCCTCAATCACCAACTTCTTCAACTCTGACCACCTCATTCATCCAATCGCCCAACTACCCTCGGCTTAGACAATGTCGTCCCACCAACATAGAGTTGAGTCCACAAACGAGTGGGCAACAAACTTCACCTTTTGGTCTTCCTGACACTCGTTGATATCGAGAACAGCTTTCATCTCTCTCACCTACTGGTGAGCAGCAGCAGCAGTGCCATTTCCTTCAAAAGTAGAGGGCTTGCATCTTTGAAATGCCTTGTAGTTGCAGCCTCATGCTGCCTCCTGCACAAGCTCTTCTACTCCTCCTCATCATCGGAGAGAACCATCTCAGTCTCCGGTCGCTCCCGTCCTCCCGAGGACCTATTCCTCTCCCTTCTTTCTCCTCTCTTATAGCCTTAATCACTTCAGTCACCACAGATGGTAAGATTGTCTGCATGACCTGATGCGCCTTCTCTACAACAACCTTCTTCACTAAGGGCTCTCAAGTTAGCACTCTCATCTCCGCCCTCTGGATGAGGGGTCTCGGGTTCATCATGAACCACCTTTTCGGCTCTAGGCCTTCCTCTTGTGACCCGTGGTTCAGCACCATGTCCACCACGACCTCAACCATGTGAAGCCTTTGATGATCTACCACTGGCCATCCTCTAAACACATAATAAGATTCAAACATCAACATGGTCATTCAAGGGAATAGCTCAGTCTATGTCAAGTATAGTAAGTCCCTAATTATAGTAGCCAGTTGTGATTAGCCACTTACTTTACTCTTCATACCCTAAGCATTTCCTATCCTGACTACATAAGTATCTAATATACTAACATCACATAAACCACATAACATGCGCACATAATGCCAGTTAACATTAAGAAAACACCTGATGGCACGCTGGTACTTGGACAGGCATCCATTCCCTTTCTGTCCCATTTTTCAGTTTAAGTTTAGGTTTATTTTGAAATTTACCTGTTTCACTTAAACTTTGGCTCTGATAACAACTTGTAAGGCCTCGTTCCGCGTACGCTCACTATCACACCCCCACCTTGACGGCGGAAACATCAAGATATAAGAGTTAAGATCGTTCACAGCCACATAATTCTAGTATTAAATTCAATATAATAATCATAAGTTTCAATTGTGACATTACAAGAAATCAACAATGCATAATAAGAGATATTCAAGCTTGTTCATTTATTTAACTAGGTTCATCCTAGGGTGTGACCAAGCTCCAAGTGGCATCAAACTTGAGCATTTCCTGAAACACGTTAAAAATAAAAGGTCAACATAATGTTGGTGAGATTTGTTGGATTCTTTTATGCCCAAGACACATAGAACATGATGTGGATTAGTCAGTTAGAATCCAAGCGGGTCATACCCAATACTAGCTTAGCAAACACCAAATACTATTAATGATAATGAGCATGCAATTAAATAAATACACCTATTAGAAAATGGTTTTCTAAATAAGTTATGTTAGGATCAGTGATCTATGTTTGATTGATTGAAGAGTATTGCAGCGGAATTCAAACAATGAATTAGTCGATTCACAAGAACAAAACGATATTCAATGAAGAACAAAGACGGTTATAGAGAGAGAGAATATCTGCAAATATATTTCATTCAATATTCGCTTTCGTGGTAACAGAATGTCACAATTATGATTAGGTCGACACCTCTTATATAAGAGATGTGACGTCTGCTGATGTCACTTGATAGTGACATCTAACAGATTTATTACAACTGAAACACAACTACTGAAGATGTCAAAACAGCTGACATCTCTTACAAAAAGTTCTAAGTGTTATCAGTTGTTATAACTACTGAAAAATATAAAACTACTGAAACTACAACGACTGAAGAACAAGCTCTTCAGTCGTTTTACAAAACTACTGAAACTAGAAATATAAAACTACTGATATCACAACTACTGAAGAAGTACTCTTCAGCAGTTGTGACAAACTACTGACGCTTCAGTACTTGATCTTCAGACTTTGACCTTCAGATGTTTCATCAGCTGATGACTTCAGTAGATATCATCAGCTGATGTCTTCAGACTTTGTACATCAGTTGTTGATCTTCAGCACTTGTAAACTCTTCAGCTGTTGTACTTCAGTACTTTGGTCTTTCAGCTTCAGCACTTGTGTTCTTCAGCTGTTCAGCTTAGTACTTGTGTTCTTCAGCTGTTCAGCTTCAGTACTTGTGTCTTCAGCTGTTGTACTTCAGCACTTTAGTTCTTCAGCTGTTGAAGTCTTCAGCACTTGTCAAACTGCTGATGAAGCTTTCAGCAGTTGTTGTGATACCATGTGGGACTTAGAGGTTTTCTGATCTTGGCTCATTGGTTCTTTTGGTCCAACAAACTCCCCCTGAACCAATGCAGCCAAAACCTCTAAATTATTTATTATCCCACTTATTGTTGGCAAAAGATTGGTCTTTTTCCTTCTTGATCAGTAGAGAAGATGACCCATGTAAGCTCCGGCCTGGGAAGAAATCTCAGATATTTGTTTGGCAAGGTATGAATGGGAACTCTGTTTTGGGGAACTGGACACAGAGTTGTTATCCCATTCATGAGATTACTTCCCCATAATGAGTCTGTATGACTCTCGAACATAGGCCTCAAGGAGAAAAACTTGTTCTCCTTGGAGAGTTCTTCTACTCCTCCTTCGAAGAAGAACTCTGGACCATAGTACTCAGATAAGTACTTCATGGTCCTGCCATTTTTCAGCTCCACTGTAGTTACCTCCCTATAGACAAATTCATCAGGATGGGTGCCTTCAAGGAGTAACTGGAGCTCATTCTTCTGGATGTCTTCAAGCTTTTTTATAACAAACCCTTTTTGATCATCTGTTTTTAGTAAAGCTTGAGGGGTCATCTTTGCTTGATGAGCTTTCTTGAATTCATCAATATTTCCCAAGGTGGACTACAATGGCCAACATGATGGTAGAATCTATTGTTTTTCTAACCTGGCCATTGTATCTGTGTGGAATAGTTCTTTTATGGATTCTAGAACTCACCCTGGGGTCTGGCCATACTCTCACTCTCTCCTTCTGATACTGAAATGTGTGCCTGAGAGTGTACAGCCTCTGAGCATGCCCTTTCATGGCTTGTATAGATGATGACTGAGGAAATTCCTTGTCAACCATCTTCAGTAGTTGCTCATCATGCTGTTTCTGCTGTTCTTCATCTTCTATCTTGACTCTAACCATTTCCTTTGAGAGTCAGGTGTGATCATGGGTTGACTTCTGGGTTTTGGTAGCTTTAGAACAGCAGAGAGTGGCAGACTATCATCTTCATCTTCTTCTTCTTCTTCTTCCATCAGCACCCTTCTCCTCCTCTAGGTGCATCACTGGATGATGGTTGGGTTGGTAAAGGAATTGGTTTTGAAGAATGAGGATGTTTGGTTTGGGCTTAGAGATTGGTTTGGAGATTTGAGGGGTAGGCAGTGTTGAGTGGGTGGAAGGGAAGGTTGATCCAGCATCTTTGTAGTAAGTTTCGCCTTTGTAAGTTTTGCCATTTCCAACCTTTTACAGCCCCAGCCTCATCAAGGGCTTCAACAATAATCCCCTTGTGGAATTGCTCAGACAGACAGATTCTGGTGGCTATAGCCAGAATACTGTCCCTGGTCCACGCGCGAATCTCCATTAAAGATCTTCCTAAGTATTTTGCAATGAAGCGGATCATGATCTCCAATCTCTCTTTTTCAAGAGCATCATACCCAGCCCATCGGGTTTGAATCTCTTGCACTTCCAACCTTCTGATCTCACTATCCAATGTGGCTGTATCAAACCCTTGCCTGAAGAGTTGTTCAATTATTTTATCCATGGATCGGCTGTGTGTAGTATCAGCATCTTTTACCAGCTCTTCCAAGGATTTGTCTTCAGCAGTAGGTTGATCCTCAGCACTTTTCTTTCGCTTGTAAGTGAGCAGTGGTTGCTTTTCTTTCTCCTCCTCTTGGGCTTGCTTCTCTTCCTCCTGTTCTTTTCCTCTTCTTTTCTTTCACTGCAGTACTCTCCCCCTTTTTGGATGCATGGGTAAGGGGTTTGTACCGCAGAAAGTGTCTTTTGCACAGCAGCATCAATCAAGGGTTGTAAAGTTGAGGAAAGCCTCTCATCAATGGCTTTAGTCACAATATCAGTGATTATGGGTGTGATGAGAGGGAGGGAATTTTGAAGTACAGCACCTATTTGCTCAGGAGGGTTCTGTTCCTGAGAAATAGGGCCTGAAGCAGAGGCAGGTGGTTGAGTTTGGAGTGGCTCAGTGTTTGGGGAACCTTCAACTGAAGGTGCCATCTGTGGGTTGGTGGAGGCAGATGGTCTTTCTCCTTGTGAGAGTTGGTCAAGTAGGTTTTGCAGCCTACTGACTTTCTCTTCAAGGATTGTGTTCTGGGCAAGAACATCGTAGAAAAAGCCCAGGTCATCATCAGCCGAAGCTGAATCATCTGACCTCTGCTTGGAGCAGGATTTACATGCACTGGGTGTAGACCAGTTGTTGCATGTGCCCCTTTTTCTTGGTACTGGGGACTTCCAGCCTCAGGACAATGTCCATCATCAGCTGTTGCCTCTAGTGAGGTCTTAGCAATGTTACCAGCCTCATTCTGATCATGTGCTGATTCAGAAGAGGTGGCAGCCTCACTAGATATTCTAATCTCCTTATCTACACCAGGAGATAGAAGTGGTAAAACCCTGTGCTGTGGGTTCTCAATTGCACTGTGTTCCTCCCCCTCAATTGTAGAGGTGTTCCCAGTAGTAAGTGGTTTCTGGGGAGGGGGTGAGGAGTGCAGTTGAGTCAGCACTTGTGCAACTATTAAAGTTGGGCTGTGAGGGGCGGTTGTATGGGGTGAAGGGATAGAAGCAGTGTGCACCTGGGGAGGTTGGTGCTCTTCAATGGCAATCCCCTCAAGTGAGGAAGATCCCAGATGTGTAGGTACCCCTTGTGTGGTTGCTGCAGGCTCCTGTTGAGAGGAATCCTGAGCGGCTATGGCTGGAAGAGTCCTTATATCCACTAGGGGGTTTGGACCAGTGGATATCTCCTGCGTTTGTGTTGCAGGGGCATCCTCAGGGGACTCAATTCCCTGAGTAGCCGTTTTGGGTTTCTTTTTGGTGGGTTTGGTGGGGACTTTTGATTTGGAGGTGGTGGCTGTGGGTTCCAGCTGCGTGGGTTTGCGCAGCTTGGCAGCCAATTTGAGTGTCTGGTCAGAGTTGTGCCGGGAGTATACTTCCGCAGAACAGCCGTAGCAGGGACTCCCAAGCCAACAAGTCCCTCAGCATTAAGCTGGTTTGTAATGATGGCCATTATGAACCGTGGATATAGTATCCAACGGTTAGCAGTTAGTTTTTGAGCCATATCCTTGAGCTCCGAAAATATTATTTCTGAAAAGTTTAACGGTTGTTGCTCAAGAATAGAATACATTACCTGCTGCCACTTTGTCGACATTTGATCCCAAGACGAAGTCTTAGGAGCCAAACATACATTCACCATGTGAAAAATTAGGCGTTCAGCGTCATGGAAGTGTTTCTTCATGATAGTGGAGGCACTTAGATTGCCTTGATATCCATGTGGGCAAAGGATAGATCTGTGGTGCCCTTGGGATATCCAGCAGGAGAAATAGCATCATCCAGAGAAGAATTTGGCGGATTATTGCAGGAGTGATGACCACTTCTTTGTTGTTACGACCGACTGGAGAGATGTGTGTGTGTCTCCCCAGTGGTAATAGTAACGTTCATCCAAAACTGTTGGAGGGATTCGGCATGTAGTATGGGATTCAGAAGAAATGCCGTTTTGTATTGGGACTGAACCATAAGATCGATAGCAGTATCGAACTTAGCCCAGACAGGCGATTTAGTAAGGTAGGCAACACAGTTGTGTCGCGGTTTAATTTGCATGGACGCCATTGAGAAGAGAGAAGTTTTGGAGAGGAACGTTAGGTTTGAAGAAGATGAAGCTTTGAAGGATTAGGTCAGGGATATTATAGGGTACGGGTAAGAAAACGACTGAAGGATGTGGTGTTAGTCATCAGTAGTTTTAAACGACTGTTGACATGGTATTATCCTTTCAGACGTTGAAACAGCTGAAGTCGTGGTGTTAGGCATCAGAAGTTAGAAAACTACTGAAACCGTGGTTTTGACTTCAGATGATTGAAACAACTGAGGACTTGGTGTTTGTCATCAGTAGTTGTGAAACTACTGAAGACAGTGGTTTTGTCATCAGTTGTTGTAACAACTGAAGACTTGGTATTAGTCATCAGTAGTTATAAAACTACTGAAGACATGGTTTTGCTTCAGTTGTTTAGAATGAAACAGCAGTTGTTGAAACAACTGAAGAGAAAGTTCTCTTCAGTAGTTGTCGTCAATTCATAGCCTTTCAGCTGTTTCATGCTGTCCTCAACACTTACTCATCAGATTGCATCTGATTTTCAGGGTTTCATAGGACATCAGTACTTATCTGTTTATACTGATTTCAGTAGTTGTAACTACATCAGTAGTTTGGAACAGATAAAGTACTTCAGTACTTGTGAGGCATTTAGCCATCAGTAGTTATAAAACTACTGAAGGAAAAGGACTCATCAGTACTTATATGTGACATGGGTACCAATGATCACCAGTAATTACTACTGAAATCATCAGTAGTTGTCACTTATTCTAGCTGCAGCATACCAAGCCTTAACACAAGGTTTTGGAAAGTAGAACTATCCAAAGGCTTAGTAAAAATATCTGCAAGCTCATCAGCACTAGGCACAAACTTAGGATCAATCAGACCTTTTTCAAAACAATCCCGAATAAAATGATGTCTGATCTCTATATGTTTGGTCCTAGAGTGCTGGACTGGATTTTTGACAATACACAGAGCTGAAGCACTATCCATTAACAATGGAGTCTTAGTCTCTGTAATGCCATAATCCAGAAGTTGGTTCTGAAGCCAGAGTACCTGAGAGGTGCAACTTGCAGCAGCAATGTACTCGGCCTCAGCAGTTGATGTAGCAACAGATGTTTGTTTCTTACTCTGCCAAGAAATCAAACAGTTGCCTAGGAATTGACAACCACCAGAAGTTGACTTTCTAGTTAACTTGCACCCTGCATAGTCACTATCTGAAAAAGCAACTAATTTGCAAGAGTGTCCAGTGGAATACCATAAACCCAGAGATTGTGTACCTTGCAAATATCTAAAGATTCTCTTGACTGCAATCAAATGAGACTCTTTAGGAGCAGCCTGAAATCTAGCACAAACACATGTAGCAAACATAATATCTGGTCTAGAAGCTGTTAGATACATCAAGGACCCAATCATACATCTGTAAAGCGTTTCATCAACAGCTTTACCTTTCTGATCAGCATCCAGTTGTGTGGTGTTGCACATGGGAGTAGAACAGGGCTTACAGTTTTGTAAATCAAACTTATTCAAAAGATCTTTTGTATATTTTGACTGATGAATAAAGGTCCATCAGCCTTTTGTTTGATTTGCAAGCCTAGAAAGAACTGTAATTCTCCCATTGCACTCATTTCAAACCTCTTTTTCATTAATGTTGTAAAATCATCACACAACTGGGGATCAGAGGATGCAAAAATAATATCATCAACATAAATCTGAACAAGTAGCTTATGCTGATCCACCTTTAATAAACAAAGTTTTATCAATGGAGCCTCTAGTGAAATTATTCTTAAGAAGAAAAGTAGAGAGTGTCTCATACCAGGCTCTAGGAGCTTGTTTCAACCCATAAAGAGCCTTATCAAGTTTGTACACCCATTCAGGATGTTTATTATCCTCAAAGCCTGGTGGTTGACACACATAAACTTCTTCCTTTATTTTACCATATAAAAATGCACTTTTAACATCCATTTGAAAAACTTTAAGATTGTGGAATGCAGCATAGGCTAAGAACAATCTGATTGCCTCTAGTCTGGCTACAGGGGCAAAGGTTTCATCATAGTCAATACCTTCTTCTTGTGAAAACCCCTGTACAACCAGTCTAGCCTTGTTCTTAACAATAAGCCCATTTTCATCGGTTTTATTCCTAAACACCCATTTAGTGCCTATTGCACACTTACCTGGGGGAAGAGGAACAAGTTCCCACACTTGCTGTTTCTTGAACTGAAGTAGCTCAAGCTGCATAGCTTCAACCCATCCATTGTCTCTCAAAGCAACATGGTAGTTCTTTGGCTCTAGCTGACTGATGAAGAGAGCATAGAAGCAGAAGTTAGACAATTGACTTCTGGTTGAAACACCAGCATTGATATCACCAATAATCTGAGTCATGGGGTGATTCTTCAGTTCTTGATAAACAATGAGATCTGTGCAAGTGTTTGTAGAACCTTCAGCAGCAGCAGATGTTGATGTAGACTCTTGAAACCAAGAATTGATGGTAACTCAAAAGATGTAGAGGAACAGAGATCTCATCAGCATTTGTTGTGGATGGAACTGCTGAAGCTACAGGAACATCAAGTTTAGCAGACACAGGCAGTTGGTCACTAAACTTGAATAGGTGAGTATTGATATTATCATCATCATCATCAATACCACCAGGTGGAAGACATGCTGCAGAAGATGATTGAGCCACAGGATCTGCAACAGCTGGAGGTTGATAAGGAACATATTGCAGTATGTCCAAATCAAACAACTCCACAGGGTTTTGTGGAATCTTGTCCAAAGGAGATTCATTAAACTTCACATGCAGAGTCTCTTCAACTATCTTTGTTCTGCAGTTGAAGACTCTGTATGCCTTGCAAGTAGATGAATAACCAACAAAATACCCAGCATCCACCTTAGGATCAAATTTATGGAGTTGATCCTTTGTGTTGAGAATAAAACAGGGACATCCAAATGCTTTGAAAAATGAAATCAGAGGAGCCAAATGATGGAGAACTTCATATGGAGTCTTCATCAACCTCTGATTTACTAAAACTCTATTCTGCACATAGCAAGCTGTGTTGACAGCTTCAGCCCAAAAGGTCAGTGGCAAACCAGAGTCAGCCAGCATGGACCTTGCAGCTTCAATGAGGGTCCTGTTCTTTCTCTCCACTACTCCATTTTGTTCTGGAGTCCTGGGATGCTAAACTGCCTTTTGATTCCCTTTGAGAGATAGAATCATCAAGTGTATGATTCCTGAATTCAGTTCCATTATCACTCCTGATACACTTGACTGGAAGGGAATACTGCTTCTCAATATACAACACAAAGTTAATAACCTTCTGAGCAACCTCATCCTTTGAATGTAGAAAGAAAGTCCATACAAATCTGGAGTAATCATCCACAATTACCAGACAGTATTTCTTCTTTGCCATGCTCATCACTCTCACAGGACCAAATAGATCCATATGCAGTAATTGCAAGCAGGCAGTGGACTTAGGCTCTTCAATAGGAGGGAATGAGACTTTGTGTTGTTTTCCTTTTAAACAAGCAGTGCAGGTTTCATCACAGTGGAACTCCTTTATTGGTAAGCCTCTGACTAAACTATTGTGGATAAGCTGATTCATGTTTTTGAAATTAACATGACCCAGCCTTCTGTGCCACAGTTTAGATTCTTGAGAAGAGGCTTTGGAAAATAGGCAAGGATTGCCTTTGAGATCTATTTTCTTGGAAAGATCTAAGGCATACACTCTTCCTGTCCTGTTGGCTCTCAGGAGAGTGTGATCATCCAACACCTTGTCAATCAAGTGCAAAACTTTGGATGACAGAATCCTACAGTTCTGACTGGTGAAAAGAGCAACATGGCCTTTATCACACATTTGACTGACACTCAAGAGATTGTACTTGAGATTTTCCACATGATTAACATCATCAAATTTGATTTCTCCATTGGAGACAAAGCCTTACCAATGATGTAACCCCTAGCATCATTGCCAAAAGAAACAAATCCCTTCTTTCCTTGAGAGTAGTCATGAAGAAGAGAGTGTTCCCAGTCATGGCATTAGATCACCCACAATCTACATTGGAGACCCAAACTTTTTGGTTTTGGGCCTGGTCTCATCAATAGATGGTAAACTAACAGGTTTATTTGAAACAACAGCCTGAGAGGAAGAAGATGGTGAAGAAGAGGAATCCTTTGGCTTGGATCTCCTTTTCTGTGGTTTCAACATAGGAGCATCTAGTTGGTTAACTCTACCCAACAGATGTTGAACCATCATAACCAGCTGTGTCTGATTTTGTGATAAAGCTTTCAGCTCATCAGACACATTGCCAGTGGAGTTTGATAAGTTCCTATGTTGCACCTTCTTCTTCTGAGCACTCTCAGCTGTCACTGTTTAACCCCTTCCTTTTTGGATTTCTTTGAGGACTTAAGGGTTACAGGATTTGATGTTGCTGATACAAATGTGGTCTCAAACTCAGTTTTCATTTTTACCATTTTCTCTTTAATTTCTTCTTTTGTTTGAGTTTGGAACCTCTTTTGTACCAGCAATCATCTGTAAGATGATTGAACAAACCACATACTTCACATGGTTTCTTCTTCATCTTAGGTTGATCATCAACTAAAGAGGGTGAAGCAACTGGAGACTGCTCTTCAATGCTTTGGAAGCATTGTTTGCTTTCTTGACTGCCTCTTTAGTAGTCTTCAAACTCTTTCTACTGACAGTTTTCTTCTCTTCAGTACTGACAGCAGTTGGAGTTTGAACTTCAGGTGTTAAATCCTGCTCTCTAGTCCTTTCAGGACTTTCAGAATTAACTCCTGAGTTGATCAACTCATTGATCATGTGAGTGTCAGCATTTGAACCATCAACATCAGCTGATAGGTTCAGAGAGGCTTGATGCTGACTGCTACTTCTGATTGTGCTGTATCAGAAAGTAGATCACATGATGAGATGGATTGGTTATCACTCTCACCATCAGATTCTACCTCTGCTCTTGGAGTAAAATCTGTAGGTGGAGCAGTGTGATTGTAACCAATGCCAAACTTCACATTGGAAGCAGATTGCTTACTAAGAAGCATTTCAAAACCTTTGCATGATTGTACCCATCTATCACACTCTACCTGGGTAACTGCAAGGGTTCTTTGAGATCTTTATATCTCTAGAAGTATCTCTTCCTAGCCTTATCATCAGTTATTTGGCATTTCAGTTTGTAAATCTCATCATTTTTATCATTAAGCACAGACTCAAATTCAGCTTTGTTTTTGGAAATTATTTGTTCTAGCTCAATGTTCTTGTTGATTAAAGCTACATTTGCTTCTCTAATAGATGCAAATGCTGCTATGCATGTGTCAGAACATAATTTGGCTTTTGCCTCAGAGGATACCTGTGATACCTTGGTGTAGAGGCATTAGAGGATGAAGTATCAGCAGAATCCAAAGCCATAAGAGCTAGATTTCCAAATGGACTGTCACCACCTGTTGACCAGCACCTGAGAACAGTTGTTCATGACCAGACATGTCATCTGGTAAACTGCTCCAGTCAACAACTCCTGGGGTGAAGAAGCTGTGTTGTTGAGGTTGAGTTTGTTGATGAGATTGGGAAGGCTGTGGTTCAGGCAATGCTTGTGGTTGTTGTGCAATTGGAGCTTGAACAGAATTTGGTTGAGGCACATAATAGCAGGGATAAGGATATGACATTTGACCCTGGGGAACAAAGTATGCAGGAGATCTAGGATGTGAATAATGACCAGAACCAGCAGGATGTTGCCCTCTGTTTTGTGGACTAGTACTAGGAAAAGTCACAAAGGGTGCAGAAGAGTTAGATCCAGTTGATCTACACTCTCTTGCAAAGTGTCCTAGCCTTTGGCATTTGTGACACCTCAACTTACTCTTGTCAAAACCAACTTTGGTTTTGCCAGAGAGTCCAGGAAATTTCCTGCCAGTTCTCTTGTAGAACTTCTGAGATCTGATATTAATCAGTGCCATTGGCTCAGAATATCCATCTCTTCTAGATCATCATCAGCTATTCCTTTCAGATCATCCATGATGAAGCATAAATTGTCACTATTACTGCCAGAATGACTCTCAATACCAACAAATGCATGATCAGAACTATTTGAAGAGAAATCTATATGCTCATCATAATTGCTTTCAGATGCAGCATATTCTGACTCATGACCAACCAAGGCAGTATTGCCTGGTACAAAGTCATCAGTGAGCTTTCCTGATGAGGACAGTTTCCTCTTCTGCTCTATCTCTTTCAAATGTAAGCAGTTTCCCATGAAGTTGGGTGAGAGATAGGCCTTCTAGATTTGCACTGGAGCGTAGGACAATAGTGTATGTGTCCCATCTCTCAGGCAGTGATCTGAGGAATCTGTTGTTCATCTGGCTATTGGTGTATTCCTGTTTCACCATTTTCAGCTCAGATATCAAGCAGGAAAAGCGCTCAAACTGTTGAGTCAGTGTCTCACCCTTTCTATGAGAGAATGTCTCATATTGTTGGGCAAGGATCTCTCTATTGTTTGCTAAGACCTCATCAGTGCCACCGAATTGTTCCTTCAGGGCATTCCAGAGATCATGAGCAGTTTCATGATGCATAAGCCCTGAATAGATTTCATTAGGCAGTGCCATGGCCAGAATTCCATGGGCTTTAGCATCAATCTCAAATAGTTTCCGATCTTCATCAGAGTATTGTTCCTTCTTCTTCGGAACCATTTGATTGGTTTCGGATTGTTCACCATAGGCTTATGTGGTCCATGTACCACAGATGTCCAACAACCTGAACTGTTAACAGACAGGTGATGAAGCATTCTTCGTTGCCATATGTTATACTCGGTCCTAACCAGCATCGGAGGCTTGGTTGAGGAACCGGTATTGTGAGGATCATTAGAAGGAGTCGTCATCTCGGATTCAATCAAATTTGGTTAAGCTAAAACAGATTTAGAACAAAAACGCAACAACCAATTGAACCAGAAGATCTCAAAATAAATGAACGAAAGCGGCAGAAATTCAATAATCTAAACCAGTTCTTGCAAATACGCTAATTCAATCAAACACAGATATCAATTAGCAGTTTCAATGATCAATTGTTAGATCGATCAATGATTAACCATGCTCTGATACCACTTGTTAGGATCAGTGATCTATGTTTGATTGATTGAAGAGTATTGCAGCGGAATTCAAACAATGAATTAGTCGATTCACAAGAACAAAACGATATTCAATGAAGAACAAAGACGGTTATAGAGAGAGAGAATATCTGCAAATATATTCATTCAATATTCGCTTTCGTGGTAACAGAATGTCACAATATGATTAGGTCGACACCTCTTATATAAGAGATGTGACGTCTGCTGATGTCACTTGATAGTGACATCTAACAGATTTATTACAACTGAAACACAACTACTGAAGATGTCAAAACAGCTGACATCTTCTTACAAAAAGTTCTAAGTGTTATCAGTTGTTATAACTACTGAAAAATAAAACTACTGAAACTACAACGACTGAAGAACAAGCTCTTCAGTCGTTTTACAAAACTACTGAAACTAGAAATATAAAACTACTGATATCACAACTACTGAAGAAGTACTCTTCAGCAGTTGTGACAAACTACTGACGCTTCAGTACTTGATCTTCAGACTTTGACCTTCAGATGTTTCATCAGCTGATGACTTCAGTAGATATCATCAGCTGATGTCTTCAGTCTTTGTCTTCAGACTTTGTACATCAGTTGTTAATCTTCAGCACTTGTAAACTCTTCAGCTGTTGTACTTCAGTACTTTGGTCTTTCAGCTTCAGCACTTGTGTTCTTCAGCTGTTCAGCTTCAGTACTTGTGTTCTTCAGCTGTTCAGCTTCAGTACTTGTGTTCTTCAGCTGTTGTACTTCAGCATTTTAGTGCTTGAGCTGTTGAAGTCTTCAGCACTTGTCAAATGCTGATGAAGCTTTCAGCAGTTGTTGTGATACCATGTGGGACTTAGAGGTTTTCTGATCTTGGCTCATTGGTTCTTTTGGTCCAACAAGTTGCATATGATATTGAACAATTTATATGGATTTTTGTTCACAGATATTGTTTGTAATGTTATTCAGTTACTTAAATAACATCAAATAATAAAGGAGTGTGTGGGAGTTATACATTAAAAGGTTAATTATATTAACTCAAAGAAGTGACTAGTTAACATGTGACAGTTGGGTGTTTAAGTTTTTGGGGGGAAACCCAATTAAAAGGATTTCGGGCCGCCCCTTGGTGGGTTGGCCTCCTTTGGTTTTCACTTGATTCTTTGAACAAACACACTTGACAAAATTTTATATACTCCTCTTCCTCTCTCTCGTCACATGCAAATCACAAGAAAGAAAAGGGTTTTCTCCTTTTGTTGAAGAGATTCACGGCTTGAAGTGTTCTAGCAGCCTGTTCTTTTGGTTGGGTGCTAAATCCTGGAACAAGGTTTTTGCTATAGAGCCCTTGGGGTATGCAAGCTTGGAATACCTCCTTTTGGTGCGTTAGTCCGTTTTCTCTTGGAGCATATCCTCGTCCATTTCGACTCTTTTGCTGCTGAAGTAGTTATGGATCCTCTTTATGGCTGTCCATAATGTATGTTTTGTGTTTACATAGCTAGTCTTATTCACATATAAAACGTCCTTTTGTTCTTGGTTTGTTTGTAACTTTATAATTCAATTTGAAACCGAAATTTTTAGTTTATAACTATGTTATAATGTTTATTTCCGCTGTGTTTTTCACAAAGTTATGGTTAAACTATGTTTCATGTTCTAACAACCCAACAAAATTTCCATAGTTTTCAATACATAAGTATATAAAATGGCAATTCCTGTTATAAGTTAGAGAACAAAGTAACTAGGAGTAATAGGATGCACAATCAACCTTGACAGTTTTACAAGTCTCAACATTTACAAGTTTATACGATTAGCTAAGTGTAACTTGGATTAACCAAGCAGGCTTGTCAGGCCCATAGATCTATGACATCACCAGACTAGCATAGTTAATGATTGTACATATAATCGTCATATATGGTAATTCTAAGATCACTAACCAGAACATACAAGTGAATTGCCATAAGTTACAAGAATCAAACGTTTTACAAGTGCAACGATTATAAGGTAACATGTTTCACCCCAAGTGTGAAAATATGAAAAATGGGTATAGAAATACTCACATGTGAAAAATATATAGTTGATGATTGATAAGAATAATAATCGTCGTTCCAACATAATCCTTCACAAGGTACCTAAATATATATATATATATATACAACACACACACACACATATTATTTATATAATATAGATATATATATATATATATATATATATTTTTTACAAGGTTAAGTTTATTTGTAATGAGTTTAATGATTCAACGAGGACTAGGGATTTAAGTGGATTTGGTATTTAGGGGTTTTATTAATTATGTAAAAAATGAACTATACAAGTTAAACATTTTAGTATAAGAAAAAATGTAGGAAAACCATTGTTTACAGTTTACTTACAAGTGCAGTATCATTTGTAACTTTTATTAAAATAATCCTTATTTTAAACAATATATGCTTAGATATTATTTGAACAAGTAAGGATTTAATGAGTTAAAACAATATTTAAAGTCCATTTTATAAGGAAATCCTAAGTATATTATTTGAATAAATAACGATTTAGTAAGTTAAAACAATATTCTAAGTCTATTTTATAAGAAAATAATCAAAATATATTATTTGAACAAATAATAATTTAGTAAGTTAAAACAATATTTAAAGTCTATTTTATAAGAAAAATTGCCTAAATATATTATTTGTTTAAAAACATTCAATAAAAGTATTAAAATCTTTATGAAATAAAATTGCAGGAAAATAATATAATAGATTTACAAACTGATTTTTTATAATTTTTAAAAAATAAACTAGATTCAATTTGAAGGCTTAAAAGCCTTTAAAACAAAACATGGGGTCCCCCGGATTCGAACAGGGGACCTCTTGTTCAGAATCCTTCCATGTTACCACTAACCAAGGCTCTCAGCCGCGGTATAACTTGTTTCCAAATTGCTTTAAGCTAAATCAATAAAACAAACCCTAAATCCAAGAACCCTAATTCGATTAATCCCAAAATGAAGTATCAACGATGTTATTTGTAACACCCGGTTATTTTATTAAAGCAAATAAAAGAGGAAAACATCAATAAACCCAAGTTGAGGGGTTAAAAATGTAAAAGGGGACAAAAGTACAAAAGTTGGTGTAAAGGTGGGCGTGGCCGCCCACCCTCTTTTCACATCACCTTTTCACTCGGTTCTTGTGAGTGTGAGAGCAGAATCTTTGGTTTGAAGAAGAAGAAGAAGAGGTTGAATTCAAGGTAAGAATTCGAAGTTTTTAAGTGTTTGTGATGGGTTTTGTCTCGGTTATATGCTTATGTTCTTTTGTGTGTGTTTGGTGGGTTTCTAGGTGCTTGAACTCATTTGCATACGGGTTAGAAGAAAGATACACCCATAGTTGCACCAGGTGAGTTTCTAGACCCCTGTTTTACTTGTTTTAAACTCTTTGGGGCTGAAAATGTATTAAAACAGTTTTTTATTATGTTTATGTAAGTATACCGGTATGTATTATGCATGTTTGAAGATGTTTTTAGGTGTTATTAAATTGTTCATGTTTAGAATAGCCTTGGTAAGCTTAGAACAAATAGGCTTGATGTTTGGGTTCGAAAATATCCTAGAAACATGTCGAGCCAAAGGTTCATGCGCCTAAATAAGGCTCATGCGCCTGGAAATGCCTTAGAAATGTTTAAGTGTAACTCATGCGCCTGAACAGTGGTTCATGCACCTAGAACTTGTAATCGGACGACTAAGTGTAGGGTCATGCGCCCCAATAGTCTCTATGCGTCTGAATAGCCCATGCGCCTAAGTATGCCCAACCGCCCACACCCTATGCGCCTAAGTGTCCATGCGTCCGAATAGTATCCATGCGCCTGAATAGCTCATGCGCCTAAGTGTTGAAACGGTTAAGTATTGGCTGATGCGCCTGCATAGTGATGAAACGCCCAAACAGGGCTCATGCGCCCAAATAGTGTTGGTGCGCCTAAACACTTAGAATTTATTACGAATATTTGAGAGTCTGTGCTAACTAAGGTTTTGACCGAGGTTTGACTAGGGGTTATTAATGCTTAGTCTTGTGCATGTTTATGATTATTCCATATTATTATTATTACTATTAGTTTATGACTTTACGTGGTGTGTTTATTATCGTAACATAAAGTATTACTAATAATAAAGCGAAAGAGAAATGAAGAAGAGAAGTGAAACTTAAATAAAATGTTAACAAGTCTTGCAAGCACATAGGAGGTGCACGGCCATGTTGTCGTTAGCTCAACTGTGATGCGGGTTAGCTACCCTATTATGCACACGGGGCCAGTCAATTGTGATTGGCGGACCTTTGCAGCGTACCCTAGGTGACTGGGCCAGCCTTGTATACAGTATTTAGAGCCCTTTGAGGGAACAGGGCCCAGCGCCAGTTTCCCCCGCACACATCGTTTAGGGTATTGCTCATTGGTCCACATAGATAGTGAAATATAAAGATAAAAGAGTACAGAATAAACAAGGCATACAGTAAAGAGAAGAAGCATTATCTGATTGTAAGTTAATGCGTGCTCACGTATAAAGAGGTGAAATTTTCATAAAAAGAGTATTTTCATATATATACCTTATAGAAAGTATTTTATTACTTTTAAAACTAGAACTCACTCAGCAACGCTGACTTTTATACATTTTCAGTTGGTAGGTAAACAATGCTGAGGATGGCACGAGGGTGAAGCTACTCGGCAGGAAAAGACTGACATCCATTCATACTTGTTATTGCTGTTTTTTTTGTAATGCAACTAAACAATTCTTTTGTATTCATTAAACAACAGTGTATGAGTCAACAACAGTGTTTTTAATGAAATGAATGGCTTTTGTTAAAACAATTCCGCTGCTTAAGCTTGTAAATTTATAATGTTTAATGTATTTAATGTTGTGAATGACCAACTGTGAGGTCTCCGGGAATAGGGCCTTACATTATTAACCAAATCATTGTTAGGGCTTTCATTCATCAGTTAAAAACGAACATGTATGTAAGTTTAGTTACCCGATAGTTGTTTGATTTCAATGATTCGACTCGAAGAACAAAGTGCGACCAACGTGGAGCTCGATTGTCGTTCAAATGACGATTATAATCCAATTCGCTGCACAGATAGTTTCTAATGAACACCAAGATGAAAAACCCTCTGTAAATTTCGAGTTTAGAAGCGTTGAAGATGGTATTCGAATTGTGGCAGATCACGGTTAATGGAGAGATCGAAGGAGATGTTTGTGTAGCTTTCTAGTGAAATTAAGAGTCGTATTCAATTAAGGATAGGTATATGATTGTTTATCTTGGATTAATTGAGCTATTAATATTGTTTTAAGCTCGAACAGCTATATGAGTAAAGGGCGACGGTTATGCATTCGTTTGGGTGTGTAACCGATGTTTAATCACAATTATTAAGCTCTTTCAAGTTCGTGGTGGGTACACGAGGCGTTTTGGAGCGATTCGGATAGTAATTTGAAGATTTTTAATACGTTTAGGGGGTGGCCAGAGCTCCGCCGGAAAATCGAGGTGAAGGGCGGGGATTGGGTTGTAATTTTAAAAGTTTCACATTTGACCCTGGTAGTTTATATGTTATCATTTTATGCACAAATTTCCTTTTAAAGTTTATAAAATGGCAAAACACACCCCCTAACTTAACTAAATCCAAGTTTTAAATATATATATATATATATATATATATATATATATATATATATATATATATATATATATATATATATATATATATATATATATTATTTTACTTAATTACTTTTACAAATTATTATTAATAATGACAATACTTTTATTATTATTGTTCTTAGTTATTATTATTACTGTTGTAAATTTTTTTATTATTATTACTATAGCAAATATTTTTGTCAATATTATAATCATTGTTGTTATTAGTTTTTTTATTATTTTTATTATTATAATTTTTTATGATTATCATCTATTTAATATGTAATATTTGACATTATTAACTTCCAAACTAAAGAATTAAAACAATAAAATAATAAGCATAAATGGCCCATAAGTTTCTCATATGGCAACAATGGTCCTTACAAGAATAACAATGCTAACTTTCAATTAATGCAAAAATACAAGAAGTTACACTCACAGCTGGTCAATCATCGCACATAAAACATATATTTGTATTAATTTACTAAATACATGCAGCAGAAACATTTAAACATCCATTTCATTTCATTATAATAGCTTTTGCAAAATAATACATCGTTACCAAATTACAAAATACTTGTTGCATTACATCACAAAAACATTATAAAAATGGATGTCATCCAAAACGATCCGAGTAGCCGCCCCGCTGAGCAACCATTACCTGCCAACTGGAAAATGCATAAAAAGTCAGTGTTGTTGAGTGAGTTCTACTTTTACAAAAATGTTATATTACCTTCCATTTGTTAAAACATTTCTTTACTATCGCACGTGATCACACATCATACATACATCAAGGTAATAATTATTATCTTCATCATTGTTCGTTTCGTACATTTCGCACGTTTCACACATTTCATACTTATCGCACTTTTCGTACATTTATTATCTTTCACTTCTATCTAGGTCCTGTACTTAACCCCCCCCCCCCCCTCTTGAGCACAAAGCTGTATCATCTAGGGTTAAGCAACACGGACCCCATATCGCACATATAGAGTAGTCATTAAGACTAACTCCCCTATGTGTGTGAACTCTTATGGGTTAGCCAAAATCGCACACTACATAACTCACAGTAATAACCAAATCACACGTATTGGAGCAGTCACCAAGACTGGTGCCTACTGTGTGTATGAACCCTTATGAGTTAGCCAAAATCGCACGCTATAAACACACAATTGAGCTGACAACTCTCAATGGTTGTGAACCTCCTTTCATTTGCTTGCAAGACTTTTCATTCGTTCATTATGTTCCACTTTCATCATCTTAAATCTTTCATTTCGTTAAGATAATACTTCACGTTCATCATAATAATCACACCACGTAAAGTCACATCATCTTACGTAATAAAAACATATCATACAATCATACATAATAAGGAACATCAACATGAACATACAAACTTACCATACGAGGCACCATCATACATACATAACATACATCTTACATACCATCATGCATAAGCATGAACCATATTGTACATCATCATCACACATCGCATAATACATCATCTATGACTCCAAAAATTCAACTTACATAACCCCCAGGAACCTCTCAAGTCAAAGCCTACACCTTACATTTTCCCCAAAATCAGAAAATAATTCTAAGTCTTTAGGCGCGTGGGCACTATTGGGGCGCATGACCTTCTGGGCGCATGGGAAACACTTAGGCGCATGAGAAACTTCCAGGCGCATTGACACTATTGGGGCGCATGGGCAACACATAGTCATTTCTGGGCAATTCTAGGCGCATGGGCACTATGCAGGCGCATGAGTGCCTTGGCGCATGAACTATCTGGGCGTATAACCCTTAGTCAATTTCAGCCTATTTCTAGGCACATGAGTTCTATTCAGGTGCATGAGGTTTTGGGCGCATGGGACACTTAGGCAGTTATTTTCAGTTGGGCGCATGAGCAATTTAATCATACTTAACATCATAATTTGACTGGGTAAGTAAGATTGAGATTCTTACTGAGAATCGAATATGGTAATCAAGTCAATGACTGAATGGCGGAAACAAACAATCAAAGAACATTCAATGAAAGAATTATGCTCATAAATGCTTTTGTATTATATATATGAAAGTTGATTGATTACAGAGAATAAATAACAACAAAAATTCTCTATGTCTATCAGCAGTCACTTAGCCGTCACCACATGTACAAGGTTATCTATTCTATTTATAGACAGATAAGATGCCTTTTACAAAATGACTAAACTACCCCTGACCTATTACATCAGAACTAGTCTAAGTCTTGATCCGCATCTTTGCTTGTTCATCTGCATTGGCAAATGCGGATGAGTTGACTTGATTAGCATTTCTTCACTTGATCATCCGCATTAGTATGTTGGTCATCCACATTGGTTAATGCGGATGAACAAATACTTATGCACATTTGTTCGGTCATCCGCATTTGTCAAATGCCGATGAACAAAGTCTTGTCCGCATTAATACTTGGTCTTCTGCATTTGTCAATGCGGAAGAACAAATACTTGTCTGTATTTGTTTTATGTCTTCCGCATTGACAAATGCGAAAGACAACACTTGATTTTTCTGAGCAGGATCTTCATCCGCTTTTCTTCTTGGACTTGTGGGATTCCAGCAAAGCAATCATCAAATCACCCATTGAATTGGCATGTATGATCCTTTCAGGGTGCAACAATACTCCCCCTAAGGATTATATAGCCTATGTTCTTCAATGTTTGGGAGGTGATTGATGTTGTGAGGATTCTGTTGGGTCTTATGGAGGTAGTAAAAATGCAGCTTTAGTTGGATCCAGAATAGCTTTAATCATGTTGAAAAAATTTGTTGCTTCTAACATTTTGTCCCTACTTAGCACATGTATCTTCATTTTGCTCATGTTGTATGTTGTAGATGGCTTCTATTGGTAACTTCTTCAAAGAAATAGGTTCCCAAATAGAAATAGTAGAGAGACCATCTCTGTGAAGCAGTAAGCTTCCACCCACATCTACCTCAAGTTTGACAATGTTCCCAAGTTGCAAGGGTGTCTTCTTTTTCTTTCTTTTGTCTCTTTTGGTATTGATACGATCATAGGCCAATTTTAGCAACTTGATGCACTTAGAATGAAGTGAATATTTTGTTCACCCAGCTTATTGTTTATTTCCCTGAAGTGTCTGGTATGTAATAGTGAATGTAGTATTCATCAAGCAATCTTACTTCATATCCACTAATAGTCGTATTTCAGCACCCTCCTTTCCTCCCCACTTCCTTTCAATCACTATCTCATAAGTTTTTTCATCATAGTATACATTTGAGATAGGTGTGGAGGAATGAGTACCAGACACCATTTTTCTCTTTAAAGCTTCTGTTGGTTTCACCTTCAACTCAGGAAACACAACTTCTTCTGCTTGTGTGAAGTCAGCTGGATCGATAAACATCCGAGCATGTTCTTGATGAAAGGATAAACAACAGCACAAACCAAAAGTCAAACAATAATACGAACTATAATTGAATGGTTTCATTGACAAAACCTAACGATTACAAGCTCGTTACAACATAAGAATCAATACTCTTGGCAAGGGGAAGATCGAGCATGATCTCCCCTCTCATCTGGCAGCCCTAGGCCCTCGGGTAGACTCCCTCTCAAACCCTTAATCTCTCTACACATTGAAACTGGTATATATAGGCCTTGGCCCATATTAGATGCGACTGGGCCCATTTGTGCGTTGGACCATGTGTATGGTTCAATAGTACGACTGGACCATGCGTATGGTTCAATCGTACGACAGGACCATTCTTATGGTTCATTCTTACGAATGACCCAATCGCATCTCTCAGTCGCACGACTGGTCCATTAGCATGGCTCAGTCGTACGACTGACTCTCATTCGCATAGGCTCCTACAAATGACCCAGTTTCATGTGTTTACAACATATCAGGTGTAATAAATTAAGCCTAGACTATTCGACAAGCACGGACACGCTATATATGACTATATATGCTCCAACAGTTTGCATTTTCTTCTTCTTCTCAAGGGGATTAATAAAAGACTTATTTTTCTCATGCATATTGTCTTTAATGAATTGAAATTGTTAGTCCTTCTAAACATTTTGAGTATGTTTTCAAATTCATATCCCCTGAACATAGCTGAGTGATTGATCAGTTCCAGTTGAGCTAGTTCTTTTAAGTCATGGATCTCCAGGGCATTTACAAGAGCTGAGTACTCTGTAAAGAATTGCACAGCCGGAGATCATTTTTTACCATGAACATATTCCACGTGTTGTCATACTTCCAAGAAATTATTTTCTAATCAACTTTGCCTTTGGGAGTAGACACCCCTCTGATTAACTCAGCAGTTGTTAGTCCTTCTTGTAGTTTTAACTGAGAGGTTCTGCAAACCATTCTGGGTATTTATGAACTATAGGAGCCAACAATTCTTGATCTTTCTAGTTAGCATCATGTCTTGAGCAGTTACTATAGATCTTGGCTTCTTGTTAGGATTTCTTCTTCTAACCCTTTGAGCATATCTTTTTTTCATTAATCATTTGTAGAGTAGCAGCCCTTAACGAGTTTGTCTTCATATTCCCAATCTTTCTTCTTGTGAATCCTTGGCTTGAAAGATAATCCTTCATTTCCTTATCTGACATGCTATAAGGATCAGGAAATAGTGGATCGGAGTTTGGGTTGATTTCTTCATGGTTGATAGTTTAGGCAGAGGAACCTTTCTTGAAAATGATCTTTCATACTCAATTGTGGTTGATTTCTTCATAGCAGACACTTTTGGCACATGAACCTCTTTGGTGACTGATTTTTCATACTTAGTTTCTAAGTTTGGATCCAGTAGCTTATTCACCTTTTCTTCTTCTTCCTTCATTCCTTCATATGTCATACCAAAGACTACATCTGGATCATACCTGTGATTGATCAAAACATTGCTTTTATCATCAGGTCATCAGATTGAGCCTTTAACACCATTTCTTCCACATATCTCTCTTTTGCCACAGGGCTATCAACATCTTCATGCTCATGAGCATTATATCCTCCTCAATCTCTCCTTCTTTTAAATCAACGAATACAGCTAATTTCTTCAATTGTGCCTCAGCTTTTTCATGTTCTTCCAGGAATTCTGCAATTGCAGCAAGACTTCTTGGGTCATCTGGTTTGGCTTTCTTTGCTGGTTCTTCTTCTTTCATGGGTCTTTTTCCTTAGCTTTCTTAGATAAGTATTTCCTCTTTCTGGTATAAGTTTGAAGTGGAGGACCAGAAGAGGATTCAGCTTGTTTCATCTCCTCAGGCAAATTTTCACCTCTTTTTGTATGTTTTCTTGGTCATCAACCTCTTTTTCTTCTCTTTCTTTTTCATTTTCACAAAACCTTTTAATTATATCTTTTTGTTCTTCTGATAGTGCCACAGCTGGTACAATCTGCATGCTCAACTCTTTCTCCAATGGAACTGAAGATTGAGGAATGACTACAATAGGTTCAGAGTTAGTTGGTGTGCAACAAAATCCCAAAAATCTTCATCTATTGTGAATTCTTCAGAAGTAAAGCTATCCATAGCACTGATTAATTCTTCAAATTCATCTTTCTCAGTTTGAGTAGCATCTGATTGCCCAGAATAAACCACCATTTCTAAGTTGTGTTCCTATTCTTTGTTTGGCTTTCATCTTCTCCTTGTTCATCATTCTCAGAAGAAGATTGTTTCTCATCATCAATAACTTTTTCTTCATCATTTTTGTTTTCTCCAGTCACAGCACTTCTTTGAATTTCAATTAACAATTCAAGTTCAGAGATCCTTTTAGTTTGAGTTTCAACTTGACTTTGGAGATTGGAGATGATTTCAGCTTGTTCTTCAATAATGTTCTCTTGCTCTTCCATAGCTATGGTTTGAATGGCAAGAGTGTCAACATGGCCACTCACTTCTTCTCTAGAATGGTTTAGGATAGCTTTCAAGTAGTCAATTTCTTTCTCTTTGTCTTTCTTTTCAGGTTCATACTTTTTTTTAGTTCTTTTAATTCATGCTCCTTTTCATCAAGCTCTAGAATCCTGTTATCAATGATTCTAGCTCTCCTATTTAGTATTCTTTCCATCCTTTCCACCTTTTGTAAGAGCTTAGATATCAACTTATCCTTTTCATCAGGCCTGTTTATATTAGATTCAGCAAAGCTTTCTGAGGGAGCAGTCTCAAAAGTTGCTCTCTTTACAGGCATTTGAGCATGTTGATCCTCCTCATCTGAAAATGATTTGGATGCTTTAGAAGTGCTAGTTGAGTCTCCAAATTTAGTTGGGTTATCATCGGTGGGCAATGGTTTGTGTGGTGATGTTGGTGAGTGATGAGGTGGTGATATTGGTGATTGATGAGGTGGTGATGTTGGTGATTGATGAGGTGGTGATTGGTGAGTGATGAGGTGGTGATATTGGTGATGGTTGTGGGGTTGGCTGTGGTGTTGGTTGTGGTGTTGGTTGTGGTGTTGGTTGTGGTGTTGGTTGTTGTGTTGGTTGTGGTGATGGTTGTGGTGATGGTTGTGGTGATGGTTGTGGTGTTGGTTGTGCAGCTTGCTCATTAGCAGCCTGTTCTTGTCCTTGATTTATCTGTTGAATCATCCAAGGAAGAAGAGGTGAGTGAGCTCCACTGTAAAAGTTTCTGGGGTCCCTCTTCTTAATGTACTTGTATGATCTTGCATCACAATGAGGAATATCAAGCACGGGTCCCTCTTCTTAATGTACTTGTATGATCTTGCATCACAATGAGGAATATCAAGCACGGGTCCCTCAGTAGCAATATCTGGAAATGCTTCATTTATCATGCACTGGATGAATCTTGGATACATCAAGAACTTGTATATTCTCCCCTCTTATATGTTTGAAGTCAGGCCATTATAAACATAGGCAGACATATTGAATGGCCTGTTTGTACAGAGAGCACAGATTGTTGAGGAAGTGGTGATTGGAATATCATTCCATCCTGTTTTTCTCTTGGATAAACAGTGCTGAAACATGTGGATTAAAAATCTCCAAGGCAAATCAACCAATCCTTTAACAATTTGTTTAGCTTCAAATCCTCCTTCATAACCAATCTCAACAAAGAATGTGGTTATTTCATCATCATCCGGCTCTAGAGGTGCATTAGCATCATCACCAAAATGCAAGCATCTTCTAATAGAATCTTTAGTGATGCTCAGAGTGTGATCGTTGTCAATTCTTCCAGATAGAGTTCTAACACCATCTGCTTCAATTACCTCAGCAGATTCCAGAAAAACCTAATGAGGTTATCATAGATGGTGGGTCTAACAATGATAGCATAAGCTACCCTTGTTGTATAGATGAATTTGATGATATCTCTGAGTCCCTCAGCTTCTGGCACATCAAGGTTTAAATAACTGCTAACATTCTGGAGCTTGCTCCATGAAAGATTTGCCATATAATCTGCATAAAAGACATGTGTGTCAGTTTTAATGAGAACTCATGTGTATCGTTTATCAGTTTGACATTAAATGGTCAAAGATGAACTTTGACATTACTGTATCATTGTTGTTACATCAAATGGTGAATTGTTGTTCAACAATCACAATTTCTATGTTTGAACCATTTATTAGATGTTATTTCATTGATTTGTTACACATTTTCATTTTTCATCATGCTTTGTACTTACACCACACATGACTATTAAGGTTTTTCATGATGATTAAAATTTATTAGTTTGCATGATCATTGAAGTCGAAAAGGTGTATTATATTACCTCAATAAATCGAATTTTTGTGTCCTTCGTTATCATTTGGTTCTTTGTTTGATTTAGGTTTAACAATCCGAAAGTTGGGTCTTGATGAAATGTTTGGAATTTCACCTTGTTTTCAATGCAACTGTAGTTTCAGAATCGATAACAAGAACAGGTTGAGTAGAATCACACAAAAATCTTTAGTTGTTTATGATAAAGATGATCGAAGTGGGTGTACTATGTATTTGTGCTCGTCTCACTATGAAGTCTCTCAAATTTGAAAAGTATTAAATGACCCGTTAAATTCCTTTAAATAGTCAAGTAATGCATTCTAAAAGATTTTTCAAGTTTAAGAGCAAATGCGGTTACCACTGTAGCAAATGCGGAAGTGTAAATTTTTGACTTTTGGTCCTCCGCATTTGTTAACTGTAGCAAATGCGGAAGACAAAAATTTGGACTTTGACTACCCGCATTTGCTCACTGTTGTAAATGCGGAAGTTTTGTTACTTCTGTTTTCTTCTATCCGCATTTGTTCACTGTTGCTAATGCGAAAGAACTAAGTTCATCAGCATTTATTCACTGTAACAAATGCGGTTGACAAAACTTATTCAGCGGTTGAACACTTAAACGTTTGTCCACATTGACTAATGGGGTTGAACACTTGAAAATTATTTTATCCGCATTGATAAATGCGGTAGAACAAATTTTTTGTTCCGCATAGGTTTTAACACTTCAAAATATCATGTATACTTGTAACACACTAATGCGGTAGAGTAAAATCATTGTCCGCATTAGTTTCACTTGAAAATATAAAGCTAACCACATTGGTTATAAGCATGGGTTACCTTCACCCGCATTGACCAGTGCACTTACCTGCATTAACTTTTGAACTTAATCATAAGTTAATCTGACTAAATTGATTTGTCTATTATGAAGTCTTGTCCTTTATTGATTTTTCTAATGAAGTTGACTGTTAAAATTGTCAATTCTTGCTTGGATTGACTTGTATGTCACAAGTGATACAAGTTTCCCAATTTTGACTGATGTTGAACTTTTCATGCTTCCAAGAATCTACATAAGCTAAGATACAATGGTATAACTTTTTGCAACAACACATGCATTTTCTTTTTCTTTTGTTTTTAATGTTTTTAAGAAAGTAATTTAAGATAGTAACAATCTATAAAGATTTAATCAAAAATTTTAAATTACTCACCCTAAAGTTTATATCCACATCTGGATAAAAACTTTAAAGATTTAAAAACCTTTTTGACAATTTTATACATTGATTATGATAATGAAGAGAAGTATATCTTTTGTTGGGATCATATCAGTCTTACATTACACATGTGCATCCTTTATGATTAAATGGACATGTTTATGAACTTGATGATTGAAGGTATGTTTGTCCTCTTAAACTCATAGCAGGTTGATATTTTGATGCAAATGATTTTTATCATATTTTTGGTTAATTTAATTATTAAATGTGTACCTCACACACATAAGCATGGAATGATCAACCATCCTTATACAATGCATGGTAGAACTTTTTCACAACTTTTCTTACCAGGTTACTTAAGTTATGAGAACTCATTTTCACTAATCCTTATTAGGATTCTTTTACTTTGATCCTTTTCATGATGATCCTCATTAGGATTCTTTTCACTTCACTTTGGAAGGTGATCCATGATGGGATTCTTTTGTTCATTCACTTGGAATGTATTGCTTTTGTAGATTCATCCACTTTGGAAGTGTTCCTCATTAGGAATCTTTTGGATCAGGACATCTGCACTATGTGCATGTTTCATCAGGTCTTTACTCAGCAAAACAAAGATGAAACTGATGTAGGTGAAAGAGATTCATAAAGTATCATTACCTGGTGTGTTTAGGTTACTACACACACATGCACTCAGATAAGCAAATACATACCTGTACTTTGTGATAAGTGTTCACTATTAAATAAGATTTTAATTCATCACTTCATGTATCTTCTCTTCCAAGTTGAGCCTACCAACATATCTGGTAAGTCATGACATTCTTGCAATTTTTTGAAATTAAGCACAGTGAATGATATAATGACTGTAATTATATCATTTCCCAATCTTTTCTTCATCAAATTGATTTCTTTTTGTGTTTTCTCATGTTTTTAATGTTTTTGATGTTTTTCATGGTTTTACTCAAGGTTAATCATGCCAATTAACTGAACCAGGAATTCAAACCTACTAGGTTCAAATGCTGCAAGATCGGGTTTGTCACAGAAACACTTGGATTTCTCTCAAACTCACTTATACAAACACTCAATTCAGATGAAGTAAAGTCTTTCATAAGAGTTGATAATAATATAATAAGTAGTGAACACACATAAATAAATTTTCAAGGCACTTGTATATATTATTTCTCAACTCAAGATATTACAAGACTCTTACAAGCATCATACATGAGTTACAATGAGAGACTATATATACTAGATCCTACAGCTGCATATACTTTGATACCAGCTGGAAACCTAGGACTAAAGCATATACTACAATGCTAAAGTTAAGGTATCTTAGATAAAGTATTATCTAAGATATGGTAGTCATGACATGTCCATGACTTACCTTTTGTCACCAACTAAAGATGGCAACTGTACTAACATAAAAAGGTAAATAGTGGATTAAAGTATGGTCAACTGCATGGCTTTTGAGAAAACGCCATGCAGTATCTCAGAGATTCGCAGTGGAGTGTCAGGAAGGCCATACTTATGTCCACTGGATAATAGCAGTGTTTTCTGAAGGTAAGTTGGCTTCGGAAGAACAAGTTCTTCCAAACCCACTTATACTTTGGAAAAGGCTTCTATACTTCCGAGGCTTGAGGACTTTTTTACTTCGGAAGTTGACTTCAGATCTTTCTTTCTAAGTCTTGAACTTCGGAAGCAGGTTCTTTGTCTTTGGAAGTTAGAACTTTTCCTTCGGAAGTAAGCTTTACACTTTGTCTTGGGAAGAGCTCCTTTTTTCTTCGGAAGTTCCACAATTAGCTTCGAAAGTCCTTTACTTGTAGTACCAAAATCTTCTAAGTGACTTGGTTTTGGTTGCACCAGCCTTTCTAGATCCATCAAACTCCCCCTAGGCTGATGCTACCGAAACCTCACTATTCCTGCTTCTCGAAGCTTTCAGCACCAGGGACAAAAGATATTTGTCTGTCTCTTTGTTCTTCCCTGAAGTGGTGCTGAGAAGCTTGTACAAGTCATTGGTGGATAGGAGATCAGTCTATCACTTTGAATGACATGTACCCTTTCTTGTGCCCCCTGAAAAGAGTTAGTTGACGGGAGTTATAGTCATACTCCTATCTAACTATGGATTCTAGTTCAGGACCTTCAACCATTTGTAAAAAGGCTTTGCCTTGGGTTGCTGATCCCTTCCTTTCCTCCTCCTCTCTCAGTTTCAAATCTGCTTCAACCTTGCTTCTAGCAGTTAGCTCAGCCATATGAAGGCTACCTAGATGATTTCTGATATGGGCAGCTACATCAGAGTTTGAAGGGTTGGAGAATGTCTTCTCTGCTAACTCAGCAATATCAAATCTGCTTAAGTGTAGCAGAGATGAGGCACTCAGCCTGTTGAGCTCTCCATTCTCTCTTTCAACAACAAAGTTGTGAGAAAAGTCTTCAAACCTCCACCGGATGATCTTCTTTCTAGGTGCAAGAGGTTGTCTTGGCACCCTGTCGCTTTTCTTCGTATCTAGTAGAGTCACCAGCCTTCTCCTTAACTTCTTTTCTTCCTCATTCAAAGTGTCTAAATTGAGGCCAAGGAGATTTGCAGCTTGGTCCAATGTTCCTCTGGGCAGATCAAGAAATTGATCTCTAGTGAGGGAACTTGAGGATCCGTCAACATAAGTCAAATTAACAGAATCCTCCACACAGGAGATATCGCTCAGAGTTGTGCATTTTATGAGCTTTGTCTTGATTGCTTGGAATTCTTCTAAGGAGAGATGTTTAGAAGGCTGAGGGGATGGTTTAATGGGTTGATGGGTAGGTTGATGTGTTTGGGTTCTGGCTAGAGTTTTGGGTTGAAGGATGGGAAGTTTAGGTGGTTGAGGTGAAGGAGTTGGTAGGAGTGATGGTGTAGGTTCAGGGGTATATGGTTTAGTGGTTGTTTCGGTTTTGATGGGGAGTGAAAAAGGTATGGTTTTAGGTTGTGGTTGGGTTTGGAGTTTGGATTGAGTGGTTGCATTGGAGGTCATCCCCTGTCCCCTTCTGTACATCTCCTTCCTCTTCCCCACACAAATGTCAGCCTTAGTGTCACTGACATGTCGCTAGAGAGTCTTTTCTAACATAGGACCCACCTGCCTGCCAGAGAAGCCATGAGCTTTGAGATAGCTCTTCATCCAGGCCTTCTCACCTATTTTCTTGGCAGCGGTCAGTCCTGCTTCCTCTTCCTTCTCCTTCTTCTGCAATAGCTTTTCCCTTTCAGCTCTCTTTCTCTCTTTCTCCATTTGATCTTGCTATTTGTTAAAGAGCCATAAGATCGTATCATTGTTATGTGGAGATAATTCTTCTTGAGAGAAACCTCTGGAGGTTAGGAAAGTTATCCTTTCCCTCTTGAGCTGTAGATCAGCTTCTTTTTCCTTTCTCTCCCTTTATTCTTCCAAGGCCAACCTTGTAGCTTCTTCTTTTTGCTGTTTTAGGAGCAAGGTTGCCTTTTCCAGCTCTATTAACTCCTCTAATGGTAGCAGGAGTACATCCTCAGTTGTAGCTTCTAGATGACAAGTCTATCGATGATCTCTACCCTTTTTCGGTTGTTGACTGCCTCCTGGTTGGCTGCAGCTGCTTTGGTACTTGTAGCTAACAGTTTTCCAATTGTTAGCCCGCCTTTTCTTTTGAGTTTCTTCAACCTTTCTTCCTCCTGAAGCTCTTCTGAAGTCATCTTCCTCTTTCCTTTGATGTCTTCGGAAGTACTAGACTTTAGGGGTTCTTGGATAGAAGATTCGGGTTGAGTAGTAGAGATGGGAGCTG
Organism: Flaveria trinervia; assembly: GCA_025506515.1. Lineage (NCBI taxonomy): Eukaryota > Viridiplantae > Streptophyta > Magnoliopsida > Asterales > Asteraceae > Flaveria > Flaveria trinervia. The sequence goes on along the minus strand of CM046442.1, from coordinate 99,541,671 downwards.
AAGTTAATGCAAATGTTGGAGCTAAAGGTTGAGTGAGAAAATCCTCCCTATTAACCTCATATGCAAGTTCCAGGATTGCATCTGTGACTATTAGATCATTGGATAATGAGAAAAGTCCTTCCGCAGTAGCAATCTCAGCTTCGGAAGTTTGAACTTGTTCTTCCGAGGCTTTGAATTGTGCTTCGGAAGTCTGTGAAAATGCACTATCTGTCCCAACAGTTTCAATTGCTGGGCCATCAGTCTTTGTTTCCCCTTCAAAGTTAATCTTAGGTTCCACTTGGAGCTTAGGTTGACCAACTTCCTCAGTAGTGGTAGAAGGTGCATTTAACCTCCGAAGCTCTTGAGCTCCGAAGTAGATCACAGACATATCAGGGCTTGGCTATTCTATGAGAGTTTCCAACAGGAACTTGTTAAAGAACCTATTGAGATCTTGGATCATCCTTTGATCCACTTGAATAACAACTGGAGGAGGCTCAGGGAAGATTGAAGCTTGTTGCACAGGATATTTTGATCTCAAGGAAGTGAGAGCTTGACTTTGGGTTTCCTCTTGTCTTTGACTTTGTCTCTGAACACTCTCCCCCTTTTTGGTAGCATCATCCTGAGAGCTTGATGAGCTAGAGGAAGAGGTCAAGGAGACCTGAATTGGTACATACCTAACAGACCTCTCAATCTGTTTCTCAGCTAGTTTGGCCTTGAGAGTTTCAATCTCAAGTTGCTGAGTGGCAGACCTATCCTCTAAAGTCTTAACCTTGGATTCAAGTTTTGAGACTTTAGAAAGTAGGTCTTGGATGGTAAGTTGCATTCTTCCCTCATCTTCTTTTGAAGAATCATGGGGAGATGAGGTAACAAACCTTGTATGTTCATCCTCACCACCAGATATGGTTTCTAGGCACCCTGGTTTCCCTTGCTCAAAGATGTCTCTTTCAGAATCATCAAAGGGCATGGTTGCTGTAGATTCAGTCTTGGTGATATTACCACTGTCCTGAGGATCCATTGAGAATCCTTTAGTAGTGGCAGCTGAATCTACATGAGTCCCCTCCACATCAATGGGACTCACCTCAGTAAAGGTTTGCTGATGGGGGCTAGAGATAAGAGGTCTCTCTGGGCTCTGTTGATCCTTGAGAGGGTGTTGTGGATCAACTTCATTGCCCTTAAGAGACATAATCTCTTCATCAGTTCCAATTAAAAGGTCAGTAAAGGATATGGAAGTGAAACCTAATGACCCGGGACATTGATAAATGTCTAAAGGCATTGAGCCTGTGATAGGGCTGTCCCTTTTTGGCTGCTCAGGGGAGTATAGAGACTCACCCTGAGGGCTTTTAGCTTGGGTTGTGAGCTCATGGGTCTGAGACTGAGGAGACTCAAGACCCATATTGAGGTCAATTGTGAAGGATGGTTGGACTCAGGCTGAGTGGGAGACCTTTGTTCCACTCTAGCCTTTTTGGGTAGAACATGAGGAGCGTGTTCAATCAAAGAAGATTGAACAAGGGTTCGTTTGGGATGTCTCTGATAAGTAAAGGTAATGGTTGGAGAAGGTAGATTTGGCAAATTGGGGGTAGTTGCTGGTGTGGGTTCATCACATGTGGGGTTGATAGGGATGTCACCAGGAGCCGTTGGCTCAGTCATACCTAGAAGAAGTGTAGTATCTCTTCCTGTGAAGTTGGTGGACACTCTCTTCAAAGTCTTGAAGATGGTCGGCCTCATTTGAGGAGCAGTCAGAACAACTGCACAGACAACCTTGCTCTGGTCCAGCTCGCAGTTGATTATGTGCTGGAGAAACCTCGGATACATGAGGAATGTGTCCTTTTGAAGATTTCCCATGAGTTTAGTCAGCACAAATCTTTAATAGTTGAAGCGGAGGTTTTTCACCAGCCCATGAACTAGGCACCCAAGTTCATATGGGATTTGATCCCATCCCCCAGATTTATTCGACAGGCAGTGAAGGACCACGTGTAGCAGGAACTTCCATTTGTACGAGAAGTTAAATTGTAGACAGTTGATCTGCTAATGTCTCCATCATATCCCATTTGGAGATAAGAATTGTCTAAATCTGCTTTGGGGAATTCTGTTGGAGCGCCCTCATCATGAAGCTCTAGATGCTCCTTGATGATCTATTCAGAAATGACCAACTCCTGACCATAGATGCTCGATCAAATGAGACGAACCCCATTTAGGGTTTCAATCTGACCATTTGCCCAAAATTCAGACATATGGTTTGAGAAAATTGTGGGGTTTACAGTCAAAGCAGTGTAGTAAGAAGATTGGGTTAGAAAGGAGATGATATCTGAGAAGTCAGCATCTCTTGAAGAATCAAGAAGTGCGACTTGTTTGTGCTGAGGGTTTAAAGCCATTGGAAAGGTGAACGGGGATGATTTGAGCTGGGGTAAAGTTGAGTAGGAGAAATTTCTAGGGCAGTAAAATTTGCAAGTAAGAGAGTGAAATTGAATAGTCGAAATTATTTAAAAGATTGTGGAAAGGCGGTAATGGGGGTAAGGATAAGGTGATGTGATGGTTTAGTGGATGAAATGATAGTGGCGGTAAGGTTAAAATTAGTAAAATAATCCAACATCATTATCAAAATCTTTGCTTTTTACATTGTGGGGCCCAAGAAATTTACGTTAGACAGTGAAATCTCTCTTCCGAGTGTAAAACATTTATGAAGGTAACTTGTCTTCCGAAGGCAATTCTTACTTCCGAAGCCAAAACTTTGCTTTCGAAGGTTAGAGTTGCTTCCGAATAGAGAATTTGTAAGTTTTGGAAGTAGATCTGATATACAATCAATCGCTTCTTCTGAGGCCAAAAATTCTTTCGAGAAGAAAGTTATCCTTTGAGAAATTTTGCTTCGGAAGATATGAGAATGTCTTCCGAAGGTTAATTTCTCTTTGGAAGGAATTTGCACTTAGAAAATTTCAGAGAGAATTTCTTGTAACAGGGCTTAAATTGTATTGACACAAGACTTACATATTAAAAAGGTTTTCAAAAGAGATCAAATTAATCAATGTTTATCATCCTAATAGCTTTTATGATATACTTGAACCTTTGTTCATAAAAAGCTTTGGTAAACTGTTAGGATCTTGTATTTAAACGAAATACAAACTGATTAACGTGTAGACCAAACCAAATAGTGCGGAATCCTATTTGATTGGCGATCTAATCAGTGAGAACGCACGTAGAAACAATAAGGAATTGAATCTAACGTTAAGAATCGATTAGGAATCAATCTGCAGCGTTCTATGAACTTGGAGTATGAACTTCGAGGCTTCTGGACAACTAGGGTACGTCTAGAGTCAAATAGGAATCAATGCTTACGTTTTTTCATGAATTAGGTGGTATTTATAGGTTAGGGTTGCTTATTTGGGTGACTGAACCATTAGCATGGTTCATTCGTGCGATTGAGCCATGCGTTTGATCCATTCTCACGACAGAGCTTTCAGTCGTGCGACTGAGTTAGACGCATGAAGTTGTTCAGGCGCATGGACTATTTAGGCGCATGGACACTCAGTCGCATGGCCATTCGGACGCATGAGAACTTCACTTCACCAAGTTTGGTGTATTCAATATTATAACATTATGCATAACACTTCAAACAATCACAAACCTATATAATTACGTCAATATGCGTTAATCAACCATTAATGAAATATTAAACATTATAAACACAACCAAACATTCTGTATTTCATTAAGTACCCAATAGTTACATAAAGTGTAAGACATATTACATTCAGATCAGGATCTAGGTACATATATGTATCAACAAACTCCCCCTTGGACCTAGATCTATCTAATGTCTTACCTTCTGCATCACCTCTTCATACTTCTTATACTTTTCCTCTCTAGTGACTCCTGCATGTATCTCGAACGCAAAGCAGAGTCTTATAACATTTTGGAATTGGAGGGCTTGTACAATATCTTGCGGGTCATAGAATAGTGGCCACTTGTATAATGTGTAGACATCATTATCAGACAAGTTAGTGAGCCACATTAGGTCAAACACCCTGATGGTATTCATTTGTCCCTCTTTATTTAGAACTATGACCGCCTCCCCGGTTCTCCAATCATAGTACCACCACTTAAAGTGTGGAGTGAAGTCCTGTGGCATTTCCCTGAGATGGATTCTAGACATTGTTCTTGGGGGACTCCACTTCAGCACTATCTTGGGCTCACCAGTGATGGAGTCAACTTCAGATCGTCTGATATACCTCGTAGGTTGTTGAGGTTTGAAGTTGACCCACCTGGTGTGGTACTCTTTCTTTAGGACAGCCTCAAACTAGCCTAACATCTTCCTTGGGTCAGCATATAATAACTTCAATTTCGCTAGCTGGTTGAGCTCAAAACCAGGTAGAGTCTTTAGATCATGTGAAAATCTAAAGTACTCTATGCCCTTTTCCCTCTTTATTGCATAAACATTTAGATCCTCGAAATATGCCCACGCAATAATCCTGCCTGACACCTTATGATGTTTCTTCACTCTGTAGAGTTTGGTGTAGACATTTTGTTTAGGAGCTTCGCGTTGGGCTCGGATTTCTTCGAAACAAGCAGCCCATCCTGCCTTTCTAATATCAACATCATCATTTGAGGCTTGGCCTTTTCCTTCAATCTTCTCAGACTCCTGCTCCATCTGATCCAATACCTCAAATGTATCACTGACTAGGGATTCACCCAGATTGGGGACCACATTTCCCTTATTGTCAGCGTACTGAGGATAGTGCTCTGCTGTGATGTCTTCTATCTCTATCTCATCAATGTCATTTAGCTCTTCTTCACTGGTAGACTCAAAAGTTGGAGCATCCTTAATGATCTCATCTGGGTTCAGCTTGAATATTTCAGCCAGTTGCTCATTTGAAAGATCATGAATTATTTCCCCTTCTTCAGGGGTATAACTCACAGATCTCCTAATGATCCCTTGTAGATCAAGAATTATAGTCAATTGAGTCTTGATCTGCTGAAGGGGAGCAACATCAAATTCGTCCCTTTGAAAGTTTGGATCTGCTTGTTGTAAACATGTAACACGTCAAACATTAGTTAATAATCAAGACAGAAATACATTAATCTTAATATAAACATCAAATACATAAGTTTAATACATGATTCAAGTACAAAAGCTATCAAATACATAATCATCTAATCATTACTTTTATCTTGAATCGATGGATCATCACTTGGTGAGGCAGAAGAGGAAGCTTGTTGGTCTTGATTTCTCTTTGATCTTCTTTCTTGACCCTGAGCTGAGGCAGATGCAGGTGCATCTCCTCCTTCATCATCATCATCATCCTGCCTGTCCCCTGTCTTTTCTTCCTCATCCCCTTCATCATCATCACTCTCCATCTTCATCCTCATCATCATCCTCACCCTCATCACCATCTCCTTCCTTTATCTTCAGAGGCTCATATTTAGTTCCTTTGAGCTTGAGCATGATAGACTTTTTAGCATCCTCCAACTCCTCAATCTTCTTTGCTGATATGACTCTATGCTCTTGGAGTTGGGGAATACCTTCGCTCTGAGCAGCCATTTGCTGTGCCTGCTGCTCAATTAGCTGAGCCTGCTGAGAGATCTGCTGGGACTGTGCAGCTGTGAGATCTGCCAGCTGACGAATCTGCGCAGTCTTCTCGTCATTGGCTGCTAACAGATGCATCACCATACGGTTCAGCGCTGATAGCTGTTCCTCTACCCCAATGGGAGGTAGAGGTGATCCATATAGGTAGGTGGGATGTGATGATGGTCCGGCTTGGTGGCTAGTGGTAGTAGTGGTGGCAGTGGTGAAGCTTGGGTTAGGTCTAGATGATAGTGGTGGTGATGTAGGTGTGAATGATATGGTGGTTGATGGGATATATGTAGTGGTGGGTGGTGTGGTGACAGTGGTAGGGGGGGTGTGGAATGGTAGTGGTTGCTGTAGAGGTGGCTGTGGTGGTGGCTGTGGCTGTATTGGGTGTGGGAATGGTAGTGGTTGCCGTGGTGGTGGCTGTGGCTGTAGAGGTGGTTATGGTGGTGGCTGAGGTGGTGATGTAGGTGTGTCTGCGCTTCTTTTTCTTCATGTCGTGGGGCTGAGCCATCCTTTTCTTCCTCGATTCTGTTGAGGAGGATGCTCCCCCTAGAACACGGTTGGACGGCTCTGGAGCATAGGTGGTCAGCGGCAGTCTCTCCCGATCCACTGGGGCGTTCACCAACCGCCCGGAGTCCATGTTCTGTGGGAACGACTTTGCTTCCCACAGTCCTAGTCAGTGGCTCCTCATCTGACTCCTCATCATCCTCACCAGGTATAAAATCCTAGTGAAACCCAGCCGACTCTGCTATATCTCTAGTGGGGGAAGATACTGGAGGTGTACTATCAGTCATTGTGCCCCTCGGTGGAATGGGCATGGTATCTCCAGCATCCCCGCTATCATCATCATCAGAGTCATCGGAGGGAGAGCAATCTGCTCAACATCAGAATCACTATCATCGTGGCGCCACTTCCTCCGAGCTGGCACCACATAGTCCTCACGGGCCAGATGCCCGAACAGTTCCACATGCTTCCCCCCCTGTACACCTTCATCCGGCCTAAGGTGGTATCATCCATCACCTCAAGCAATACTCTACTGCTCTTCCTTATCCTTCGGCAGGGAAGGGAGCTTTTGTCTATAATCATCTGCATGAATCGGGGGTACATGCAGAAGCCCTCCTTCCCTTTCCCCTCAATGTTCTCCACTAAGTAGGTGAAAATCATCCTGGAGAAGCTGAACGGATGGTTCAGCACCAACGCTACATAGGCGTTCTGGATCCGATCTGACAACTCATCAAATCCTCCCTTCCTGGATGCTATGCACTTCAGTAGTATGTGAGCAAGGTACTTGAACTAGGGACACAGGTTGCTCTTGTTGAGCACCCCTGTATTGATGTCCCCAGAGTACTTAGCTCGAAGAAAACATCCTCTGACAGTAAGGGGTTGTAGTCTAGTAGGACAGTCAGCATCTTCCCCCAACTGCAGCACAATCCTGAGATCTTCCTTTGTGATCTCAATCGCCTCTCCAAAGATAGTACTCCTGATACAGTGAGGCTAAGAAGATCGGTCAACTACTGCACCTTCCCAGAAGGCCTGCTGTATAGAACAATATGGAGTACATGGAGCAGATATAGCATGTGCAATTCTCGATCTCCTTAGAAAGGTGATAATGCCAGAAAAGTCTGTAGCATTTCTAGAATCAGATCTAGATGAGCACATATGTTGTGCTTCGTACTCATTGTCCATCGACTCGTCATCTGTTACACAATGAAATTAAACATTAGTATCCATTGGCTAAGAATTCTTGAATCACTTGGACTTGAAAACCTTTTTTTTCTGTCATGCGAATGAGGTTGTGCGACTGAGATCAAGTCGTGCGAATTAGCAGTGCGACTAAACTCCAGTCGTGCGAATTAACCCATACGTATGACTGAGTGTGCTACTAGACTCATGCATATGTAAACTCATGCGGTTACACCAGTCGTGCGACTGAACTCATACGCATGGTTCAGTCGTGCGGTTTAGCTAGTCGCACACATCAGTCGTGCGACTGAAGTTCATCAACCTGTCCATTGCATGTTGTTCTGACTGTTCAATTAAAATTCAACTTTTCACCAATTTTGAATTTTAGACTTCGTGCTCTGGTTCATTAGACTCGCAATCCATTAGTTTAACACCTAACATCTTTAATTTCATCTGTTTACGTCGTTTAGTTAGGTTATTTGAACACAATGTTACGGTTTTTCTAAGGAGTCCGATTGTCCAGATTATGTATCAATTTGAGTGATATAACAATGGTTCTGCACCGCAAATTACTGTAAATCAGTGCAAATGGTCAGTACTCGAGAATAAGAGTTTATGGTGATCAAATGAAATTTGGGCAGAGTAACGTTAGTCGTGCGAATTAGGGCAAATTTTGGAGTGGTGAGTCTCTGCGACCGATTCTCCCTCTATTTATACTTAACCTAAATTCAATCGTACGACTGGGCTAATACGCACATTTCATTCAGGCGAATGGGCCTCAGTCGTGCGATTGGTTCAGTTGGCCCCCTTCAGTCGTCCGACTGGAGTACAGTCGTGCGACTTACTCATTCGTTCCTCTTAAACATCCGACTGGGTCATTCGTATGGTCATTCGGTTGAATGGTCCATACTCATGGTCCATTCGTACGAATAGCTCCCATTCGCATGATAAGTCCATACTCATGGTCCATTCGTGCAAATGGGTCATACTTATGAAATTTTCTGCATTTCTTACCATTTTCCATTTAAACCCCTTTTTTAAGCTTTAGAATCAACATTATACACATTTGATCATCTCAAACATGATCCTTTTATCTTGAAAAACTTTTGATCACCTCAGACGTGATCATTTTAAACACTTTGTCACCTCAGACGTGACCCATTTATCTTTTGAAAACACATGTGGTCATCTCAAACATGACCCTTTTAGGTGAATTAATCCCTTACTGAATTCCATGATGTAGTCCGACAACAAATAAACTGAAATGACTAAATAAATAGAAAATTAAACTAAAGTACAAAATTAAATTTGTTTTTAACTTTTTGTGAGAGGTAAATCCTAGGATAGAAATCTACTAGATTCGTTTCTGGAATAGGCAGCTTCTATTTAGTTTGACCATACCTGGACCAATCAATTTTGGAATCATACAGGCAAGTCAAATCATTTGGGACTTGTTATCAAAACCATTTGATGCTCACTTCTCGGTTTTCATCCAGAGTCGTTAGCAAATTTAGGAAATCATACTGGTACTATTAGATTCCCACATTGATTTGAACTTTCAAGAATTTGTATCCACGATGATTGTCAGTATATTTGTCCTCTTAAATCCATACACAGACTTTTGACACAGATTGGTGATAGTTTAAGGTTTATTATTTCAACAACATTTGTGGATCCCACGCTTATATGATAATCAACATTCCTCAGGAGCTTTTGAGCGGTCTACGGCATTTTGACAAGAAGAGACTATTCTTAGAGCTTTCAAAGAGAAGCCAATCCTCAGGTCAGTGCCATCGCACAGCAGAGAGGCGGCAAACAACAATGAATTCTAGAATATCTAGGTTATGCTTATCCTCAGGTCAGTGCCATCGCACAGCAGAGAGGCACACAACCTATCTTCTTGTTAGAGCATCGTTAATTTCTTTAGCACATAATGCACCAACAACATAAGTTATTAGCTTGATAGCATTTGCCTTTTATTTTTTTTGTGCTTTGCTCTATTTATGGTCATCCGCACACATTTGTGGCGTTTACATGCTCGTTACCCCTTATTGGAATATTGTTGATTGTGTTAACCAGTGATAAATGGGAGCCCACAGTCAGTTGAACAACTTAATTTGATCTTGAGATCGAGTCAGGTCTAATCATCTATTGTGTTTAATCTACCGACATATCATCTGTGGTCTAGCAACCTCTAGGTCTACTTTCATTGTGTTACCTTAGTAGATACCAGTTTTTCTATCATATTTCCTTTTATATTGCTCAACTACACAGACTTAGACTTTGAATTTTGCATCTTTTCTAAATTAAATATTAAAGTCCCTCTTGATTTGTTCCTGTGTACTATCATTTTCCAAAGTATTTGAATCGGTATCACAGATACGATCTACCTTCTGTCAGCTAGCCTCTCCTTCTCCTTCTCCTTTTTTTTAATGTACTACTGGCTGACCTATTCTCCCCCTAAAATTCTAAAATCATAACCGATTTACATATTTTAGGATTTTAATAGACAACTAAATAACATGAATTTAATTTAAAACAAAATAGAATAAATAAAAAAAGAAAAAGAAAAATAGACTAAACTGTATCGGACTACACATGATCATCATCAGGAATAACATCACTTTTCTTTTTAACGCCGTTGACCTCTAACAGATATAGAAAACGGGTTTGTCAAAAGCTTTTGTATAGAGGTGAGCGCGTTGAAATCCGTATTTATTTTTACCACATCGATTAAATTCTTTTCAAAGCAGTCTCGTATAAAATGATATTTTATACCGATGTGTTTGGTCTTAGGATGTTGTACTGGATTTTTAGTTACTGCAATTGCAGCAGAGTTATCAACATAAATAAGAGTAGAAGAGAAATTTAAACCGTAGTCCCGCATTTGCTGTTGAATCCAAATGATTTGAGAACAGCAACTTGCAGTTGCAACGTATTCGGCTTCACAGGTTGATAGTGCAACCAAGGTCTGCTTCTTACACTGCCAGGTCACTAATCACCTCCTAAAGAATTGACACCCTGCTGATGTAAACTTGTAATTCATCTTGCAGCCCCGTAATGCGAGTCACTATACGCAGTGAGCTCAAAGTCATCATCATGAGGATACCACAACCCAAGTGTGGGTGTGCCCTTCAGATAACGAAATATCCTCTTGAACCCGATCAGATGGTTAACCTTTGGCTTAGCCTGATATCTAGAACATAGACATGTAGCATACATGATATCAGGTCTAGAGGCAGTAAGGTACATGAGAGATCCAATCATTCCTCGATACATTGTTGCATCTACCAGATCTCCATTTTCATCAGGTGCTATATCATGGTTTGTAGCAAGTGGAGTTTTAGCTACAGAAGCATTCTCCATGTCAAACCGACTGAGAATGTCTCCCACATACTTGGTCTGATGTAGAAAAATCCCTTTGGGTGTCTGATCCACCTGTAACCCGAGAAAGAATTTCATTTCCCCCATGGCACTCATCTCAAACTCCGCCTTCATTACTACTTCAAATTCTTTGCATAACTCTTCGTTCTTTGAACCGAAGATTATGTCATCAACATAGATCTGTACTAGCAGTAAGTCTCCATCCTTTTCTTTGATAAACAGTGTGCAGTCAATGACTCCCCTATGAAAGTCGTGTTTCACCAGATGAGTCGAGAGTTTTTCATACCAGGCCCTTGGAGCTTGATGAAGCCTGTATAAGGCCTTGTCAAGTTTGTAAACTCTGTCCTGATGATAAGGATCTTCAAATCCCTTGGGTTGACTGACATAAACTATCTCTCGAATTTCACCATGAAGGAATGCACTCTTCACATCTAATTGATAGACTTTGATCTTCATATACGATGCATAGGCAAGGAAGATGCGGATGGCTTCCATCCTTGCCACAGGTGCAAACACTTCATTATAATCAATCCCCTCGACTTGTCGAAATCCCTGAACTACCAGTCGAGCTTTGTTCCTGATAATGACACCTTGGTCATCCTTCTTGCATTTCAAGACCCATTTGGTACCAATGACCTTAGCACCTTTAGGTCTATCTACCGGTGTCCATACACCTAACTTCTTGAATTGAAGAAGTTCCTCTTGCATGGCACTCACCCATGCCTCATCATTCAGTGCTTCACTGACGTATTTTGGCTCAAACTGCGAGACAAAACACCGATAATCACCATCGTGAATGTATCTTTTTCCATTACTGAGGCATAATCAGCTGAGTACAGCTAATTTCTGGTCTGCACTCCTAATCTGACATCCCCAATGACATTGTCTAGGGGATGATAAACATTTAGACGTGATCCTGGAGTGGTAGGAACAACTACCTCAGAGCCAAGATTATGAACATTTGGTTTTGCATCTGAGGTAGAAGGAGTTTGAGGTTTCGAAGTCGAAGAGGCATCACTGTTAGATGTTTGTGGACTTGCAGGAATTGGAACCTGTCTCTCCTGATTGTTCTGGACATCCTCTTTAGCTTCATCTTCTGAGGAGGAGTCACTGTCTTCTAGTGCTCCCCCTGAGTGATGAGATGATTCTCCCTATGAGCTCAATGATGTTGGATCAAGATATGGTTTATTCAATATATCATACATCATTCGTGTAGCTAACTCGTCATCAGAAGGAGAGATAGGGATGTTGAAGGACTTGAAGAATCCATCATAGTCGAAAAAGTAAGCGGGTCCTTTTCCAGTAGGTGGTGTGGTATATCTCTAAACATCAACATTACACCACACTTCTACTAAACCCGTTGAGTTGTTGTAAACTCTCTTGTTCGGTATGTTGTATATGTTGTATCCTACGAAGATCCCTTCATCAGTCTTCTCGCTGAATTTTCCTTCTTAAGTCTTCTTTAGAAGTGTGCACGGCGCGCCAAATGGTTCGAGATACTCCAGATTAGGTTTACGTCGTTGTAGTAACTCGTAACATGTCTTACCATGGCGCTTGACTACCAGAACTCGATTTAATGTATAACATGCATTTGCCACTGCCTCATTCCAGAATTGGATAGGCAGTTTCGAGTCTGCTAGCATTGTCCGTGCTGTCTCTATCAAGCTTCTATTCTTCTCTCAGCAACACCATTCATTAAGGCGTGTAGGGAGAAGTGAACTGGTGCACAATTCCCTTTTCCTTGCAGTAAGCCTCCATCCACTGATTCTTGAATTTAGTCCCGTTGTCTGAGCGTACCTGTCTCACCTTCAGCTTGTAGAGAGATTCCAGTGTGGTTACTAATTCTTTGAATGACTCAAATGTTTCTGACTTGGACTTCAGAAACATTACCCAAGAGAATTTGAGTAGTCATCAGTAACCACATAACAGTACAAGTCACTTGCAATGCTCTTTGTACTGACTGGACCAAACAGATCCATGTGAAGAAGTTCAAGAGGAAGCTCGATAGAATGAACTTTCTTTTCCTTATGAGACTTCTTCGTCTGTTTGCCTTTCTTGCATGCTACATAGAAATCCAGAAGTTGGAAATTTTTTACGTTAACACCTCTCACTAGATCCTTCTGAATCAAGTGATTCATCTTCCGTTGATTAATGTGTCCCATTCTCCTATGCCAGGAAATGGAGTCCTTCTCCGTAACTTTTGATAGGAAGCACTAAACTTCATGATCCGTTGTAGAAGCCGTTGAGAGATCTAAAACATAAAGGTCTTTATATCTTGAAGCTGACATCAGAACTTGGTCCTCCGGAATCACATAGTCTTTCTTTAGGACGTAACATTTTTTGTTGTCGAATATGACTTTAAATCCTTTGTTCATATTTAGGAAATAGAAAGTAAGTTGTTTTGAAGTTGTTGAACGTAGTTCACTTTATCAAACTTAACTTTCTGATTTCCAACCTCTCCCTGAGCTGTGATATAACCTCCTTTGTTACCAGCAAACAAAACATGCCTGCCTTTTATTTGTTTGACGTTTGATAAAAGAGCCCTGTTTCCTGTCATGTGCCTGGATGCTCCACTATCTACAATCCACGTGTTGGTTTTAGCACTATAGCGAACACCCTGCACATACAATTTAAAGCATGAGTTTAGGTTAGGAACCCAAGCCTTTACTGGCTTGGGTTTCCGAGGCATCACACATCATGAATTCAACCCATTGACCCTGAAGGTGAGGGTAGCTCAGGTGCCTTCTTGTCATCATTATCAGACACAGAGGATGACTTTTCTTTCCATAAGCCAGATTTGTGTAAGGCCTGTTTGTGATAAACACGACTGGCTAATGGTTGAACTTTGGGTTCACTAGTTCTTCTAGGTGGAGTTAAAGAATTTTCTTAGAAGACCTAGGTTTTGAGTTCTGAAGTTCAATTTTCTTCCTAGGTGTCTGAAAGTAATGACAAAAAGAAGCAATGTGTCCACACTCTCCACAGTTGTAGCATGACCTGCTATCAACTTTATGATAAACTTTCGTTGTGGAGATGTGTGTGACATCCTAGTGACATCATTTTGTTTGGGTTTTGATTCTACTTCTTTTGATGTATGCTCTTGTTTAACAAACTTAACTGTTTTGACATTCTTAACACCTTTTCCATTTTGGTTAACTGGACTTTGACATGAGACTTGTGAAAGGTTAACATTAACAGTCTTTTTAGGTTAGATTTGACTTTGTTTAACCCTGACTTTATATTATCCTTTTCAAATTCTTTTTCCAGATTAACACAAGGCATTTTACCCTTTGCCTTTGAAGTGGCCTCATTTTGTTTTGTTCCAGATTCAATTGAAGAACATGAGGAATTTGGATCACTTACAAGAGGAGTAGACACCACATGATCCTTGATGGGATTGTTATTTATTGGTTTACACTTAGTGTTCATCAATGTCTCAGGTGGTGGTGGAACCACTTTATAACCTAAACCCTCCCTTTTGTTACGCTCTCTCACTAAGTGTTGGACAATATGAGATGAACTTGTCCAATTGTGCAGTTTTTGCTTTAAAAAGTTGACTTCTACTTCTAAAACTGCTTTTTGTTTCTTAGTGTCTTCTAGGGAGTTAAGATAGTACCTAATGTTATTAGCTTGGTTAAATGCTACTACTTCAGTTTCCCTAAGCTGTTTATTCAAGGTCTATCTTTTCTTTGTAACTATGCTCATTTTGTTTTAAAACTCTATTTGCCTTAGTGCATAGTTGCAAATCCTTTACTAAGCTGTCATTATGATCTAATAACCTAGCAAATTTCTGATCTATGCTTTCTCTAAATTTATTACAATCAGAACAAGAATGATTTTTGAAAAGTTGGTCAGTAGTACTTACCTGAGGAGGTTCTGATGAATTAGTCATCAACGTAGCATCAGATGTCTCTGGTTCTGGTGATTCTGTCTTTATTGTAGATGCCTCTTCTTCAGGCTTATAGCTGACCTCTGTTGCAGTCTCCTCACTGTTTGACATCGCTATCTCAACTGCTATATCTCTTTCACTCGTGGAATCATCATCTAAGTCATCCACGCTCGCAATATTTGATTCTCCTGGAGAGACAAACCTAAAGCTCCAGTCCTGTCATTCATCATCATGGGCGGTCAAGGCTTTTGGATCCTTGCTTGATGAAGTAGAACTGCTAGCTTGCTTGTCTTGACAAGTGAAAGATGAGAATGGATTCCCGTTTCTAGTCTTCTTTGGCTTCACATATTCTCTTTTGAAGTGCCCATTTTCTCCACAGTTGAAGCAGGTCACCTTGCTCTTGTCAAAGCCAAAAGTAGTGTCCTTAGTAGCAACCAAGTTTTGTCCAGTCTTCTTCATGAACTTCTTTGCCCTCCGGACAGCACTTGCTAAGGCCCACATAATATCCATCCTCTCCAGTTCAGTCTCATCAACCTGCTCGTAGTCCTCATTTGCCAGATGGCAGTTTCCAATTTTCCTAGCAACAAGTCCATCATAGGAATGGACAACTGCTGCCAAGAGATCCATGTGCTCTCGAGCTACTTCTACTGTCACGTTTCCGAGATTCTCAGTCTTCAGTTCGTGTAGCATTTGCTTCAGATCCAATATATTGGGTACTAGAAGACCCTGACAGTTTTGATCCTGAAGGAGAGACTTGTGAAGGACCAGATGAGCTTGACACAAAGGCAGTCCGAAGAGGTGCTCCAGATGTCTTAACTTGAGGAGTGGCATTGTACAAAGCTGGATTCTGAGTGTACGAAGACTTCTGAGCTCGATACTTCATCCTTAGTGCTTCTTCTCGTAGCTTTAGTATGAAATCATTGATGTCCAACTTTGATAGCAATCCATTCTGTCTCAGATTTGAAAGAAAAGAAGCCCAACTTTCTGGCAACTCTTCTGCAAAATTTGACACTTTATCTTCCATGGTAGTTGTGACACCATGTGTGTGCAGCTCGCTCATCAAATGGTATAATCTATCAATGACATCGTCTAAACTCTCATTTCCCATCGATGAAAAGTTGTCAAATTCTTTCTTCAACTCCTTAGCTTTAATGGCCTTCAACGAAGCATTCCCGTCATATCTTCTCTCCAGCTCATCCCATAACTTCTTGGCTTGCTTATTCTCTGAGAAAGTGAAAAATATCCTTAGGGATAGACTGTGTTAGCAATGCATATACTCTCTTTTCAGCATTATATTTAACTTTCTGTGCATCAGTCATTCCTCCTAAAGTAAGTTTCACCCCATCGGCTCCCACCAGCATACTGTATCTCGTCTCAATAGCTTCCCACATATTTGGATCCACTCCATTGAGGTAGATCTCAAAACGTTGTTTCCAGTGGGGAAACTCATCTAATCTTATAAGCTTCGGGGGTTTATTATGATTCCCCACCTGACTTTCCAGTAGCAGTAGTTCTGAATCCGTGAGTCCTTCCCGTCTGTAAATGCTAACAACTGATCCTCCATCTCGATTAACTTTAAGTCTCTTAAACAATCTGTTAACTGGTGCGAATGGAGCGATGCGAATAGGCTACCTGTGCGAATGAAACTATGCGACTAGTTCAATCGTGCGGTTGAACTAACCGATTGGTCCAGTCATGCGAGTGAAACTGATGCGTATGAACAATGCGACCGTAGGCTTAGTCGTACGAATGAAGATGTGACTGAGTCCAATCGTACGTCTGGAGATGCGAATGAAGTCCAGTCATGCGATTGGGTCAATCATGCGGCTGAAGCTGCTGTCTTTTCCGAAAATTTATAGGTTTAACGTGTCTTGGCCATAAAAACCCGAATTTTCACCAATCCTAATCGCCTTATGCCGTAGAAACCAAAACTTGATGAGCAGGGGACGTCCAAGACAACTTTTGACACAAAAAGATTGCGTTTTTAGTGAAAAAACACAACCTTTGTATCAAAATTGATTGAATCACACGTAATTAAGAGCCAAAGCTCTGATACCACTTGTTACGATCTTGTATTTAAACGAAATACAAACTGATTAATGTGTAAACCAAACCAAATAGTGCGGAATCCTATTTGATTGGCGATCTAATCAGTGAGAACGCACGTAGAAACAATAAGGAATTGAATCTAACGTTAAGAATCGATTAGGAATCGATCTGCAGCGTTCTATGAACTTGGAGTACGAACTTCAAGGCTTCTGGATGACTAGGGTACGTCTGGAGTCGAATAGGAATCAATGCTTACGTTTTTTCACGAATTAGGTGGTATTTATAGGTTAGGGTTGCTTATTCGGGCGACTGAACCATTAGCATGGTTCATTCGTGCGATTGAGCCATGCGTTTGATCCATTCGCACGACAGAGCTTTCAGTCGTGCGACTGAGTTAGACGCATGAAGTTGTTCAGGCGTATGGACTATTTAGGCGCATGACACTCATTCGCATGGCCATTCGAACGCATGAGAACTTCACTTCACCAAGTTTGAGTGTATTCAATATTATAACATTATGCATAACAATTCAAACAATCACAAACCTATATAATTACGTCAATATGCGTTAATCAACTCATTAATGAAATATTAAACATTATAAACACAACCAAACATTATGTATTTCATTTAGTACCCAATAGTTACATAAAGTGTAAGACATATTACATTTAGATCAAGATCTAGGTACATATATGTATCAACATAAACAAATTAGCATAATGTTCATTCTAATCAACTTTGATTAACTTGATTAGATTTTTCTCATAAATGCCTCTAATGAAATGATACCTGATGTCAATGTGCTTAGTCTTGGAGTGCTTCACCGGATTTTCAGTAATAGAGATAGCACTATTGTTGTCAATATGGATAGGTACTCATAAAGTTGAATTCATAGTCTATCATCTGATTTTGAATCCATAGCAGTTGGGCATAGCAGCTAGCAGCAGCAATGTATTCAGCTTCAGCAGTTGATGTAGAGACACAGGATTGTTTCTTGCATTGCCATGAGATGATCCTTCCACCAAGAAATTGACATCCTCCTGATGTTGATTTCTTGTCAATATGGCAGCCTCCATAGTCACTGTTAGAGTATCCATAAGATTGAAATCCTTGTTTCTAGGATACCAGAGACCTAGTTTAGGTGCTCCTTTGAGGTATCTGAGGATTCTCTTATCAGCAGCTAGGAGAGACACCTTTGGAGCAGCCTGATATCTTGCACAAATGCAAGTAGCAAACATGATATCAGGTCTACTAGCTATTAGATACATCAGAGAACCAATAATTGCCCTATACTGATGTTGATCAGTATCCTCCCCCTTAAGGTCAGGACAAAGATTATGGTTTCTGGGTATGGGTGTCTTGGCAGGCTTGCAATCCTTCATCTCAAATCTTTCTAAGATGTCAGAGACATATTTAGATTGATTAATAAAGAACACTTCCTTCAGTTGCTTTACCTGAATTCCAAGGAAAAAGTCCATTTTTCCCATGGAGCTCATCTCAAACTTCTTCTTCATAATGCTCTCAAAGTCCTTGCACATTTGGTCATTTGAGGAACCAAATATGATGTCATTAACATAGACTTGTACGAGCAAAATGTCCTTTCCAGACTTTTTGATGAAGAGAGTCTTATCAATAGTACCTCTAGTATAGCCATTCTTAGAAGAAACTGAGACAGAGTCTCATACCACAGCCTAGGTGCTTGGTGCAGCCCATATAGAGCTTTATCCAATTTGCACACATAGTTGGGGTGCTGTGGATCTTCAAATCCTGGAGGTTGGCATACATAGACTTCTCTATCTATATCCCCATATAGAAAAGCACACTTGACATCAAGTTGGTATACTGTGAAGTCCTTGGATGCAGCATAAGCAAGGAAGATCCTAACTGCCTCAAGTCTTGCAACTGGTGCAAAGACATCAGTATAATCGATTCCTTCCTCTTGAGTGTATCCTTGAACCACAAGTCTTGCCTTATTCTTGATGATCAAGCCTCTATCATCTCTCTTGTTTCTGAAAACCCATTTAGTGCCTATAGGTACTTGACCAGATGGTAGCAAACATAGGTTCCATACCTTCTATCTCTTGAATTGAAGCAGCTCCTCTTGCATCGATTCAATCCAGCTACTATATTTCAAGGCATCTTCTACCTTCTTGGGTTCCATCTGATCAGGTACTAGAACACTCTCAGAGACATTCCCTATGATGTTCTCAGTTGGATGAGTGTTGTGAATCCTAAGACGAGGAATCACTTCCAGTTGCAAAGATAAATCCAGGTTAGACATATTCTGCTTAGGAACTGGAACACTCTGTCCGGCTGCTGTTTCAAAGTCATTCAATGAGGACTGATTGGATGAGTGAGAATCATCATCAATAGTTGGTTGTGAAGTAGTATTAACAGTTGCCTGTTCCTTCAAAATACCACTTCCTTCTGCCTAGTGTTGTGGTGGATCACCTGATGAGTTTTGAGGCTCAGTAGGTGACTCACTTGTTGAGGCTTCACTATTCCTTGATATAGTTAACTATCGGATCTGTGAATAGTGGAAGCTTGATGTATTGTAGCTCTTGGAGAATTTGGTCTAGGATTGGGAAGCTCAAACAGTTGATCATTAACAGCAGCATCAGCATCATTTTGAGCACCTATTCCAACTGAAACATTCTCACAAGAGGGTTTAGAATAGTTTAGAAATAATTCTATATCAAAGATGTGATCAGGTCCATTCCCCCTAACACAAGGAGTGTGCTCATTAACAACTATATTGGATGACTCCTCAAATTGTTGATTCTTAATATTGTATACTCTGTATGCTTTGGAGCTAGAAGAGTATCCAACAAAGATAGCATCATCCGACTTTTCAGCAAATTTTGCTAAATTGTCCTTTGTGTTAAGTATGGTACACCTGCTGCCAAAGAACCTTAGAAAGCCAATGAATGGTGGCCTCTTGTTCCATAGCTCATAAGGGGTTTTTCCATGGGGCTTAACTACAAGAACTCTGTTCTGCACATAGCATGCAGTGCTGACTGCCTCTGCCCAGAATGTTAGAGGTAGCTTTGAATCAGCTAACATAGTTCGAGCGGCTTCAATAAGGGTCCTATTACTCCTCTCAGCAACACCGTTTTGTTGAGGAGTTCTGGGAGTACTATATTGTCTGGAAATCCCTTTTGAGTTACAGAATGAGTCAAGAACGAAGTTCTTAAACTCAGTCCCTTGATCACTTCTAATAATTTTAAACTTGTGATCAATTTTATTTTCTATTTTAAGAATAAAAGATTTTAATGTTTCAGTAGTCTCATCTTTAGTTCTTAAAAACAATACCCATGTGAATCTTGTAAAATCATCAACTATCACAAGGCAATATGATTTCCTTCCAATGCTCATTATACTTGTGGGACCAAAAAGATCCATGTGCAATAAGTGCAATGGAGTAGTGATAGAGTTAACACATTTGGATTTATGAGATGTCCTGTGTTGTTTCCCTTTCAGGCATGCAACACAGTTGTCTTTGCAGAAAAACTCCTTTTTAGGCAAACCATGTACCAAGTTATTTTTAGCCAATTTATTCATTGTCTTAAAATTTACATGACACATACGTTTATGCCATAGTGTTGACTCATCACTATCAGCTTTGGAAAGAAAGCATGATACTTCACCCATTGGGGAAGCATTGTTCATATCAAGCTTGTACATATCCCCTTTCCTGGGAGATCTAAGAAGCACCAATTCCAGAGGAAATGTCATCTCTGGTTTGAGGATAATGCACTCATGTTCTGTGAAAAGCATTTGGTGCTTTTGATCACAGAATTGAGAAACACTTAACAGATTGTGTTCAAACTGTTTGACAAAGTTAACTTTGTCAACTGTTAACATACCATTGATATACTCCCTCTGCCAGAAATATATCCTCCGACCTCACCTCCAAACTGGACAGGACCTCCATCATAATGTTGAAATTGTTGAAGGAGAGATCTGTTCCCTGTCATGTGCCTGGAGCATCCACTATCTACAATCCAAATGTTGTTATTCTTGTCAAATGGATGTCCCTGCACATAAGATGAGATGATTAGTTTTGATTGGAAACCCAAGCTTTATTGGTCTTGGGTTCTTCCAAAGATAATGACATAATTGAACCAAAATTTATGCATGTGGGTTCAATGGATGTCGTTGAAGAAGAGGTTTGGGCTACAGCATCTTCCTTGATCTTCCATTCCATCCCTTGGTTGATCATGGAGGATGAGCTTGTTGAAGCATTTGTAACTTGGCATTCTTCCGAAGCTTCTTTCTTTTCGGAAGAAGCCTTCACCACCTTTTCTTCCGAAGCAGTCTTCTTCTGGGATGGTTTCAAGGGGACTCTTTTGTTCTTCTGAGTCTTGACAACTTTAGCTTCCAAAGCCTTTTTCCTTTCGGAAGAAGAGTTTTCTTCCGAAAGCAGCCTTGCTTCGGAAACAAGCTTTCCCTTTTTCATCACTTGAACCATTTGATATGGTCCAAATGAGAAACCTTCCCTGACTCCTTCCTTTTTAACATCATTTTCATAATATGTGCTAGCAGGATTGTAATAACAATCTTTGGCCATGTGGTTTTGCAGACCACACATTATGCATGCAATGTTAACCTTTTGGGGATTTGAAGATTGCTGTTTCTTGTTCTTTTTATCTTTGCCAGCAACTTTTCCCTTTAACTTCTGATCCTTTGGTAGGACAGGAGTGTTGGTACTACACCCCTTTCCTGAATCAGAGTTTACAACCACCTGGAATCCAGCTGAGATGAATATACCCTTTTTCTTTGGGTCTATCTTTAGCTTGGACTCGGCCACTTTCTTGGCAATTTTTCTGGCTGCCTTAGCTCTGCTTCTTCTGGCTTTAGTGGTCAAGGTTTGATCATCATTGGTAAGGGAGGGCATAATTACCTGGTTCTTCCCTGTGATGGTCTCCATAGTTGCATCATTCTTTGACTCATGAGAAGGTGGGTCAGCAGATGGAACCTCTTGCTCTTCAGTACCACATCTTGGTTGTCTTATAGACTCATAGGAGTTTGGTGGAGCAATTTCATTGGTTCCCAACCCTCCTTTGTTTTGGTAACAAAGTTTTGAGTGAGAGGATGATGCAAGAATGGCTTGGAAGTTTTGCTCGAAATAGCATACTTCCTAGCTTGAGCCTTAGCTGTGACAAGCTGTGCTTGAGCCTCAGTCAATTTGGATATTAAATCATTATCTGAGTCTTATAGTTTGTGTGTTCATGTTTTAATAGGGACACATTTTTCTCTAACTCCTTAATTTTTCTTTGGTAGTCAGATTCAGCTCTTTTAAAGTCAGATTTTAAAACATTTAAAGACTCAATATCATATTTAATCTCCATATTGTAGTCCTGATACAATTTAACCTTAACAATACAGCAGGAGTACAGAGATGTTCATATACCTTATTTTCATCTGTTCCGGCCATGAGTGCTTGAGCAGAGTCACATCCTGTACCATGAAGCTCCAGTCAACTTCTTGAGCCATTGCAGCTGTTTCAGTTGACTTTCCGGTGGGCTTTGGTGTAGAGGGATGTGTGGAGGCCTTTGGGGTTCCCGGGTTGGACTTGGGATCCTTGCATTCCCTTGCAAAATGACCAAGTTGGTTACAGTTGTAACATTTGGCCTTGGTTTTGTCAAACCCAAATTTGCTATTGATTGGGTTCTGGGGAAATTACCTTCCAGTTCTCTTGAAGAACTTCTTTGCTCTATAGGTTAGAAGAGCCATTTGTTGGACTATGTCCACATATTCCACGTCATCCGGACTGAAACACTCTAGATCATCAAAGCAGTATTGATAATCACTTGAATGTCCACTTCCTAAGACAAAAGCACAGTTGTGCTGAAAGGAGCTTTGCTGAGCTTGTTGAGACCTTGGAGTCTCAGGAAATGTGATGTATCGCCTAGAAGAACAAGATGGCTGCTGGTGTAAGTCAGGTATTGTTGAGGCTGGGAGATTCCTGAGCCTTTAACAACCATTAAGGCGTTGCTGGCAGGAAGACTCAAGGGTCTGCTTGTCTGATGACCCCTCTTGTTTTCCATTTCCAAACGGTATCCATCAAGGATCCCATAGAGTTCGGTCATGGTGAGTGTATTCAGATTTTTTGTTCTCTTGATAGAGACACAGTAAAATGTCCACTCATTGGGTAATGCACTCATGAACTTTCTTGTAAGGTCTCTGAGTTCATGAGCAATTCCCACAGATTGAAGGGAAGAAATAAGATCCATGTACCTAAAATATTGCTGGCTAAGAGTCTCTCCAGTAACATGGGTGAAGTTCTCGAATTGCTGCTTCAGTGAGTCCTTCTTAGAGTCATTTGAACTTGAGTACATTTGAGCAAGCACATCAAACAGTTCTTTGGCAGACCTGCAATGCTCAAACCCCACCATGATAAAGCTTGGAATTGCAGTCATGAGAATAGTCATAGCGTTGCTGTCAATGTCAAGCTTCTTCCTGTCTTCATCAGAATAATCTTCAACAGCTTTCTTGATCATGGCACCGTTTCCACCAGCTACTTTTGGCTTATACGGGCCATTGACAATGGATTGCCACATTTTGTTGTCTTGATATCTGATGAAGCCTTCCATTCTTCTGCTCTAGGATGAAGTTTTAAGGGGTGATGATGGGTGCTTTGGTCATCGTCCCCATCTCTACTTCAGATTTGTTGAGGGCCATTGAGTGAGGTATAAGGAGGAGTGAAAAACAGGTTGATTAGGATCGGTTTGTCACAGAAACACTTGGATTTCTCTCAAACTCACTTATACAAACACTCAATTCAGATGAAGTAAAGTCTTTCACAAGAGTTGATAATAATATAATAAGTAGTGAACACACAAAAATAAATTTTCAAGGCACTTGTATATATTATTTCTCAACTCAAGATATTACAAGACTCTTACAAGCATGATACATGAGTTACAATGAGAGACTATATATACTAGATCCTACAGTCGGATATACTTTGATACCAGCTGGAAACCTAGGACTAAAGCATATACTACAATGCTAAAGTTAAGGTATCTTAGATAAAGTATTATCTAAGATATGGCAGTCATGATATGTCCATGACTTACCTTTTGTCACCAACTAAAGATGGCAACTGTACTAACATAAAAAGGTAAACAGTGGATTAAAGTATGGTCAACTGCATGGCTTTTGAGAAAACACCATGCAGTATCTCAGAGATTTGTAGCGGAGTGTCAGGAAGGCCATACTTATGTCCACTGGATAATAGCAGTGTTTTCCGAAGGTAAGTTGGCTTCAAAAGAACAAGTTCTTCCGAAGCCACTTATACTTCGGAAAAGGCTTCTATACTTCTGAGGCTTGAGGACTTCTGTACTTCGGAAGTTGACTTCAGATCTTTCTTTCTAAGTCTTGAACTTCGAAAGTAGGTTCTTTGTCTTCGGAAGTTGGAACTTTTCCTTCGGAAGTAAGCTTTACACTTTCTCTTCGGAAGAGCTCCCTTTTCCTTCGGAAGTTCCACAATTAGCTTTGGAAGTCATTTACTTGTAGTACCAAAATCTTGTAAGCGTCTTGGTTTTGGTTGCACCAGCCTTTTCTAGATCCAACAAATGCCTTGGTAAATAGATAAGCTAATTGATTTTCAGTTGGTACTTGAATCGATTTGATTATCCCTTTTCGGCACAATCTCTCAAAAAGTGATATCTAATTTCAATATGTTTAGTTTTTGAGTGCTGAACTGGATTATTAGTTATGAAAACATCTATTGTGTTGTCAATGTAAATTGGCGTATGCAAGAAGTTAAAACCATAATCAAGCATCTGGTTTTGAATCCAGAGTACTTGAGAGCAACAAGCTGATGCTGCAATATACTCAGCTTCTGCTGTGGACACAGATACGTTTATTTGCTTCTTGCATTGCCAAGATACTAGTCTGGGACTAAGAAATTGACAACCGCCAGAGGTGGATTTTCTGTTGAAGTTGCATCCTCCATAATCACTGTTTGTGAAGGCATAGATATTAAATTCTCCTTCCTTTGGATACCATAACCCAAGAGCTGGTTTGCCCTTCAGATATTTGAATATCGTCTTCACTGCATTCACATGTGATTCTCTTGGATTAGGTTGATATCTGGCACACACACAAACACCAAACATAATGTCAGGCCTAATGGCTTTAGATACATAAGTGAACCGATCATTGATCGATAGTGAGTCTGATCCACTGGTTTGCCTTCAGGATCAGGTCTAATCTTTACTTTACTATCCACAGGAGTTCTGATAGACTAATAGTCAGCAAAGTGGAATTTCTTCAACATGGTTTCCACATATTTAGATTGATTAATGAAGATTCCATCTGCTGTCTGTTGGACTTGCACCCCTAGAAAGAAGGTGAGTTCCCCCATAGCACTCATTAAATGTAGGAGGAATCAATGGAAAATTATCTCTTCTTTCTACAGCTGACGGAGTATCACTTGAATGTTTATTTCCTGCATCAGACAAGTGAAATTGATCAAATGATTTTGTAAACGTGTCAATATCAAACAACCAGTCTGGACCATTTGTAGATTTGGGAAACGAATGTTCCTTGAATTGAACATTTGTTGATTCATCAATAATGTTTAATCTAGGATTAAACACTCTGTAAGCCTTTGAAACAGAAGAATAACCTACAAAGAATCCTTCATCAGACTTGGATAAAAACTTTCGCAGATAGTCTCGGGTGTTTAATATTAAGACAGGACTACCAAATGATTTAAGAAATCCAATGAATGGTTTTCTATGCAAGATCAGTTCATAAGGAGTCATGTTGTTTTCTTTGACAAGTAGAGTTCGATTCTGTACAAAGCAGGATGTATTAACCGCCTCTGCCCAGAAGGTGATTGGTAGTTTAGCATGGGCTAGCATCGTTCTTGCTACTTCAATCAGTGTTCTATTTCTCCTTTCAGCTACCCTATTTTGTTGAGGAGTTCTAGCTGCACTGAATTGATGAACAATGCATTTGGTTGCACAAAAAGAACTCATACTTTCATTTTTGAATTCAGTACCATTATCACTTCTTATTATTTTGACCTTAAAATCGAGTTGATTTTCAATTTTAGTGATAAATTCTTGTATGATATGGGATGCCTCATTTTTATGAAGTAAGAAGAAAACCCATGTGAATCGTGAAAAGTCATCAATGATCACTAAACAATACTATTTCTTTCCAATACTCATTACATCAGTTGTTCCAAATAGATCCATGTGAAGTAACTTCAATGGAGTATTGTTAGTGTTTACCAGCTTGGTTTTGTGAGACGATTTGTGTTGTTTTCCTTTGAGGCACGCTAAACAGTGATCAATAAAGTGAAATTCTTTTTGAGGAAGATCAATGACATGGTTCCTTTGACCAACTTGTTCATGTTTTTAAAGTTTGTGTGCCCCAACGTCTATGCCAAAGCTGTGACTCATCAAATGACACTTTTGACAAAAGACATGTTTCTTCTTTATGTGATGCAAAACATAGGTTTAAGACATTGTATTGTTCTTTCTTGGGGTCTTTAAGACAACCCATTCCTCAGGGATCTGAAATCCAGGTTTTAGAATGTAGCAATGAGTGTCTGAGTGGAATATTTCTTGTCGCAGATCTGAGACACGCTTAGCAGATTGAAATTCAGTTGTTCACAGTAGCTCACTCTATCAAAGTTCAGCATCCCGTTTGTCACAGATCCTTCACCTGTAATTCTACCACCCTATGAATCTCCACCAAATGCCACAGTAGTTCCTTGTACATGCTTGAAGTCATAAAGGAGGGAACGATCTCCAGTCATGTGTCGGGTGTAGGGATTTTAACAAGTTTATCAAAGATCATAAAACATATATATATATGAGAAACGCAGCGGAATGAGGTTTTAAAACATGTTAATAATATGGTTCTTAAGCCTATTTAAGAAGCAACCCCAAAACCATGGATCAATTATACGAAAGTGCATACATAAAAGAACATAAGAGGGTAAAAAGACAACCTTTGGAGCTGCTGGAAATCACAATGTTTCAAGAAAAAGATGAACTTGTGGCTGAATCTTCAAACTAGAAGACCTCAAGAAAGTTATACCCCAAGCCACAAACGAAGAACCTTTGATGCTAGGATCTTACAATACCAATTTTCAGCTTAAAACCTTTTAAAAGCTGAAAGAAAATCCAGCCTTGAACCACTTGAAGAAATCGTGAACAAGAAGAGGATGAGAGGATTTCTTTTGCACACACACTTGAGAGAAAACCAAGGATTGCATGTATGTTGCTTGTGGGTGTCAAATTGCTTAGATAAAGCAAGATGGCTGGCCTCTAAGGCAGCCCTTGGGCCGAGCATTGCTGCCACCAATGGGTGGCCTCCCTTTTGTATTAATAAGCAATTGTTTTTATAAGAATTACAAAATATAATATGTAACATTTACATATTATTTTGTACACCCAACTAGCATTAACATATGATCAATTAAAACTTAAGTTAATTAATTTGTAATATCTTATATGCAATTATATGGTTTCATTTTATAAATGTTAATTAACCATTAAGTAACAATTATAAGTAATCTCTCAGAATTAATAAATAAACCATCTTATTTATCAATTTCTTAAGTGCATCTATTTTTAGAAAACAATTTTCTAAACCCTTTGGTGTTGATATTATTTAACTGATCAAATCAATAAATAAATATTATAGGTGTTTGTCTAGCCTGTTATTGGGTATGACCCGACTTGGATCATATCACACTAGCCACATCAATTTAATATGTATCTTGGGCAGATCGAATTCAACAATCTCCCACTTGCACAAGATTCATAGAACATTGATGCAAGCAGCAAATGACGCCTAGCAACGGTTTGCTACCCCTAATGTATATGACTAAGTGCCATTCAATAACATTATCCCTTTCAAGTACCTTACTTGAAAATGTTTTAGGTGAATCAATCATCTATCCTTTTGTTACAGATGTCATATTAAATCTAAGAGACACAGAATTGTCATTCTCCGATGATTTAATTTTAACAGGCCTTAGACATCTAACTCTCAACGAATAAGAGGAACAAATTCCATCTTGACTACATACGTCTCTCACAATCACCTCATATCATACATGAACTCAGCCTTATGTACTACCAATTTTCATGACAGCAAAGAACTAAGTCAAAGTACAACACTTGGTGAATATCAAGACCCAATATGTATCTCAGGTATGAGGATTCAATGATATTCGCCTTTACTCAAAATCTCTTATGACTAATCAAAAAGATTCCATGCAGAAATAATTGAGAGCGAGTCAGTCCAAAATCTATATCCCATAGACATCAATGAACCTTTGGTAGCAACCTCTTGCTCTATATTCATACCTTATGAATATCAACCAATCCAAGTTCATTATAGTCTTATAATCATGGTTGTTCCCATAAGTATGATCGACTACGGACGTTTGAGAATAATTCATTTATTCACGGATTTAAACATGCTAAAATAGAAGAACAAATGAAATTTTAACCATACAATTAAGTTAAATAACATTAGTTCCAATATCCAAATACAACATCAAACCCAGTCACTAGAATATCTAAGTCCCATGGCACAAACATGACCTTCATGCTTTGCCCTTTCAAGGAGCTTTGTGAGTGGATCCACAACGTTTTTATCAGTGTGGACTTTGCGAATACATATCTTTCCTTTTTCAACTTCATCCTTATGTAGTTGAATCTCCGTTCAATGTGCCGAGTCTTTTGATGAGCACGAGGTTCCTTGATTTGAGCAATCGCACCCTCGTTGTCACAAAAGATCTCTAGGGGATCCTGAATGGAGGGGACAACCCCTAGATCGGCTATGAATTTCTTCAGCCATGCAGCTTCCTGTGCTGCCATTGAAGCGGCGACGTATTCTGACTCTGTAGTGGACAACGCTACGACTTCTTGCTTTGAGCTCTTCCAAGAAATAGCTCCCCCATTCAGAATAAAGATGTACCCCGATTGAGATCGTGAATCATCTCGATCGGTTTGGAAACTCGCATCCGTGTAACCTTTTACAACGAGTTCCTCTTCACCAGACCCGTAGATCAAGAACATGTCCTTAGTCCTCCTTAGGTACTTCAGAATGTTCTTGACAGCCATCCAATGACTATCACCAGGATTTTGCTGGTATCTACTTGTCATGCTTAAAGCGCATGACACGTCTGGTCTAGTGCATATCATTGCATACATGATGGATCCTATAGCAGATGCATATGGGATTGCCTTCATTCTATTTTTCTCTTCCTTTGAGCTTGGACATTGAGTCGTACTTAATATTGTCCCTCTCTGAATAGGTACAGTACCTTTCTTAGAGTTTTCCATCTTGAATCTTTTCAAGATTTTGTCAATGTATGCACTTTGATTCAAACCAATTAGCCGTCTTGATCTATCCCTATAGATCTTAATTCCCAGAATATAAGCGGCTTCACCAAGATCCTTGATGGAAAAACAACTTCCAAGCCAGGTTTTTACACCTTCCATGGTTGGAATGTCGTTTCCAAACAGTAGTATGTCATCAAAATATAATACTAGGAAGGTTATTGTGCTCCCACTAGCCTTCTTATACACGCAAGCCTCATCAGCGTTTTTGATGAAGCCAAATTTTTTTACTTCATCATCAAAACGGTGATTCCAACTTCTTGATGCTTGTTTCAATCCATAGATTGATTTCATTAACTTGCATACTTTATTAGGATATTTTGGATTGACAAAACCTTCAGGCTGAACCATATAGACATCTTCCTCAAGATATCCATTTAAGAAAGCGGTTTTGACATCCATTTGCCAAATCTCATAATCATAATGAGCTGCTATGGCAAACAATATCCTAATAGACTTAAGCATTGCAACAGGTGAGAAGGTCTCATCATAATCAACCCCTTGAGTTTGAGTGAAACCCTTTGCTACAAGTCTAGCTTTGTAAGTATCCAAGTTTCCATGCATATTGGTTTTCTTCTTGAAAACCCACTTACTTCCAACTACTTTGGAATTATGAGGTGGCTCAACAAGTTCCCAAACTTGATTGTCATACATGGATTGCATCTCAACGTTCATGGCCTCAAGCCATTTGTCACAATCCAAATTGGACACTGCATCATGATATGTGGCTGGTTCATCTGAATCCACCACATAGCATCCATCCATGAAATATCCGTATCTTTCAGGTGGATTACTAGTTCTACCACTTCTGCGAACGTTTTGTGTGTATTGATCAACCGCTTGATCATCCTCAACATCCTCTCGTTGAGTGCTAGTTTCAACCAAACGTGCATCGGGCTGTGTTTCTTGATCCTCCTCAAGATCCACTATTCTATTGCTAGTTCCTTCCATAAGGAACTTAGTTTCTAAGAACTCACCCTTTCTGGCAACAAACACCTTTTGTTCCAGTGGATCATAGAAATAATATCCCATAGAATCTCTAGGATATCCAACAAAGATACACTTGGTGGATCGGACATCTAATTTGTTTGGGGTGGGAGTCTTGACATATACCTCACAACCCCAGACCCTTAAGTACGATAGGGATGGAACTCTTCCATGCCATATCTCAAAAGGTGTCTTTTCCACCTTTTTGGTTGGGGCCATATTCAGAATACGGGCTGCGGAGAGCAAAGCGAAACCCCAAAATGATAGAGGTAATGTGCTTCTAGCCATCATAGATCGAACCATATCCAATAAGGTTCGATTCCTCCTCTCAGACACACCATTATGTTGTGGTGTTCCAGGTGGAGTGAGTTGTGAGACAATCCCACAGCTCCTAAGATGATTTTGAAAAACATCACTTAGGTATTCGCCACCTCTATCGGTGCGGAGAATTTTAATTGACCTGTTGAGTTGATTTTCTACTTCATTCTTGAAGATTTTGAACATTTCAAAAGCTTCATCTTTGTGCCTTAATAAGTACACATACCCATAGCGACTATAATCGTCGATAAAGGTAATGAAGTATCTTTCACCATTCCTAGTCATTGGCTTAAAAGGACCACATACATCCGAATGTATGATACCTAATAAATCTTTTGCCCTTTCGTTAGTTCCACTAAAGGGTGCCTTAGTCATTTTTCCTTGTAAACAAGATTCACATACATCAAATGAATCATATTCATTTGTTTTTAGAAGACCGTTCTTTTGAAGTGTTTGTATACGTTTCTTGTTTATATGACCAGGACGGCAATGCCAAAGGTAGGTATCATTCAAATCTAATTTGAGTCTTTTGGTGCTTGCTTGGTATATTGAGCTTTCATATGTTGTGTTCTCATGAACCAATTCATAAATACCATTACAAGGTATGGCCTTAAAATAAAACATATGATTTAAAGAAACATGAATATCATTGTCAACAAACTTGAAATCATAATCATATTGTCTTAAACGGGAAACAGAAATTATGTTCCTAGTCAAACTAGGAGCATATAATACATTATATAAAATGACTTCCAAACCACTTGGAAGCTTCAAAATGTAGTCTCCTTGGGCTTCAACGTGAACCTTTGCACCATTGCCCATGAATAGACTTATTTCCCCTTTTGCATAATGCTCATTTCTTTTGAACCCCTGCAATAAATTGCAAATGTGAGTTCCACATCCGGTATCTAATACCCATGTGTTAGAAGAAATAACATTTAGTTCAACATGTATCATGTAAATTATACCTGAGGTTTGCCCTGCATCCCTCTTTTCTCTCAACTCTTTGAGATAGACTGGACAATTTCTCATCCAATGCCCTATCTTACCACATTTGAAGCATGGGTCGTTTACAGCAACCTTTTGCTTCTTTTCCTTGGGTTTCGGAGGCTCCGCCCTAACAACCATCTTCCCCTTTCTTCCAACATGCCCCTTTCCTTTTGCAACATTTGCTTTAGGAGGGGGTAGAGACCTCTTTTTTCTCCCACCTTCATTAATGGTGAGAATGGGTAAAACCGTTTTACCCATTCCCGCCTCAGCTGATTTGAGCATCGAATGAAGTTCATTTATGCTCTTGTCCCATCCGTTCATGTTGTAATTCATGACGAATGCCTCAAACCTTTTAGATAGTCCATAAGGATCAAATCTGTGGCCAACTCCTTTGAGACAGGACAATTTAGCCTTTGAAGGCGGTCGATGTGGCTTTTCATCTTAAGAACATAAGACGAAACTGATTGGGATTCTTCCATCCGACATGCATGAAGCGCTCGAACCGTTTCGAAGCGCTCCACTCTAGCTTGTTGCTGGAACGTTTCCCGCAACTGAGTGATCATGTCATAGGCTCCATGGAGCTCATACTCCTTTTGGAGTTCAGGTGTCATACTTGCTAACATTAAGCAAGAGACTTGGACGGAATCTTCCACATATTTAACCCAATCATTATAGACCTCCACATCTTCCTCGTTAGGTTCATCGGGGATGGGATCATCAAGAATGTAGGCCCGCTTTTCTTGCTTGAGAACAATTCTCAAGTTGCGGTACCAATCCATGAAGTTGTTAGGTGTTAGACGATCCCTTTGAAGGATCGCCCTAAGAGATTGGTTGTTTTGGTTTGGTACATCGTTATTAGCGTTGGTGTGGTCGGCCATCTACAAGATTTTACAAAGTTCCATTTTAGTAATCGTTGATATAATTATATATTTCATTTATTAATACCCTTTACGTCTCATAGACTATTAATAAAAAAAATTTAGAATCCAACGTTATATTTAAATATTTGGTTAGGTGACCTTTATCCCATTATTTAAATAAACAAGGTAGTCCAAAAAAAAGGACAATTGCAACCCATTGCAACTTCTAATGATATGGGATCGTTTGAACATCTTCTGTTTATAACGGCATGTTTACCCATCAACACCTTTTATAAAACACATTTTAGGTGATCCATTCAATATATTTTATAAATCAAGTCGTCCTACTTACACACACGTGTGAGTTTACCACATAAGTGGTTAGGTGACCTTTATCCCACAAACATGGCATTATCACCTCAAGTTACAAGTTCCCTCAAAGTGGTTAGGTGACCTTTATCCCACTAAGAGTTTGCAAGTAACCTAAGTGTTGTGTAAAAGGATGGTGTTTAACTTGTTTCACAAAAGGGATTTTTAATGTCATAATACTGTTTTAGAAAAGACCATGTACAATATGATTGTATGCATTCAACCATATGGTATCCATTTGGTTCTTTTAAATAAAACCCATTTTATTTTGCAAACCATTAACTCCTTTTATAGACCCATTTAATTTTGCTTAATGATTTGAGAACCATTTCTTGTAATAGCTTGTCCTAGTGATGGTTTGTTAATGACATCCAAATAACCAAAACAAAACATCACAAGCATTCAACAAGCATAACCAAACAATACATATATGCATAACAAAGCATACTAAGTTGAGCACACTTGTTTAGCCAAAACAAGTGTGTCAAAAGGTCTTGTCCTAAGGGTTAAGAACATGACACATGGTTGACAAAAGAAACTCCCACTTGAATCCACATCTCCAAGCATCCCTTTTGTCCATCCTTTCTTCAAGTCTTGATTTTGAGCATCCTTACAAATATCAATCCTAATACATTTTTCTAGTAAAGATAAACTCCTAATCTATTTATTACATACCATATGAATAAATAAATTACAAGACCAAGACTAGAAACATAAAATAAACTTTTACATAACCAAATGAATATGACATGATAACCAATCAAACAATCCACAAGGTCTAGGCTTTGTTATGCATAATCACAAACAACATATCAAAACAAAGAAAACCGATTTTTGGCAGCCCCTTGTAGCCCATGTTATTGGCCAACATAAACCAAGAACAAATGGGTTTAGATCATACAAACAAACATCTAACAATCAAAAGTTTTAAAGATCCTAATATGCATAAAGAGGCATCTTTAAAACATCAAAAGGGGTGACCTAAACAGCCTCTAACTCACGGGTATGTGGTGTCAAACACCACAAAACGTGAACAAGCAAGAAGAAAATGTATGCATTCGTATAAGTGGCTCTTGATGCCATTGTAGGGATTTTAACAAGTTTATCAAAGCTCATAAAACATTATATATATATATGAGAAACGCAGCGGAATGAGGTTTTAAAACATGTTAATAATATGGTTCTTAAGCCTATTTAAGAAGCAACCCCAAAACCATGGATCAATTATACGAAAGTGCATACATAAAAGAACATAAGAGGGTAAAAAGACAACCTTTGGAGCTGCTGGAAATCACAATGTTTCAAGAAAAAGATGAACTTGTGGCTGAATCTTCAAACTAGAAGACCTCAAGAAAGTTATACCCCAAGCCACAAACGAAGAACCTTTGATGCTAGGATCTTACAACACTAATTTTCAGCTTAAAACCTTTTAAAAGCTGAAAGAAAATCCAGCCTTGAACCACTTGAAGAAATCGTGAACAAGAAGAGGATGAGAGGATTTCTTTTGCACACACACTTGAGAGAAAACCAAGGATTGCATGTATGTTGCTTGTGGGTGTCAAATTGCTTAGATAAAGCAAGATGGCTGGCCTCTAAGGCAGCCCTTGGGCCGAGCATTGCTGCCACCAATGGGTGGCCTCCCTTTTGTATTAATAAGCAATTTGTTTTTATAAGAATTACAAAATATAATATGTAACATTTACATATTATTTTGTACACCCAACTAGCATTAACATATGATCAATTAAAACTTAAGTTAATTAATTTGTAATATCTTATATGCAATTATATGGTTTCATTTTATAAATGTTAATTAACCATTAAGTAACAATTATAAAGTAATCTCTCAGAATTAATAAATAAACCCATCTTATTTATCAATTTCTTAAGTGCATCTATTTTTAGAAAATAATTTTCTAAACCCTTTGGTGTTGATATTATTTAACTGATCAAATCAATAAATAAATATTATAGGTGTTTGTCTAGCCTGTTATTGGGTATGACCCGACTTGGATCATATCACACTAGCCACATCAATTTAATATGTATCTTGGGCAGATCGAATTCAACATCGGGAGCATCCACTGTCCACATACCATAAGCTATTGACCTGTGTGGATGAACCTGTAGGGAAAAAGAGCTAATTAGAATAAGGAACCCAAGCCATGATGGTCTTGGGTTTCCCGTTCCTATTCATGATGGTGACTTCTTGGTATTTCCCTCTAAATTGTCGTTTAGATGGAGGTGTCCTGGGAGATTTTTGGTAATGACTGGGTTGAGTCATCTCATCAACATCTACTGAAGATTTAGATGAGTAATGAAATCATTGGTCTTGTTTCTTTGTAGAAATTTAGCCCGTTTTTCATTATCAAAAGTAGGTTTTTGTTTTGGAAGTTCAATTTTGTGGTTCATTGTGAGATGTTTTCTTTGACCCTTCCACAATTCCTTCAAATTATTCCAATTATTTGTTGATCTAGATGTCCTAGATTGAGTATTGTGTAAATGAGGTTTGACAGAATGTGTCACAGTGGATGTTTTTTAGATGGGCTTGTGTTGGGAAATTCTCAAACCCTTCTGATTGAAGTAACAATCAAATGTATTATGATTGTTCATGTCACAGATTGAACAATACTTGTTGAAATAACAGCTTTTGGTGGAGTGATTGTTCATATCA
Organism: Flaveria trinervia; assembly: GCA_025506515.1. Classification (NCBI taxonomy): domain Eukaryota; kingdom Viridiplantae; phylum Streptophyta; class Magnoliopsida; order Asterales; family Asteraceae; genus Flaveria; species Flaveria trinervia. The sequence continues at coordinate 99,506,544 of CM046442.1, read as the reverse complement.
CAGATAGAGCAATATTGATTAAAAAAACATTCATCTGTATGAACATTTCACAAATGTCACAATACATTTATTTGTTTCTTGAATTAGATTTTGCCTTGTGTGACTTAGCTGATATGTTCTTTTGTTGAATCACTTTCTTTTCTTTAGGGGATGAATCAGAATCAGCCCTTTTTGTAGTTTGCTTCACAACACTACCTGTTTAATTTTCTAGGCTGTTTCTGTTTCTTCAACCCATTTCTCACCTCTTTCTCAAACTGGTCAACATGTTCTTTGTTGTAGATATCAAACCCAACTCCCTGCCTTAATCTTGAAGACTGAGGGTCTGATAATGTTTTATGTGTTGAACTCAGTGATCCTGTTTGTTTTTTTTGCAGTGAAACCTTTTCTGATTTGCTTGAATTTTTTGGAGATATGATCTCATTATCAAAACTGCTCTCAGCAGTGGGTTTCACTGACTTCACATATTTCTTTTTACCTTGTAAAACAAAGGGTATGAATTTTATAAAAGGGACAATTGCTTTTACAGGGCTTGAGGGTTTCATGACACTCACTGTCTTGTCTGAACACTCTTTGATTTTGATTGGGTGACCTAACTTGATTTTATCTTTATTGGTTCAATATAAACATCAGATTTGTTTTGAGGATTGGTCACTTGTTTTACTATAGATTTAGGTTCCATAGTTTTAGTTTCAATTTCTTTAGTGAGTGAGACAAATTCAGGCATGACAGTGTAGTTGTCATTGTAAGGTTTCGCCTTAGTAATTCCTTTTTATAATCATTCATCTTTATGAAGAAACCTAGGAAGTATTATTGACATTGACTTTGAGACAAAAGGTAAGATGAAACTATTTTTACGTTTTTCAATTTCACTAATAGCTTACTTGAAGAGGTTTCTAGATGGCTGTAGACCCTACATTGCTCTTGATGCCTGCCATCTTATAGGAAAGTTTAATGGGGTACTAGTTGCTGCCACAACTGTTGACGGTAATAATTCTATTTTTCCAGTAACTTATGGCATACTTGAATTAGAGAATAAAAGTTCATTGATATGGTTTATTGAGTTACTTAAGAAAGCAATTGGTACACCTGATGGACTTGTTATATCATCATACATGCAAAAAGGCTTAGAGGTTGCAATTACACAAGTTTTTCCTACTGTTAAGTATAGAGAATGCATAACACACATATATAGTAATTTTAGAAACATTTTCGTGGTGAATTCTTTAGTAGAAACTTATGGCGAGCTCCAAGGACATATAGTATTACTGAGCATGAAAGAATATTAAATGAAATTGCAGGATTAAGCAAAAAGGCATTACTTATGTTAATAAGAATCATAAGAGGATATGGAGTCGAAGCAAATTTGGGACAAGATCAAAATATGATTACATTACTAACAAGATTTCAGAGGCATTTAATTCGTGGGTAGGTGAATTGTGTTATCAACCTGCAGTTAACCTTCTTGATTCTATTTGAGAGAAGATTATGGTGCGACTTGACAAGTAAAGAAGGATTAAAAAAATAGAAGGGTACTTTAGTACCTAATGCTAAATGTTATCTTAACCATATCACTCTTAGTAATGTTTTCTTAGTTGATGACTTCAATATTAGTTTGTGTGTACGCTATTTTTACATCCATATTAATACTTTACATGTTTGTTCTTTTTGATGTTCATTCGATAAAATTGGATATTGGTTTTTCTATGTCCGTGTTTTTAGTTTAGATTTTGCTTTTTAATGCTTATAGATTAGTTTATGTTCATTCATCCAACCATATGATTTGTTTATATCAAATTGTTTTTATGTCCATTAGTTTATTCCTTATTATTAGTTTATATATCGGTACTATTATTAGTTTAAATATTGGTTCTTTGGAAAGTCGATGTGATCATTCGAAAGTAGCAGAATGATTTACAATTTACATATTGGTTCATACGTGTTGTTTTCAACAGTTTAATTAGTAACGATTTGTTATAAATTTAGGAACTCTAGCTAATAGTATATTTGCGTTTTTGTTAAATGTACAATTTGGGGGAATATGAAGTTTGTAGAAGCGGTGAAGGTCGAGCTAAAGTAAAATACATGAGAAAACGTTAGGAGGTCTTACTTGATGAAAACAAATACACATGCCTGTTTTGACAAGTAAAGATGTTCCTTGTGTACAGACAACAACTTTTATTACTTTCATAAGGGATATAAACCGGGATACATATGTTGATTTATTTTCTCTGTTGAGAAATATAAATCAGCTTATACTTTAGAAGTTGCTTCGACGCTTACAAAAGAACAATAGGTGCACACAAATACCGAGGAGAAGATATATCCACCTACTATAAAACGTCTATTTGGAAGACCAAAAAAGAATAGAATTAAACCACACGATGAGCCCCAAAAAAGACATAGGTGTCCGTGTTGTTCCGAGTATGAACACCATGAAAAACCATGCAAGAAAACCAAATCTCAAAGTTCTAAACAACATCAACCATCACTGGGTAAAAAGAGACGGGGAAAAATATACAAAAGTTAGCGAAAATACTTAATAATTGATTTCTTGTACCTTAATGTATTAAACTTTGACATTTGTTTTTGGCATTTAGAGATTATGGTGATTTTTTGTGATAGTTACATTGATATTGATTATTGTACGGTGTTATCTTAATGATTATTATGATGAATTTTAATAACTGTAAGGTGTTTTATGATGATTATTACTGTCATTTTATTAATTGTTATTGTGATTTTTATTTATAATTACGGTGATATTTTATGATAGCTATGATAGACTAACCTAAAAAATAAACTAAACAATTAAAAACACAACAACAATAAATAATAACATAAAACAATCATAAACATAAAAAGCTAGTAAAGAAGAAAAAAAGAGTTAGATACTATATGAAATTTTAAAGTTTTAATAAATAAATGGCAAATATGTCATTTTAGCAAATATATTTACTAAAATTAATTGAGATGGGTAAATATGAATGTATATGATTTTAGAAGAGGATATTTGTAATTTTAGTTTTGGGTATATATGTAAAGAGCATTCACAGTAGGTTACTTAAATTTGATGTGAGTATATGTTTTATATTACGAGAGATGATTGTTAGTGGTTGTGAGTAAATGAGAGATAATATTTATTAGAGTTTTTATCATGATTCTTTATATTTGGGGAAATATGAAGAATTACGGTACGATATAAATTTTTTAATATTTTAAAAGTGGTTTTGAGTGAAGATAGAGAAAATATAATGATAAAAATATTAAAAAGTATTATTTAATTGAAAAAATATTAAAAAAATAATATTTTTAGTTTAAATATAAGAATGTAATTAATTGCCCCGTTAATAAAATTTGTAAAGAAATATATGTAATTTTCCCGGTTAACGATATATGTAGTTCAAAGATATGAATTGTTTTGCCCTCGGCGAAAAAAATAGTTTTGAAAGAATAAAGGACATTACACGCAGCATAAACTCCCCCGCCTTCAGTGTGCGAAGGAGATTGGTGCAGCAATGGGGAGCTTATTAGGGTTTCATCCTCCTCACTTCTCTGAGGTATAATATATGCTCTACTCTCCCTTCTTTTGCAACTACTCACCACAATTGCATTAATGGATCAACTAATTGCCATTAGGGTTTCGATACTCCACTGGGATACTTGAATACTTAATTTTTTCACTGCTTGTATTTCCAATCTGGAAACTAGGTTGGATGCATGCACTTTAGGTTTCCCTATATGACATGTTTGTTCTTTGTATATAATATGCAGGAGGAGGCCTGGCTTCCTGCCTGGCTTCAGCCTTCCACCACAAGGGAACCCAGCAATCAAGCAGTTGAATGTCCTGCATTGGAGGTACGTTGCTTTCTTTCTTGTATTATCTTCATAATTTCACTTCCTCGTCACATGTTCAATTTCTTCGCTTGACTTGATCATATGCCTGCAATTAATTGATTGTTTAGAGACATGTACGTGGCATATGATCTTTTTTTAATGACAAATAGCAACACATGTTATCGATTTATATATTGAAATCATGGTTTTGTTATTAAACATTAAAACATTGTTATCACTTATCCCAACATCCCTAATACCGAAATCACATATGTTTGCTATTTGGGTGACCGTGGGACATGTGGTAGAAACATCCTTATTCAATTCCAGTGTCAGTAACCTCGTTTGTTCAAAAGACACAACGAGTATAATAAAAGATTACAACACACTTATTTTGTTTAGTAATCTGACTTTCTGAACAAAGGCTTTTAGGAAAACTAGGAACAAAAAAGAACAAAAGATAGGTTTAGACCTTTTGAGCCACTGCTTGATCTGATGCCAAGAATGAGGCAGAGGATCCGTGAGCAAGTTAAACGATGAGCGAGTAATATTACGTAAGCTATGAGGATTACCTTAATTCCTAGTTATGTGATGTGGGGCTTCAAAATCTATCACCCACAATGAACCAAGGCTAGAAAAAAAACCTGTGTGTGTTGAGTTGGACTGTGGACTAGGAGCAGTTGATTGGGAACAGGCAAACGTAAGAATTATACTCCTCTTGGTTGAACATGTAAGTATGCGTAGTAGCAGTCACATAATTCATATCATTTCCTATTCAAGAAGTAGTACGCTTAAATAGGGTTTAACAATTAACAAAATCTAATTGAGCGAACAAGCAACCACAACAGTCAATAGGAACAACTTGGTAGTCAATGGAAATAGATGGGCAATGGGTAGTCACTAAAAAAGCTAAAGTTATGGTTATGACGACGAGTTCTAACGAGGGTAGAATGACTAAGAAAAACCAAGGGTTTAGTAGTAAGAAAACTCTGGCTAAGATTTTGCCTTCCACCGCCCTTAGGCTGGTGCGAAGGCGGCAATGATGGAGAAGGCGGCAGTGCTTGTGACTGCAGTTAAGCAATGTTTTTCAGGGAATGCTTATTAGAATAGTTTGAGCCCCATGGTGGTGAGGGTGAGTTGCAAAGGTCGATCAAAATATAGTTTTATGAGAAAGCAGTTGTCATGATTTGGGAACCGAAACATGAACAGGGATCACTAAAAGGTAAGGAGCAGGTAGCATGAAACTAGTGCAGGAGACCATACACAGTTCAGTTGTTGAAATAATGGCGGCTAGGGTTTGTACCAAGAGCTTTAGCTCCTATACCATATAAAGTGAGAAAAATGTTTGAATAATTAGGAGGGAAGCCCTTTATATATACTAGTGATAACACCAGGAAATCTATGGGCCATAAATAAAGCCTAATCACTTCTATATGCAATCATTATCTATCTAGGTGCAAGGGGCCATCTAGCGTAATATACATCTAGCGTTCTTCCCCTTTCAATTTGACACAATGAATTGAACACAAAGCACCTTTCTAAAGGACCACTCCTATATATACCCAATCTGGCTACAATTTGGACAAGAAGAATGACACCTCCTAGCATTGGAAGGATTACTTTGCATCATTTTTATTTACATGGTTGATTGTTTTCCTCTTGGATGGTTTGGTTTGATGTACATATGTCTAAATGGATCTATCTTATTACTATAATTAGGAAATCGAGCGCCTTCCACAAAGCATCAGTACCAGAGAAAATGGAAGTTTGTCAGATGATGGCACACTCAAGAACCTCCATTTATTCTTATCTGGGGAGGACAATTCGCAGATGAATGTTCCTTCGTGTTCTAGCAATGTAAGTTTTCAGTGATGTTATCGTCACATAATTATCCTCATCAAACATATGAAGTGGCAACTATTGTACATCAACATTGGTTTTTGCAGATTGGTTAATCAACATGATTTTCCATTATTGTGTCTGACAATCCGTCTCGCTAGTGGTGGATGGATGGTTTCACATTTGTTGCCAACTTGTCATGCAAATTTATAATACAATTATAGTCATACTCTAGATTAATAAACACCATATGGAAATAATGTTTTTGCTACCAGCTTTTCTATTCATCATGTTTCATTTGTGTTTTACTCACAACTACTTTCTAAGAGTTTTGGTTTCATGTCACAGCATGAAGTACTATATCATCTTCATCTATCATCAAATGAAGAATCTCAGTATTCACTTAATCCAACTTTGAGTGGATCTCAAGAAGATAAATTATTCAATCAAGCTCTCTTGGTGCAGCTGGAAGATGACATAGTTATCCCAGAAAAGGGTGAAGCTTATATGATTAAAAGTCAACAGAAGGGCAATCTTGGAATTACAGGCCCTAATTCACCCAGCTTAAAGGATCAAAAGAAGGTAAACCCTAAAGTAAAAGTCAAATTTCAAAAAGATGATATCAGTGATGCAATTGAACTAGCTGTTGCAGCATCAGAAGCATTAACTATACACAAGGTATTAAAAGATGAACTTCTTGCTTCATTTGTACTTGAAGCTGCAATTCGGGTAGAACAGGCACGCTTGGAGAATTTCAAAGAGAATATCAGTAGCTCAATTGAGGAAAGCAATGAGGTTGACTTTGACATTCTTTCAGATTTGGATTACTTAACCATGGCAGGTGCATATGAAGATGTGGGGTTAACTTTTACATGCCATGATGATTCGAGTGATTATGGATCCATATCTCATGTTAATGATAGTTTTGCCTCTGAAACTTATATATCTAGTGCCAAGCACAAGTGCAATGAGCGTGGCGGCAAAGAAGTTCATTCTGGTTCTATTTCCCCAAGAAAACATAACGAGATTAATGATGCCAAGGTACAATCAAAGGGTTCTATATTAGAATCTTTTGAATGTGTTACACGCAAGGAACATGTTGATTATGATTCAGTAGCTACAAAGAACGTGAATCTAACATGTAACGTTGATCCTGTGTTAAATTGTTCGGTTGATCAAATTGATTATCGTGCGACAAAGGTGAATTAACAATTATCAAGCAGATACTATGTTAACTTAATTGTTTAATCTAAAAAATGAAATAAATAATTCATGATGATTAGCTGGTTGGCTTGCAGAGAGAGGGCTTATCAATTGGGGATCTAACATCATCTCAACCCTTTTAAGATCTATAGGTAGTATTTTGCCTTCCTAGATTTTCTTTTATTTTTGGATGACGATACTTACTCTATAAATCATATACATGTCTGTTTAAGAATTTGTGTAGTGTTTTATTTTTGCTTTTCAATTTCTGTTTTACAGAAAGAGAAGATAAGAGGACAACGTTGGTTCTAGATATTAAGATAACTTTGGTTCCAGATAGATTTCAAAGTCGTTGGTTTGGTGGTTGGTCATGGAAGGTGAATATTGCTCTTGTTTCTATGTTATTTGGTTGCGTCTTGATTCTTATATGATCCACACCGATCCAATAGATTGGTCTAGTTAATGAGTCCATTAACTCAATATTGGATTGATCCATGGCCAATCTAGAGCGATTCTTTAGTATTAAGTATATTATGTCTAACTTCACATTTTTTCTCTTTCTTTCTTACTCGTTCTTGTTAGAGTAAATAAACATATAAATGTTCATAATCCATCATTCCATCTACTAGATTAGTTAGATATTGTGTTAAACCATAATCGTTTGTTTAACGTGTCAGAGCATGATCCGGTTAATAGTCATGTAATTAAAGATTAGAATAGATATCTCATTGATACTGTTGATTAAACAACTCTCAAAATGTATATAGAAGAGAGGTTCTACACGAACAAAACTTTTTGGCCCATTGGACGATACGTGAGCCGTACTCTATATACAACCTAATGCTCCCCTCAAGTTGGAGCATAAGTATTATGCACAACTTGTTACAAATATAGTTATTTTGATCTCGGTAATGCTTTAGTGAAACATTAGCTAGTTGATTCCCACTTTTAACATTAGGGGTTATGATTGCTCCATCTTCAACCTTTTCTCAAGTGAAACGACACTTCTATATGTTTAGTTATTTCATGGAAAACACAATTGTTAGCAATGTGAATAGGCGCCTTGTTGTCACACCATAAGTTAATTGGCTTAGTTTGGCAAACTGAACCTCACTAACTAAATTCCATATCCAAACGAGTTCACATGTGATTTATGCCATTGCTCCATATTCAGATTCAACTCTTCCATGGTGGCTATGGTTTTGGTATGGTATGCCATGACCATAGACATTTTTGGATATGAGTGACAACATCATATCGTGAAGACCTCGAGATGACATGTAATGGCTTACCGTAAGATGTATCTGGGCATATAATGGTAAGTTACTATAATTTCCAACAATTTGTAAATCCTTCTATGGCACGGTGGCTATGGTTTTGGTATGGTATGCCATGACCATAGACATTTTTGGATATGAGTGATAACATCATATGTGAAGACCTTTGAGATGACATGTGATGGCTTACTGTAAGATGTATCAGGGTATATAATGGTATGTTACTATAATTTCCAACAATTCAAAGGGGTTCTCCTTCATCTACCCCTAATTCTATGTTTGTATCATAGGAGCATTACATACTTTTGCCTCAATCAATCTTAAATCAATTAATAATAGATCCAAACAATATTTTTGTTGTGATAAACAAATTCTTTCCTGCGACGAGAAATTTCAATCCTAAAATATAATTTTGTTGGCAAAGATCCTTAGTTTAAAAGGTTTACTTTATCTGATATCAAATAGGAACTACAAGCAAATAGAACACCTTTCAAAAGTATCAATATCATTACATGATTCGTAAATGCATGACTGTGATGTACCATGAAATCCGCAGTTCCTATTGCAAAGCTACCTTGCCACCCACTGCTCTAAATCACTGCCCCCAAGTTATATTGATATTGGTTATGTTTGCTTTAAATGATACTGTCTCTTATAGAAAATGGTCATGCTTTGTGTAGCTGTTAATTTTATTCTTTGGTGAAAACTCAACTGATAAATGGCTATCATAAAGTAGACTGGTGTATCTCCACCTAATGAATGGAGTGGTTGAATCACTATTATAACACACTCAAATTTCAAACATGTCTGGGTAAAGGTCCATGATCTTATTATTTGTGGAAAAATATGAAAGGTTTGCTAGTCATGAACCTAAAAGAGGGCATCAGATTGGGGTACATTTATAGTGATTAGTTAACTTACAGTGCTTCATGGTATAATTTGTTGTTGCTAATACATATTTCAATAGTATGTTAATAATGAAGAGAAATTTGAAAAAACTAACATAGTAACATGTGAACATTTGAGTGATAGGTTGATCTTCATGATGCTGACTTGATTCTTTTCTGTGGTACGGAATGCACATGACTATGGGATACCTCGACCCATTTTCATGGCTCATAGAAATACCAAAACTGCCCTCAACTAACTGATGTAGGCCTAACATATTCTAAATGATTCTTTGGGGAATGATATCTCATTTATATCAGAAAGCTGAACTGATCAAGGTCATTTTTGCCTTTTCTCTTCAGAATGAAGTAAGCATTCCTGCAGTTGCAAACAATGAATGTAGTGTTCCAGAGCTATATGCTGATGAAACAAGTTCTCTCTCAGAATCTGCTGATATTGCTCCAGACATGAGTTCCTGCGTGCAGAGATTAGATGAGGGCAAACATTATCAATCAAGTGTAGCATCTCAATGTGCATATGAGAAAGCTATTAATACTGATAGTGTGGCAGTTTCTCCTAATGTCACCCCCATGGACCCTTTGTGCTCTGTTGTTCCTTGCAGCATTAATTCAGATAGTGTCATATCTCAGAATTCCAAACAGCAGGCGACTCTTGAGAAGCATTCGAGTCCTACGAGTCAGCTTGAAATGGATAATTTAGAAGTTAATGGCAAGAGTTCACCCACTGTACACAGGCAGATGGCATCCCTTAAAACCTACAGCATGATTTATCCTAGGTGTAATCCATATCTGGACAATGGACACACTCTTGGCGTATCATCATCATTTGAACAAAATCAGACTGCAAAAGCAGATATGGAGTTGACTGGTCACAGGAAGGAAATCACCATGGTTGCACGAAAGGTGGAGTCTATAGTTCCGAGAAGAAAGCGTGTCCGATTTTCAGAAATCGAAATTAATTTCCCACAGAAAAAATATTCCCAAAAAGCACCACAACCAGACTCAAAGATCCTTTGGTTGCTGGTAGAAACTGCAGACGGTTGGTAAGAAGTAAATCTAGACCTTATAACAAAGATAACAAGATGTTATTCCATAATTTAAAGTTCTTACTTACGGGATTTTCCATCAAGAAGCATAAGCAAATAAAAAATTTAATTCTGAAAAATGGTGGCATAGTTTTTGATGATATTCCTTCTCCTTCGACATCCAGAAGAAAGAGATGCTCAGAGCTTCCTATTATTTTGTGTCCCAAAAAGCTACTGACAACAAAGTTCTTGTATGGATGCGCTGTACACGCAGTTATTCTTAATGTGACATGGCTGTTTGATTCAGTTGATGAAGGTTTGATCTTACCACATCAGAAATACAAGGTTCTAAGCGATCACGCAAGTATAAACCGCAACAGGAATGGAAACCCGGAGCGTTATAACATATTTGATAATGTTGCCATCATGCTTAATGGAAACCTGATTTCTGCAGCAAATTGGCAAAAGTTATAAAGCATGGAGGCGGGTTGGTCTTCAAAACATTTCATTGGTTGGCCAAGAGCATTGACTCTAAAAGTGTATCAGTGGGGGTTATTGTTGTGGAGGATGAAAAGGGTATTTCACGCCAGTTGAAACAATGTGCATTAGAGCAAAGTGTTCCTATAATGCCTTTTAATTGGATCATAAACAGCTTATATGCTGGAAGGTTGCTGCTTCAGCCACCACGATGTAAAATTCCAGATCATCTGGAAATGAGTGAAGAAATATGAATTTCTGCTTCTCTCGATATTCATTGATGAGGTAGTAGAGTTTGAGGATTGATTATGCTGCTTGCTCTTCTACGATTGACGTCGCCTAAGTTGTTTTCATTATTTCGCAATTGAAAACAGAGGAAAAAATTCAGCTGTAACCGGAGTGTGTATTTGTTCAGCACCCAAGGATCCGTCATTCTCCGTTTAAGTTCGTAGGTATCCTTTCAAAACAAGAGTTTGCTGCTGAAAAAGAAAAAGAGAAATTACACACTTGCCTACCCTAATCATGTAGTTCAGATATTGCACTTGAAAATGGGTTTTGTAAAGGGAATTGTAGTAAAATATTTGAACCAACAGTAACAATCTTTCATATTCTAAACGTCAACTTTGTTTTGTTCAATGGATTTCTTAGATTTTGAATTGCGAATGAGTTTTTTGGGTTTCACAGGATAAAGCAATCAAAATAGTGAAATGGCTATTTTTAACCAAAGATATTCAAATGAGTTCTGTGGGTTTCACATACTAAAACAATCAACATAGTTGCATATACGTATACATACGCATACGCATACGCATACGCATACGCATACGCATACGCATACGCATACGCATACGCATACGCATACGCATACGCATACGCATACGCATACGCATACGCATACGCATACGCATACGCATACGCATACGCATACGCATACCCATACCCATACCCATACCCATACCCATACCCATACCCATACCCATACGCATACGCATACCCATACGCATACGCATACGCATACGCATACGCATACGCATACGCATACGCATACGCATACGCATACGCATACGCATACGCATACGCATACGCATACGCATACGCATACGCATACGCATACGCATACGCATACGCATACGCATACGCATACGCATACGCATACGCATACGCATACGCATACGCATCCGCATCCGCATCCGCATCCGCATCCGCATCCGCATCCGCATCCATCCGCATCCGCATCCGCATCCGCATCCGCATCCGCATCCGCATCCGCATCCGCATCCGCATCCGCATCCGCATCCGCATCCGCATCCGCATCCGCATCCGCATCCGCATCCGCATCCGCATCCGCATCCGCATCCGCATCCGCATCCGCATCCGCATCCGCATCCGCATCCGCATCCGCATCCGCATCCGCATCCGCATCCGCATCCGCATCCGCATCCGCATCCGCATCCGCATCCGCATCCGCATCCGCATCCGCACCGCATCCGCATCCGCATCCGCATCCGCATCCGCATCCGCATCCGCATCCGCATCCGCATCCGCATCCGCATCCGCATCCGCATCCGCATCCGCATCCGCATCCGCATCCGCATCCGCATCCGCATCCGCATCCGCATCCCATCCGCATCCGCATCCGCATCCGCTCCGCATCCGCATCCGCATCCGCATCCGCATCCGCATCCGCATCCGCATCCGCATCCGCATCCGCATCCGCATACGCATCCGCATCCGCATACGCATACGCATACGCATACGCATACGCATACGCATACGCATCCGCATACGCATACGCATACGCTCCCTAGCCTATAGATCTCAACCAACCAATTCCCACCTTGATTTCTATACTGATGAAGATCTAGGTCTCAGTGAGTACCATGATTCTCTCTTCTTTTCCCCTACTCAAATAGAGATGAGTGCTTCTTAGGCTCCTATTTCTAGCCCCCATCAATCACCTACTACTGAGGTGGACACTTCTGAACCTGTTCAGGATGTCCATATGGAAGAGACTCTCACTTTTGAAAGTGATTACATCATTAAGACCTCAACCATGGCAACTCAGCCCACTGTCATCTCAACTTAGACTGCCAGTGAACAGAGGAAATCCAGCAGCCAAGAACCTGAAGCTGGTGGTGAGACTGAGGACTTTGGTCCAGTCATCTCATCCCCCAATGATTCTTCTGATGAAGATAAGGGGAATCTGAGACTAAAGGTGCACAAACTGTCTAAAACATGCACTTATTTAGTCTCAAAGGTTAGCTACCTTGAATCTCAGGTGAGTACCTTACACAACAGGATCAATGATCAGCAACGTGAGATTTCTTATCTTAAGGAAAAACTAGTTGGGAGACCCTTAAGAAGAGCTCAACCAGGAACACAAGAATCTGTGGATGTGATTGACTTATCTTCCAGCTTATCTATGCAAGTGGATGATGCTACCAAAAGGGGGAGAAAGTCATTACTGCTACAGAACCTAGGAGTTCTTCAGAGAGAGTGGACATTAAGGACTCACCATCCTCACTTGCAAATATGCATTCTCACCAACCTCCTCAAATTCACATTGATGTCGACTACATAGACTCCTTTATACAAAGTTTGTTTAAGGATGGGATACCAAGGGCTATGTCATCTTCACCATCTTCCAATCACATCATTGGGTGGAGGTATGACAGCAACAGGAAAGCCCTAATCATCATAAGAGTTCAAGGGCATCAAGAAGTCTTAAATTTTCATACTTTGAACTACTCTGAAGGTCTGGATCTAGTCAACATGCCACTTGTCAATCCAAGCAAATCAAGACAAGCTGACAAGCTGGCTCAAAGAATCCAAGACAGGATCACTACAGAGTTCAGCTTCAGAAGGAGACTTAGGCAATCAGGTAATGCCATCGGTCAACTGGATGTTAGGCAGACCTTAAGATTAGTTTCATAGGGAAAACCTTGACTGAAGGCCCAGTGGCAGAACCTGAGAGCCTTGTCTCATCATCATCAACTGCTGCAGAGATTCACATTCCTTTTGAGACACCTGCTGGTGAAGGTGCTTCTCAACCGCTTTCTGGCCAGAGCTCAGAAGCTTCATCAAGCAATGAAGGCCAAAGCTCTCTCCACCCTAAGTCATAAAGATCTGTGAGTGACAAAGGGAAAAGAAAGATGACATCTGAGGAGATTGAGGAGGAGGAGAGAGAGAGAGGAAAAGGAGGCTGAGGGGAGAAAGTTCCTCTGCTGGGTCCTCAAGACTCATGGAGTCTGCTATCAGGGCTGCTCCCAGACCAGATACTCAGAATGATGAGTTAAGGGCAGTCAGGATAAACTATCTGCAGACAAGGAACTATGACATAGACAATGTCATTTCTCTCCCCTTAGAAGAGCTAAATGTACTGGTTGACCTGGAAAGGTCAAGGGAGAAGAAGGAGGTAGAAGATGTAGAACTTCTAATACAAATCAAAGAAGAGAGAAGAAAGAAAATATTGTACAAACATGTGCCTACCCTCTCCCTAATTCAAGAAAGTCCTGCACAAGAGGATGTGGTTCAACAAGAACCTCATGTAGATAAAGAAGAAGATAGGATCAAGATGATCGTATACTTGAGTGCCACAGGCCTCTATCAGGCAGAAGCACTTCTTCCCCTGTCCTATGACTATGTTGAGTTTGAGTATCTCAATAACTTGAACTTGAGATAGTCAAGGAAAGAAAGACAACCAAAAGAAAGCTAAGGGAAAAAGCTGCTAAATCAAGAACCATCATCCAGAAGAATATGAAGAAGTCTGCTGACAGACAGAGGATGATGAGCTTCTTGAAGCTGTATGGGTTCTCTGGACGGAGACTTGGCCCCATGTCTCTATCCACTATCCACTATGGGTGAGCATATCAGGGTGATCAAGCAGAAGATAAAATGTGGGGAGCTCATTGATTTACACTCCCCTCTAAGTCAAGCCCCACCTGAAGTGGAGGTTAAGGTTGAACAACCAGAGACAACACAACCTGGACCTCCTGCTGAATCTCAGCAAGCTTCATCTTCTTATCCATAGCAGGGTCAACCTCCCTCTCCTTCTGAACTTGAGAGAGAGGAAGTCCCAACTGGGAAAGACAAGGAAGATCAATCTGGTACTGCAAGCCAGTCTTCTCAGTTAAAACCTATAAAGAGAATGAAGGGGATGGCTTCTAAACCAAAGCCAAAGAAAAAGAAGACTACACCCTCTTCTAAACCCTAGGATCAGAACATCCTGAGGATGTGCAGCTAGAGGATGCTCAATCAACTCCAATTTTAGTAGCTCCTCTAGCATCAGGAAGACCCATCTTGTCCTGGACATACATCACAAATCCAGAAAGATGGCATGTCATTAGAGAACAAGGCACCAAAGACATCTACAATTGGCAAGACATGTTTCAATTGCCTCTGCATGATCTCTTTGATATGAGAAGACATTTTGACAGTTTGAAGGATCCTGATCATCTCATGAAGAAAGGGCTGGTTATCATTCTAATTATAACTGTTGATATCTGAAGTCTACTAAGTGTTTTGGTAGCATCAGGCTAGGGGGAGTTTGTAGAGATTAATGAAGAGGCTGATACAACTCAAACATCCGAAGTCTATCCGGCATGCTGCACAAGTGCATTGAAGAAGAATGCTTAGGAAGTTTCACACATGCAACAGAAATATTCTAAGTGTGAAATCTTCCAAAGCCAAGACCAATATCTTCCGAAGCCAAAGATGAAGTCTTCCGAAGCCTCAGAGACAAAGTCTTCCGAAGCTTCAACTCATGAAGACAAATTTCTTCTGAAGACTTTTGACACATGCTTTATCTGATGTACTTTTCCATAAAGCTGGACACCTTTAAGGCCGCATCTCTGTAATGTCACCAACTTACATGAGTTGGTGAAAAGGTCCATGCTTTTGGTAACTATACATTGAGGTCTTGAGTCTGTAACTTTTTACTTCTTGTACTTTATCCTTTTTGTAATAGATAAGGATGTGAGCTATGGCATGTCATAGTCACTAGTCAAAGGGCAATCTTCCTTTTGACTCTATAATTGATTTTGTTTGTGTGTCTAGTCAATTGTATCCAACTGGCTTTCAAAGTATAGCCGGCTGTAAGATGTAGTATAAGTATCTCATGTTCTTGTATCTTTCTAAAATGCTTTGTAACACTTGTAATAGAACATAGATAAAGCAATATACTACATTCTTGAAAACCATACACTTGTGTTCTTTTGTTCTGTCTCTTATATTACTTGTGTTCTTAGTGTCTCATTTGTGGTTAATCTAGTTTACTGTTTGATTAAGTTTGATTAATCTCCTCTTTGTGTTGTTGTGTTGTAAGTGACCCCCTTCACCGATCCTGCATTTGGTATCAGAGCTTTCCAGGCTCTTGATATAAGATCTCACCATCTTAAGATCCCTCACACACACAAATACTCAACTTTTCAAATGGCAGCCATTTCCAAGATTGATATGGAAAGTGGAACCATGAACAAGTCCCTACCGATCACTCTTGATGAGTTTGATACCTGGTGTTTGAGAATGGAAGGTTTCATCAGGTCTCTTGATTCAAGAATGTGGGAGTCTATTGAGAATGGACCTTTCATACCTAGCACTCCCTCTGCTACTGGTGCTGGTATGATCCCCAGGATGTGGCTAACTACTCTGATGAAGATAGGAAGAGAGTAGAGATTGACAGAAAAGCCATGACAGCCCTTCAAACTGCACTTCCAAACTCTGTGTACAGAAGTTTCAAGAAGTGCAAAACAGCTAAGCAGCTGTGGGATGTACTGAAACTGATGTATGAGGGTTCTTCTGAAGCCAAGGAGAACAAGAAGGATCTCCTGAAGTAGCAAATTGAAAGCTTCACCTTCAAAATAGGTGAAAGCATGACTCAGTAATACTTTAGGTATGTTGAGATTGTGGATACCCTTGTGGATGGAGGAGTTTATGATCATATAATTTCTAACTATATATATATATATATATATATATATATATACATATATATATATATATCTATGTATATATACTTATATAAGGGATCAAATAAGAACTACCTTTTTTGAGAACTTTAATACCCTCAACCACTAGTTCTAAATGATAAAATTATAATTAACAAAAACATATTTAAAAAAATTAAGAATTAAAAAATATTATAAAATAAAAAAAATAAAAACACAAAAATGTTCCCCTAATATCGGAGTTACACATGTGTAAATACCGTACTACACATGTGTATAATTAGATTTACACATATGTAAATAATGAATTTACGATTTTTTTATAAAAGTATATCAACATCGTAGGCGTTGGAAAGATAAAAAAAATACTGAATTTTATCGTGAATTTGTTTTTTGAAAAAATGATGTCGTGAAAAAAGGTTATGAACGTTTTAAAAAATAAGGAAAATGGCATGTGATAAAAAATAAGTGGCTGAGATTGGTTATTAGAGTTTTCACAAAAAAAAGTTCTCATTTGAATCCTTCCCTCATATATATATATAGACACACACACCTTTATAGTTGACATCTTATATAGATTGTATCATCTCGTAAAATAAGAATACACACTATTTAATATTTAGACTATCCATAATCATCATGTCACCACTTGATAATGTGTATAATCTTGACAAGGTTTAATGGTTAAATCGTATTTAAACTTGTACTTGAGAAGCTACGTTACGCCTTTCTTCCGTGTGGAAAACTCATTATGAACCGATCTAGCCTCTAGGGACCTTGTTGGTTCTATTATTGAAGCTCTCCATCTTTGATGGTTTGATAAAACTTACTTGTAAACCTATGATTATCGAATCCAAGTATAACAGGCATATTATATAAAACAATGACTCGTAGATTGATTATTTCATGGCCATTGGTTTGATACCCCGAGTGTGTTTGTTAATGCATTATAAGTAATTAAAAAACATAAGAAATAATGCAAACTTAATTAAAATTATAAGAACCAGTTCAAGAAAGGTAATTCCCTATTGATCAATCCCATTAGTAGTTAATTACAGTTTATTACGCTACATGCCTACATGTAATTTTCCCACTAATTAAGCTATATAGATAATTACGTTCGACATAAAATAAGAATGGATAATTACATATAAACTAATATAAACTATAAAGATCAGAATACTATCTTTAGTCTTGATAGCATCTTTATCTTGTGTTCTTAAATGTACCTTTATCTATGGTTCTTGTCATTGTGCTTGGTAAGAATGTTCTTTATCATCATACTTGGTGGTAATAATATATTTTGGTAGCAATCTTCGTCATTAGTAGTAACACTCTCTCAGTAGAAACTTTGTAACTTTTAGTAGCAACTTTTAGGAACCCTTTGGTAACAACAGTCCTCAATAGTAAATACCTTAAGCAGGGTTATCCTTTGTAATAGTTAACTTAGAGGTTGATGCAACCAAGGAGTTCTCAGCATGCATACTAAAGTACAAAGGAAGTTACTTTGGAAGATTTGATGAAACATAGGGAAAACTCACTAAGTGTCAAATCTTCCAAATCTAAAAGACCATTTCTTCCGAAGCCACATATGAAGGCTTCCGAAGCTTTAAGACAAAGTCTTTCGAAGCCAAAAAGAATGATTTCTTCCGAAGGCAGAGAAGACATGCTTTCTATGTCATACTTTTGACAAAAGCTGAACAACTTTCCGCTGCCATCTCTGAATACTCACCAACTTATCCAAGTTGGTGATATCTCCATACTTTTGTCAACTGTAGATTAAGGTATTAGAGTCTGTAACTTTCTAATTTTTACTTTTATCTTTTTTGTAATAGATAAGTATGTGAGCTATGACATGTCATAGTCGCTAGTCTAAAGGCAATATGCTTTTAACTTTACATTGATTTTGTTGTCTAGATTAGTGTTCCAGCTGGCCGGCAAGGTATGGATAGCTATAAGATGTGTTATAAAGTATCTCAGATGCTAGTCCTTAAGATTAAGCCTTGTGACCGTTGTAGAACACTTGAGAGCAATATACATTATTCTTGAAAATCATATACATGTGTTTTGCTTATGTTATTTACATTTGTTCTTTGTTTCATAACCTGATTCCCTATTTGATATATTAAGTGTTCGTGTTTGTTCCTCCCCAACCTTGTGAAACTACTGTATTGCTCACATGTATTGGTCATGCAATTGGTATTAAAGCTTTTTAGGCTCTTGATTGTAAGATCTCATAATCTTTAATCCCTCCAGTTTCACAAAACACTTACTTGCTCAAAGGAAAGCTCTCATTAAGACTGACATGGAAATTGACACAATGACAAAATCTTCATTGATCACTCCTGATGAATTTGATACTTGGTTTCAAAGAATGGAAGGCTTCATCAAGTCTCAAGACAACAAGATGTGGTGATTTGTTGTCTCTGGACCTCACATCCTAAGCACCTCTTCAGCTCCTGCTGGAGGTGGGATGATTCCAAATAAAGTAGTTGGCTATTCTAAAGAAGATTTATAGATCAGAAGGCCATGACCGCTCTACAAACTTCTTTTTTTAACTCTATATACAGAGGCTTCAAGAAATGCAAATTTCCAAAGCAACTTTGGGATGCACTGAAACTCTAATAAAGCTAAGAAAACAATAAGGACCTCACGAAGCAACAATTTGAGAATTTCACCTTCAAACTAGGTGAAACTATGGCTCAACAATACTTTAGGTATGTTGAGATTGTAGATACTCTTATGGATGTTGGTGTTAAGCTTGAGAATAGGGACATTGTGAAGAAGTTCATGTTTTCTCATCCCAATCAATGTACTCATAACTATGTGGCCATTACGAGAATTGAAAACCACTCCACCCTTACTCTTACAGAGCTGTATGGTATCCTTAGTGTTTACTAGATGGAGATGAACATACAAAATCCATCCAATAGCTCTTCCAACAATCAACAGAGTTCAGCCTTTTATGTGGTTAAGGGAACCATAGCATCATCTTATTTGCTACCCTGACAACTCACAAAAGGGCCCTTTCATCATCTTCCTAGAGACACCAAAGGAGAGCTACATCCAAGGAAGCCCATTTCAAGAGACAAGCTAATCTTAAGTCTTTATGTCTACTGATGAAAGTTGTGGCAACTCTTTTTTCACTCTTGAAGACTTGGATTGAATCAATCTAGATGACCTGGAGTATATAGAGATAGTCAAGTAAATGTCTCTACTCACTCATATAGCCAAGAGATTCTACAAGAGAAGCAGAAGAAAGTTTCCCAACAATGTAACCAATGGAAAGTTTGGACTGTATAAAAAACAAAGTGAAGTGGTACAGTTGTAACTAGATGGGATACTTTACTAGGGAGTTCAAGGCACCAAGGACTAGTGGTGGCCAAACACAATCCAGACCAAGCTACATTGATGCGACTCCCAAATATGAGAAGCCAAGGCAACCAAAACAACTAGCTGTTGTTGCTGTTGAAGAGGATAGGTTTGATTGGAGCTTTCAGGTAGAGTATGTTTCTCCAAATCAAGCACTAATGGTTGATTATGAAGAAACCAAGGTATTAGAACATCTCTATACACCTAAATGCATTGCTAAAGTAAACATGTATATGTCCTATAACCTAGAAGTGAGATCTAATGTTGAGTCTTTGAATGTTATAAAAGTTGATTTCAGAAGAGCTGAAAATGACTATAAACTTACAATAGGATGTAGAGAAAATAATTTCAACTCTTAAGCATGAGCACACAAATTACAAGACTCAAATTAAAGATCTCATTACCAAATTAGTTGAATGTTAGGCTGAGCTTGAGATCAGCAGCTAGGTTAGAATACTGTGTTCTTGAAGTGGAAACCTTGAAAAACATCATATCCTTATCCTTTCATGCAAAGATTTGTTATCAAAATAGGTCGGGATTAGGTTCCAGTGATATAGCTCATCCACCCATATTACTATTTGTAAGATCTCCAAGGTGTGAAACTAGTTAAAATGAGCTGCCCCTTATTGACCCTATCCAAGAAGATGATGAATATGAAAAGGAGATAGTAAAGGATGAGCCAGTAGTGAGTAAGGAGGATCATCCTAAGAAAGGTCACTATCTTTATGGAGAGAAGAAAAAACCAAGGAGGGACAAGTTAGACAGGAAGAATTTGATCATGGCAGCTAAAAGAAAATCACAGAAAGCCTAAGAGATCAAGCCCACTTTCAATTCTAAGAAAAACCAAGTCTTTATTTCTGCTGAATTTGAAGTGGTGAATACTGAAGACTCAACTATGGACTCTAGTACTAGGGGTCATAACTCATGTTCAAACCATCCTAGCCAAGAGAAGAAGGTTAAATAAATGTACACCATTACTGCACATGCTGAACAATCCAGTTCCAAGAGCAATCCACACATTCAGAAACCTACTACATCGTCTATGAAGATGAAGAAGGAAGTGGAAAGAGATCAAACTAAACCTTGTCCTTAGAAGAAGACCTTTAGAAGTATGCCTGTTGAATGCATCATGTATGGTGATTTAAAGTGGTGAATACTGAAGAATTAACTATGGACTCTAGTACCAGGGGTCATAATTCAAGTTTAAACCATCCTAGCCAAGAGAAGAAGGTTGAATAAATGTGCACTTTACCACACATCCTAAACTATTCAGTTCTAAGAGCAAGCCACACCCTTAGAAACCTATTACATTGTCTATGAAGATGAAGAAGGAAGTGGAAAGAGATCAAGCTCAACCTTCTCCTTAGAATAAGACTCTTAGAAGTATGCTTGTTGAATGCATCATGTGTGGTGATTCTACACACTTTTCTAAGGATTGCATCTACAATCCTAAGAGGACCATCCATATAAACAAGAAGAAAACTTCTGAGAGGAAGAAAAAGAAGACATCTTTGAAAGGAAAATCAATTTCCTTCAGAAGCTCTAAGGTGAACAAGAAAAAGATAGGTGGAAAACTATCTTTGGAAGAAAGTTTGGTCTTAGAAGAAAGGAATGCTTTTGAATCACTAAAGTATGTTGCAGTGGATGGAAAAGCTTTTGAAGGTTCAGTGTCTAAAACTTCCAAAGTCATCAAAAATTCAAAAGTTTTAAAGGCCAAGTCTAATCTTCCAAAGATGGTGTGGAAGATGAATGAAGGCCATGTGACTGAAATTTTTTTGATCAACAACAGCCAAGGATCCTCAAAGCATGTATATAGGAACAGTAACTGTTGAACTATCTTCAGTGTAATGTTCTCAAGGTCGGGATGATCATTCCTCAACAACATATCCAGATCAAAGCCCTCAGGAAAGGAAAAATATACAAGATGGATTTGTAGGAAACATCCCCATTAGGAGAAGTTTCTTGCTTTCTATCTAAAGCCAATAGCGATAAGTCTTTCCTCTAGCATAAAAGAATGTGCCATCTAAACTTTAAGAACATGAATAAATTAATTAAATATGATTTGGTAACTAGAATGCCAAAGAAAGAGTTTACAAGTGATAACCATTATGTTGCATGTCTGAAAGGAAAGTAACACAAAGTGTCTCACAAGCCAAAGGAAAAGAATTCTATCACTACTCCTTTACACTTATTACATATCCATCTTTTTGTCCCTACTAGTGTAATGAGTCCTAAAAGAACTTTATATTTTCTGGTGATCATAGATGACTTCACAAGATATACTCCGGGTCTTCATGCTTAGAACTAAGGATGAGACCCTGAAATCTTGAAGAACTCATTCTAAAAATTAAGAATCAATATGATCACAAGGTCAAGATACATTTTGTGATGAAAAGGTTATTACAAGACAATATAGTGCTCCTAGAACTCCTCAACAGAATGGTGTTACTAAAAGGAGAAATAGGAAACTTATTAAGGCAATAAGGACCATGCTCTATGACTCTAAGCTGCCCAACATCTTCTAGGCAGAGGTAGTCAACATTTCCTACTATATGCAGAGCAGATTTTTAGTATTCAAAACTCATGGTATGACTCCTTATAAATTGTGGTACAAAATACGATCTTTCGTTGGTTTCCTCAGGTCATGTGGATGTCCATGCACCATCTTAAATACCAAAGATGATATAGCCAAATTTGTTGAGAAGTGAGATAATCTATACTTAATTAAATACTCTCCTAAGGCTAAGGCTTATAGAGTATACAATCTCATAACTAGAGTAGTTAAGGAGTCAGCTAATGTGACCTTCAATGAGTTTTTAGGAATAAGAAGGATGATAGAGGACTTGTCATCAAGAACAAGGCAAGACTAGTTGTTCAAGCATACATTCAAGAAGAAGGGATTGATTACGCATATGTTTTTGCTCCTGTGACAAGACTTGAAACTGTTAGGATATTCCTTGCTTTTGCTGCATCCAAGGATTTCAAGGTCTACCAACTTGATGTCAAGTGTGCATTATTATATGAAGTGATAAATGAGAAAGTGTATGTCAAGATACCACTTGGTTTTGTAGACCCATATAATTCTAGTTATGTCTGCAAGATTGACAAAGCTCTTTATAGGTTGCATCAAGCTGCAAGGAAATGGTATGGGACACTATTACAACATCTTGTCCAAAATGGCTACAAGAGAGGTACTATTGAGAACACACTTTTCATCAAAGGAACATGGAATAACTTGATGCTCTTCAAGTTTATGTAGATAACACAATCTTTAGGTCAACTAATCTAAAGCTCTTTAAAGAGTTTGAGAAGCTAATTAAAAATAGATTTGAAATGAGTGACATGGGGAAACTCAATTTATTTTTAGGAATTCAAGTGTAGCAGGTTGTAATGTTATCTTCATAAATTAGTCATAGTATGTGTAAGACATACAAACTAGATCTCATCTGACTAAGTGCAAGGTTGCTAAGACACCCATAGTAAAAAGCACTCCCTAGGACCTAATCTTGAGGGGGAGTGTTTTGATGAACATCTCTATAGGCCATGATTAGGTCTTGTATGTACCTCATAACAAGCAAGCCTGATATCATATTTGCCATATGCATATGTGCAAGGTATAAAGCCAACCCCAAGATGTCACACCTGGTTCCTGTCAATAGGATTCTTAGATACCTCAAAGGAGCTCCCACGTTGGACTTTGGTATCTAAATAATTCTGACTTCAATCAGCATGCATATACAAATAGTGACTATGGTGGCTGCAACATACTTGTAAAGTCTACATTAAGGGGATGTCAATTTATTAATGGAAGGATAGTCTGATGGCAATAAAAGAATGTAACACCCGGTTATTTTTAAAGTTATGAAATAAAGAATAAAAGTGAAAGAAAAGAAAGAAAAGCTATAAAACCCAAGTTGAGGGGTTAAATGTGTCAAAAGGACAAAAACTTTGGGAAGTTGGTGATAAAGGTGGTATGGCTGCCTAAATGGTCACACCACACATTTTTCATTTGGATTTTTGTAGAGAGAGAAAGAAAGAGCTGAAGCTTTCAGGTTTTCGAGTGTTCTTAACTGGCCTTTGCCTCGGTTGTATGCTTATGTGTGTTTGTGTGTTCGGTTGTGTGTGTTTGGTGGGTTTCTAGGTGTTGAACTTGTAGCAAACGAGTTTTGAAGGAAGTCATACCCAAGAGGTTGCTAAGGTGAGTTCTAGAACCCCCTTTTTACTTTTTTTAAACTGACTTAGGGCTAGAAATGCGTGTGTGAAACTTTTTATACAATGGGTTTTTCACCCGTATGCATATGTGTATGTGTTTACGGGTGGGGTTTGATTGTGTTTATGATTATTATGATGTTAGGAATATGTTTGTAAGGCTTAGATTGTAAGATTTAAGCTTAGAACATGTTAGATGATGATTGGGGACTGAGTTATATTGTTTAAGTGTGATTAGACTACCCATACGCCTAAACAGTGGCCCATGCACCCAACGGTATAAATTGTCTAAGTGTTCCCATGTGCCCAAAACCCTATGTGCCCAAATAGTAGCTATGCACATGGAAAAGGCTGAATTTGACTAAGTGTCTAGACTCCCAGACAGCTCATGCGCCTAGGCACTCATGCATTTGCATAGTGCCCATGCGCCTAGGATTTGCCCAGAATTGGCTAAGTGTTGCCCATGCGCCCCAATAGTGCCCATGCGTTTGAAAATTTCCCATGCGCCTAAGTGTTCCCCATGCGCCTAAGACTTAGATTAATTTTTTTGATTTTTTGGGGAAAAAGTGAGGTCTAGGCTTTGACTTCCGAGGTTCTCGGGGGATATGTAAGTTGAATTTTTGAAGTCCTAGATGATGTGATAGGTGATGTGACATGAATGATGATGTGTGATTGATGCTATCCTTATGCATGATGATGATGTATGTTATTTATGATATGTTTCCTGATGTTCCTTATTACATATTGTAAAGATTATATGTAGAGGCTGATGCAACCCAAACAACTAAAGTCTCCTGCATGCATGCACATGGGTATTGAAGAAGAATGCTTTGAAGTTTCACACAAGCAACAGACATATTCTAAGTGTGAAATCTTCTGAAGCCAACACCAACATCTTCCGAAGCCAAAGACGAAGTCTTTTGAAGCTTACACTTGAAGACAGATTTCTTCCAAAGACTTTTAGTATACATGCTTTATCTCATGTACTTTACATAAAGTTGGATACCTTTCCGCTGCAACTCTATAAAGTCGCCAACTTTCATAAGTTAGTGAAAAGGTCCATACTTTTAGTAAATATACATTTAGTTCTTGAGTCTGTAACTTTCTACTTCATGTACTTTATCCTTTTTGTAATAGATTAGGATGTGAACTATGACACGTCATAGTCACTAGTCAAAAGACAATATGCTTTTTGACTCTACAATTGATTTTGTTTGTGTCTAGTCAATTGTATCTAGCTGACCTTCAAAGTATGGCTAGCTGTAGGATTTAGTATATGTATCTCAAGTACTTGAAACTTTCTAATATGCTTTGTAACATTTGTAATAGAACTTGAGAAGGCAATATACTGCAATCTTGAATGCCATCTCCTTGTGTATTTTGCTATCTTGTTCTGTCTCATATTTACTTGTGTTCTTACTATCATTACTAGAGGTTAACCAATTTCCCTGTTTGATTAGTTAAGTGTTCTTAAGCAACTCTCCTCTTTGTGTTGTGTTGTATTTGCATACCCTTCAATGGTCCTGCATTTGGTATCAGAGCTTTCCAGGCTCTTGACATAAGATCTCACCATCTTAAGATCCGTCACACACACAAATAGTTAACTTATCAAATGGAAACCACTTCCAAATCTGATATGGAAACTGGAACCATGACAAAGTCCCCACTGATCACTCTTGATGACTTTGACACCTGGTGCCAAAGTTTCTAGACTCAAGAATGTGGGAGTCTATTGAAAATGGACCTTACATACCAAGCACCTCTTCTACTACTAGTGGTGGTATGATCCCCAAGGCTGTGATTTACTAATCAGATGAAGATAGAAAGAGAGTAGAGGTTGTCAAGAAGGGCCATGACAACCCTTCAGACTGCTCTTCCAAACTCTATGTACAAAGGTTTCAAGAAATGCAAAACAGCTAAGCAGTTGTGGGGTGCATTGAAACTGATGTATGAGGGTTCCTCTGAAGCTAAGGAGAACAAGAAGGATCTCCTGAAGCAACAGTTTGAAAATTTCACCTTCAAAGCTGGTGAAACCATGACTCAATAATACTTGAGGTATGTTGAGATTGTGGATACCCTAGTAGATGGAGGAGTTGCTCTTGAAAACAGAGACATTGTAAGGAAGTTCATGTCCTCACTTCCTAGGCAATGGACACACTACTGTGTGGTTATCAAGAGAACTGAGAATCTGAGAAATCTCACTCTAACAGATTTATATGGGATTTTCAGTGATTACTAGATGGAGATGAACATGCAAGGTTCATCTGGCAACTCCAACAAACAAATGGGTTCAGCCCTTCATGTGGTTGAAATGGATAGCATAGAACCCCAACATCATCTCATATGCTACCCTGACAACTCACCTAAGGGTCATTTCATTACCTTCCCTGAGACACCAAGAGAGAACTATACTCAAGGAAGCCCATTCCAAGAGACAAGTTCTTCTCAAGCCTTTGTGTCATGTGATGAAAGTTGTGGTAGCTCTCTTTTCACCCTTGAAGACCTGGACTATATCCTTCCAGATGATCTGGAGTACATGGAGATAATCCAGTAGATGGCTCTTCTCACTCACAGAGCCAAGAAGTTCTACAAGCGGACTGGAAGGAAGTTCCCTAGCAATGCAGCCAGTGGAAAGTTTGGACTGGACAAAAGTAAAGTAAAATGTTACAACTGTAACCTGATGGGCCACTTTTCCAGGGAGTGTAAGGCACCAAGAACAAATGGTGGTCAAGCACAGTCCAGACCAAACTACACTGATAAAGCTACCAAGAATGACAAGCCAAAGCAGCAAGCTGTAGATGCTGTTGAAGAATGAGGATTTGACCGGAGCTTTCAGGTGGAAGATGCTTCTCCAAACCAAGCACTGATGGCAGATCATGATGAAGCCAAGGTATTGGAACATCTCTGTACGCCTGAATGCATTGCTAAAGTTAACAGATACAAGTCCTACAACTTAGAAATGAGATCCGATCTTGAGTCCTTAAACATTTTAAAAGCTAATTTTAGAAAGTCTGAAAGTGATTATAAACTAAAGATAAAGAACTTAGAGAAAACCATTTTAGTTATAAAACATGAGCATACAAATTATAGGACTCAGATCAAGGATATCATAACTAAGCTGAGTGAGTGCCAGGCTGAGCTTGTGATCAGCAAAGCCAGGGCAGAAAAGAGTGTTCTTGAAGAAGAGAGCTTAAAGAACATGATATCCTCATCCCTACACAACAACTTGTGTTATCAAAACAAGCAGGGATTGGGATCTAATGAGATAGCTCCTCCATACACAATCTTGTCTGTAAGATCATCTAGGTGTGGAACTAGTGAAGATGAGCTTCCTCTCATAGACCCTTTGAGTGAAGAGGATGAAGAGGTGATAGTGAAGAATCTCTCTGAGAAGAGTGAAGAAGAGGATTCTAAGAAGGGTCACTATCCTTCTGAGGAAAAGAAGAAGACTGTGATGACCAAGTCTATGAGAAAAAACTTGATCAGAAAGAGCAAAAGAAAAGCTAGGAAGACTCAAGAGATCAAAGCCACTTTTGATTCTAGGTAGAAACAAGTTTTTATCTCTACAGGATATGAAGTGGTGAAGACTGAAGACATCAACCTAAACTCTTCTGCTAAGAGTTCTGGTTCATGTTCAAATCATCTCAGCACCAAGAAGAAGGCTGACCTGTTGTGTACCACTGCTATACAACCTGGACCATCCAACTCCAAGAACAATTCTCAGCCCAAAAGGACTATTTCAGCATTTGCAAAGATGAAGGTGGAGAAGGGATATGAACAAAATCAGTCTTGTTCTCAGCAGAAAGCTCTTGGGAAGAAGAAAATAGAATGTGTCATGTGTTAAAGTACTTCTCAGCTTGCTAAGGATTGTCCATACAATTCAAAAGGTACTCTTCATATGACCAGGAAAAAGACTTCCAAGAGTTCCAAAAAGATTCCAGCTTTGGAAAGAAAATCTGTTTCTTTGGAAGCTCCAAAACAAAGAAGAAAGCAAGTGGAAAATTGCCTTCCAAAGAAAATATGGTCTCGAAAGAAAGGAATACTTCCGAAGCACTCAAGTCTGCTGCAGTTTTTGCAGAATCTTCCAGACGTCGGTCATCAAAACTTCCGAAGTCTCAAAAGCTTCTAAAGTGTTGAAGGTCAATTTCAAACTTCCAAAGGTGGTGTGGAAGTCTAAGAAAGACCAAGTGACTGAAGTTCTCCACCGACAATAGCTCAAGATCCCCAAAGCACAACTATAGGATCTATTACTGTTGCATATCTTCTACTTCTTTTATTGAGCCCAAGGCAAGTAAGGCTTGGGTTTCCAAATGTAACTAATCATTTTCCTTGTGCAGGAACAACTCAAGACAAACAAAAATATCTGGATCATTAACAATGGTTGTTCCAGGCACATGACAAGCAATAGGTCACTACTCCAGAACTTTGAAAGGATTGACGGAAGGCCAGTTGCTTTTGGAGGAGATGAAGGTGGTTACATTTCTGGAAGGGGCAAGGTCACAAATGGTAAGCTCAACACTGCCTACTATGTGCATAATAGAGTTTTAGTAGTTAAGACTCATGGCAAGACTCCTTATGAACTTTGGCACAAGATGAAATCTTTCATTGGTTTTATTAGGTCATTTGGATGTCCTTGCACCATCTTGAATACCAAAGGTCAAATTGCCAAATTTTCTGAGAAATCAGATGATGGACACTTCATTGGATACTCTTCTCAAGCTAAGGCTCACAGATTATACAATCTCAGGACTAGAATTGTTGAGGAGTCAGCCAATGTGACTTTCAATGAACACACACCCTGTGTGGCCGGTTCTAGTCATGATTGGCTGTTTGATATTGATTCAGTTACAAACTGTTTTAACAAATCTTGTGAGAATGTTTCGAGACCTACAAATATCTTACCCACAGGTGATCCTGACCCAAGATTTGAGCTTAGAGGACCTTCAAGCCATACATCTTCAGCTCCAGTTGTAACTACTTCTACATATAAGGTTTCTATCAGCACCACAATGACAAATTCAGCTGATACATCTGAGATGCCTTCAATTTCTAGCTCAGAGGCTCTACAACCAGATAAAGATACTTCAACTACAGAAGAAAACAATGGTGGTGGTGACAGTGATTAGAGTTTTCTTGATGCTGATAACCACTCCATAGATGACAACATCAATGATGTCACACACTCATTGGATCAAGTCTCTCTTGATAAGTGTGCTGATGTAGTGGGAGATACATCAATGCCAGATCTAAATTTCTCTAATTTAGATCTCTCTTAGCAACTTGTTGTGATCCCTCAACTAAGGATCCACAAGTCTCATCCCACTACAAACATCATTGGAGATGTTGACACAAGGATAAAACCCATGAAGCAAATGTTTGTCTTCACTCTTGTTTCTTATCTCAGATAGAGCCAAAGAAAATTGATGAGGCTCTAAAGGATGGAAGTTGGGTTGAAGCTATGCAAGAGAAACTGCTTCAATTCAAAAGACAGAAAGTATGGAACCTTTATCCTCTTCCTCATGGGAAGACTATTATTCAAACCAAATGGGTGTTTAGGAACAAGAAGGATGATAGAGGCATTATCATAAAAAAACAAACCTAGACTAGTTCTTCAAGGATACACACAAGAAGAAGGAATTGACTACACTGATGTCTTTGCTCCTGTAGGAAGGCTAGAAGCTGTTAGGATATTCTTGGCATTTGCTGCATCCAAGAAATTCAAGGTCTATCAACTTGATGTCAAGTGTGCTTTTCTTTATGGGGTGATTGATGAGGAGGTATATGTCAAACAACCACCTAGTTTTGTAGATCCTGATCATCCTGATTATGTCTGCAAGCTTGATAAAGCTCTTTATGGGCTGCATCAGGCACCCAGGAAATGATTTGAGACTCTATCTCAGTATCTCTGCAAGCATGGATACAGAAGAGGTACTATAGATGGAACTCTCTTCATGAAAGGACATGGAAATTACATAATGCTAGTTCAAGTGTATGTAGATGATATCATCTTTGGATCAACTAATCCAAAGCTCTACAAAGACTTTGAGAAGCTGATAGAGATATTTGAAATGAGTGCCATGGGGGAACTTAATTTCTCTTCGGGGAATTCAAGTGAAGCAAGTTGAAGATGGCATCTTCATTAGTCAGTCAAAGTATGTTCAAGACATACTCAAAAGATTCAGCATGACTGACTGTAAGATTGCTAAGACACCCATAGCTAGAAACCACTCCCTTGGACTTGATCTTGAGGGGGAGTGTGTAGATGAACACTTATACAGGGCTATGATTGGGTCCCTTAAGTATCTTATAGCTAGCAGGCCTAATATCATGTTTGCAACATGTATTTATGCAAGATATTAAGCCAACCCCAAAATGTCTCACCTTATCACTGTCAAAAGGATTCTAAGATACCTCAAAGGTACTTCAACACTTAGTCTGTGGTATCCTAAGAATTCTAACAACAATTTGTATGCTTATACAGATAGTGATTATAGTGGTTGCAACATGACTGCAAAGTCTACATCTAGGGGATGTTAGTTTCTCGATGGAAGGGTTGTCTCATGGCAATGTAATAAACAATCCTTTGTCTCTGCATCAACTGCTGAAGCTGAATACATTGTTGCTGCAAGCTGCTGTGCTCAAGTGCTTTAGATTCAAAATCAGATGCTTGACTATGGGTTAAAGTTCAAGGAGACTCCCATTCACATAGACAACAACAATGGTATCTCTATCACAGAGAATCCTATGCAGCACTCAAGGACAAAACACATCAACATCAAGTATCATTTAATTAGAGATAATTTTGAAAAGGGATTAATTAAACTAGTCAAAGTTCACACAAATGAACAATATTCTGATCTGTTTACAAAGGCTTTTGATGAACAGAGATTTAAATTCTAATATCAGCTATTAGGATGATAAACTTTGAGTAGGTTTTTCTTAAAACTAATTCTTATTATTTCTTAAAATCTATGTGTCCTAAGTTGTCTAGTTTATCACCTTTGTAAGCTCTTGTTTTTCTTTGGATGAAAACTTTTTGAGGACTTTCCTTAAAATTTTGAAAATTTTGATCCTTCGGAATATATGTCTTTAACTTCAGAAGAAACTTATGCCTTTAAAACAGATAAATGCCAAAGTAATTTACCTTCGGAAGAAAATTCTTATATATCTTCCGAAGCTTACAACTCTTCTTAGGCACTTATATGTTTTCAAGGAGAACTTTCTTCTGAAGCAAATTAACTCTCGGAAGCTTTGTTCACTTGAACAAAACTTTTAAGTCTTGATTTTCTTCTGAAGCTAAAATTCTCAAAATTCTTAGGAAATTCTTCCGAAGTCATTTTAGCTTTGGAAGATTTTTCATTAAAACTTCTCAAGATAATTTACCTTTGGAAGCTTTTTGACTTCCAAGAAAACTACTTTTTGAGCAAAAGCAAACTACTTTTTCAGAGGTGGGATCGACTTACGAATTTCAAAGTTTATCCTCTTTCATTAACTTTTTCTTATAAACCCAACGGTTTCCCCCTCTTTCTATCATCTTCCTCTTTCCTCCAAACCTAAACCCCAATTTCTCTCTGAAATTACTTTCGTTCATCTTTCTTCATCCTTAAGCTCTCCTAAAATGGCCAACCTTCATTGCAGAAATGAACCAAACTTCTCCATGCAGTTACACAGGCAACACAACTAGGTTTCTCTATTACACTCTGAGAAAGATCCACATTTCTTAGAGGTTTGTCGTTTCTTAGCTTTATCCAACTACTTCACCCCCTTACCATTGAGCCTACACTCTATGAGGACCATCTGCTAGAATTTCGGAAGACCTACCAAGAGGTCGTTCTAGATGGGGAGAAGGCACTGTCTGCCACAGTGCAGGGAACAATCTTCATCACTCCGGCTATCATCAACATGCATCTTTAGCTGGATGATGAAAAAGGTGAGGTGTTCTTCCCCAAAGAAGCTGTTAACCACTCCTTTGCGCAGATGGGCTATGAGGGAGACTTCTCTATCAAGACCTTCAGGAAAGGGAAGGTCTCATCCCAATGGAATTTCCTGCTCCATGTGGTAATCCACAACTTATCAAACAAGCTTGGTGGATGGGACCAGATTCCTGAATATCTCTCCTTCATTGTTCATGGGATGGTTTAGGGAGTCAAGTTCAGGTACTCTCAGTTTGTTTTTACAAATTTTCTTGCAAACTTGGACTCCTTAGAGTACTACATGTTCCCTAGATATGTTCAATACATTCTTAACTGCGAACTGCACTCACAGTTAAGGGGAACATGTAATACTCTTAAATTTGAGATAGATAAAGCCTGGCATCTTTAAAATCTTGAGAAAGCCCAAAGTTGGATTCTCTGGGGTAGAAACAGCCCTTGTCCTAAAAATGTTAGAGCTCATTGCTCAAGGTGACAACCTAGCAGCACTATCTAGTGTTGAACCCACACCTTCTACATCCCAACCACCTCAATAGCCACAAATCACCCTCACCTACCAAAGAAAACACAAATGAACCCCTACTCAGACTATTCAATCTATACAGGCCCCTATACACTCACCCACACAAGAAGAAGTGGACACTGGAGCTCCTACTTCTCTTGAAGAGCAGACCACTCCCATTCCTTCAATGATCAGTGCTGAGGTTACTCATGGTCAGCCTGATGAGCTCATAAGCCCAATACCTTAAACCTTCACTCTAAGTCTCACACTCAAGTGATCAACCTTCAGGGGATAGTTACCATCCCTAGCCTTTGGACTTAAACTAGTAAATTCCTAACCTTGACTTCTATACTAATGAAGATTTAGGTTTCAGTGGATAGCATGATTCTCTCTTCTTTTCTACTACTCAAAGAGAGATGAGTGCTCCCGAGTCTCCTATATCTAGCCCACATCAGTCACCTATTACTGAGGTGAACACCTCTAAACATGTTCAGGATATCCATATGGAAGAGGCTCTCACTTTTGCAAGTGATTCCATCATTAAGACCTCAACCATGGCAACTCTACCCATTGACACCTCAACTGAGGCTACCAGTGAGCAGAGGAAATCCAGCAGCTAAGAACCTGAAGCTGGTGGTGAGAGTGAGGACTTTGGTCCAATTCTCTCATCCCCCAATGAT
This sequence comes from Flaveria trinervia, assembly GCA_025506515.1. NCBI lineage: Eukaryota > Viridiplantae > Streptophyta > Magnoliopsida > Asterales > Asteraceae > Flaveria > Flaveria trinervia. The sequence continues at coordinate 99,473,342 of CM046442.1, read as the reverse complement.
TCTTCTGATGAAGATGAGGGGAATTTCAGACTAAAGTTGCAAAAACTGTTACAAACATGCACCTATTTAGTCTCCAAGGTCAGTCATCTTGAAACTCAAGTGACTACCTTGCAAACCAGGGTCAATGATCAGCAACTTGAGATTCTTATCTCAGGGAACAACTAGCTGGGAGACCTTTAAGAGGAGCTCAACCAGGAACACAAGAACTTGTGAATGTGATTGACCTAACTCCTTGCTCACCTATGCAAGAGGGTGATGCTACCGAAAAGGGGGAGAAAGTCTTTATAGTCACAGAACCTGGGAGTTCTTTAGGGAGTATGGACATTAAGGACTCACCATCCTTACTTGCAATTGTGCATACTCAGTAACTTCCTCAAGTTCATATTGATGTGGAATCCATAGACTCCTACATACAGTGTCAGTTTGAGGAAGGAATACCAAGGGCTATGTCATCTTAACCAACTTTAAATCACATTATTGGGTGGAGGTACGATGAAAGCATGAGAGCCCTTATTATTCTTAGAGTACAAGGACAGCAAAAGGTCTTTAATTTTCAAACCATGAACTTCTATGAAAGTTTGGATCCAGTTAACATGCCACTTGTCAATCAAAGCCAATCAAGACAAGCTGACAAGCTGGCTCAAAGATTCCGAGACAGGATCACTGCAGAGTTCAGCTTCAGAAGGACACTAAGGCAATCAAGCTATGCCATCGATCACCGGATATTGAGGCAGACCCTAAGATTACTTTCATAGGGGTAACCTTAACTAAAGGCCTAGTGGCAGAACCTGAGATCCCTGTCTCATCATCATCAACTACTGTAGAGATTCATACCATTTTTTAGACACCTGTTGGTGAAGGTGCATCTCAACCTCTCTTTGGCCAGAGCTTGGAAGCTACACCAAGCAATGAAGGCCAAATCTCTCTCCACCCTGAGTCACAAAGGTCTGTGAGTAACAAAGGGAAAAGACAGATGACTTTTGAGGAGATTGAGGAGGAGGAGAGAGAGAGGAAAAGGAGGATGAGGGAGAAAGTTCCTCTTCTAGGTCTGGAAGACTCATGGAAACTGCTATCAGGACTGCCCCCAGGCCAAACACTCAGGATGATGAGTTGAGGGTGGTCAGGATCAATTACTTGCAGATCAGGAACTATGACATTGATAATGTCATTCTCTCCGCTTGGAGAAATTGAATGAATTGGTTGACATGGAAGTGTCAAGGACAGGAAGGAGGTAGAAGATGCAGAGCTACTGATACAAATCAAAGAAAAAAGAAGAAAGAAAAGAATGTATAAGCATGTGCCTACTCTCTCCCCAATTCAAGAAAGTCCTGCACAGGAGGATGTGGTTCAACAAGAACCTCAGGTAGACAGAGAAGAAGGTAGGATCAACATGATCAACTACCTAAGTGCCACAGGCCTCTATCAGGCACATGCACTTCTTCCCTTATCCTATGACTATATTGAGTTTGAGTACCTCAAACAACTTGAACTTGAGATAGTCAAGGAAAGAATGATCACTAAAAGGAAACTAAGGGAAGAGGCTGCAAAGTCAAGAGCCACCATCCAGAAGAGTATGAAGAAGTCTACAGACAAGCAGAGGATGATGAGCTTCTTGAAGCTGTATGGATTCTTCGGAAGGAGACTTGGCCCTATGTCTCTGTCAACTATGGATGAGCATATCAGGGTAATCAAGTAGAAGATCAAAAGTGGAGAGCTGATAGACTTACACTCCCCTCCAAGTCAAGCTCCACCTGAAGTGAAGGTTAAGGTTGAACAACCTCAGACAACACAAGCTGAACCTCCTACTGAGACTCAACAAGCATCATCTTCTGATCCACAGCAAGGTTCTGTCCCCTCTCAGTCTAAGCTTGTAAGAGAGGAAAACCCAACTGAGAAAGACAAAGAAGATCACTCAGGTGCTGTAGGCCAGTCTTCTCAGTTAAAAGGTTCAAAGAGGAGGAAAAGGATGGCTTCAAAGCCAAAGCCAAAGAAGAAGATAGAAACATCCATTTTAGAACCTCAGGATGAGTCGGAACATCCTAAGGATGTGCAGCCAGAGGATGTTCCATCATCTCCCATTCAAACGCTCCTCTAGAATCAGGAAGACCCATCCTATCCTGGATATATACCACAAATCCATAAAGGTGGCATGTCATTAGAGATCAAGGCATTGAGAATGTCTATTCATGGCAAGACATGTTCAATCTATCTCTGCATGATCTCTTTGACATGAGAAGACATTTTGAGAGTCTGAGTGATCCTGATCATCTCATAAAGAAGGGGATGGTCATCATCCTAATGAGGACTGCCAATATCTAAAGTTTTCATAGTGTTTTGGTAGCATCAGCCTAGGGGGAGTTTGTAAAGATTATATGTAGAGGCTGGTGCAACCCAAACACCCAAAGTCTCCTATATGCATGCACACGGGTACTGAAGAAGAATGCTTCAGAAGTTTCACACAAACAACAAAAATATTCTAAGTGTGAAATCTTCCGAAGCCAAGACCAACATCTTCCAAAGCCAAAGATGAAGTCTTTCGAAGCTTCAGAGACAAAGTCTTCCGAAGCTTACACTTGAAGACAAATTTCTTCCGAAGAATTTTAGTATACAGCTTTATCTGATGTACTTTACCTAAAGTTGGATACCTTTCCGCTGCAACTCTGTAAAGTCACCAACTTTCATAAGTTGGTGAAAACGTCCATACTTTTAGTAACTGTACATTGAGGTCTTGAGTCTGTAACTTTCTACTTCATGTACTTATCGTTTATGTAATAGATTAGGATATGAGCTATGGCATGTCATAGTCACTAGTCAAAAGGCAATCTGCCTTTTGACTTTACAATTGATTTTGTTTGTGTCTAGTCAATTGTATCCAGCTGGCTTTCAAAGTATGGCTGGCTGTAGGATGTAGTATATGTATCTCAAGTACTTGTAACTTTCTGATATGCTTTGTAACATTTGTAATAGAACTTGAGAATGCAATATACTGCAATCTTTAAAACCATCTCCTTGTGTATTTTGCTATCTTGTTGTGTCTCATATTTACTTGTGTTCTTAGTATCATTACTAGAGGTTAACCAGTTTCACTGTTTGATTAGTTAAGTGTTCTTAAGCAACTCACCTCTTTGCGTTGTGTTGTATTTGCATACCCTTCAATGGTCCTGCACGTATGATGATGTGACTTTACGTGGTGTGATTATGGTAATGAACTTAAAGTATTATCTTAACAAAGTGGAAGATTTAAGATAATGAAAGTGGAACATAATGAACGAATGAAAAGTCTTGCAAGCAAAAAAAAGGAGGTTCACAACTCATTGAGAGTTGTTAGCTCAACTGTGTGTATACAGTGTGCGATCTTGGCTAACCCTTAAGGTTCTCACACAGGAGGAGTTAGTCTATGTGACTACTCCATACATGCGATACGTGCGATATGTGCGATATGGGGTCCTTGTGGCTTAACCCTAGATGATATAGCTTTGCGCTCAAGAGGGGGGTTAAGTACATGACAAGACCTAGATAGAAGTGAAAAGATAATAAATGTATGAAAAGTGCAATAAGTACAGAATGTGCCAAATGTACCAAATGTACGAAACGAACGATGACGAAGATAATAATTATTACCTTGATGTCATATGATATGTGATCAGGTGCGATAGTAAAGTAAATGTTTTAATGATAGTAAAGCAATGCTGACTTTTATGTGTTTCCAGTTGGCAGGTGATGGTTGCTGAGGATGGCACATGGCGGCTACTTGGCTTATTTTGGATGGCATCCATTTTGTATAACTATAATGTTTTTGCATTGTAATGCGAACAAAAAATATTTTGTAATGAATCTTGTATTATTTTGCAAAAACGATTATTATATAAAATGAAATATTTGTTTAAAATGATTTTCATGCAATGTTTTAATTAAGATATTGTATGTTTTATGTTTTATGTGCGATGATTGACTAGTTGTGAGCGTCCTGGGAACGGGGCCTTACGAGTTGGTATCAGAGCCAAAGTTTAAGTGAAATGGGTAAAAAAGAAACCTAAACTTAAACTAAAAATGGGACGAAAGGGGAGGGATGCCAATCTGCGTAGCTACTTGCCATTAGGTATTTTCTTAATGATTAATTGGTATTATGTGCACATGTTATTTGATCTGTGTGCTTTTAGTAGATTTAGATCCTAATGCAGTTAGGATAGGAAATACTAGGGGTATGAAGAGTAAAGTAAGTAGCTAATCACAATTGGCCACTGTAATTAGGGACTTACTATACATGACATAATCTGAGCTATTACTTTGAATGACTGTGTTAGTGTTTGAATCTTATAACATGTTAGAGGATGGCTAGTGGTAGATCTTTGAAGGTTTTGCCACGTGAAGGTTGTGGTGGACGTGGTGCTGGCCTACGTGTCACAAGAAACATGGCTAGGGCTACGGAAATGGCACTCGAAGAGCCCGATATCCGTCACCCAAAAGGCAGTGATGATAGTGCTAGTCTGAGGACCTCATTGAAAGAGGCTGTTGTTGAGGGAGTTCAAAAGGTCATGCAGATGATTCTGTCATCTATGGTGACTGAGGTAATTAGGGCGGTGAAGGAGACAACCATGATTAAAGTGAACAAGAAGGGTAGCATCGGCTAGAATTGGAGCGGAAAGCGAGGTGAACGTGAGAGTTTCACTCTAAACAACAAGGCTGCGAGGGTAGATGACCGGCGTGTGGTCACATCCAATATGGGGGGTGAAGAGTTGTAGTAATTGCGGGAAGAAGCATACAGGAAAGTGTAGGTGGGGATCAAACCTCTGCTTCAAATGCGGGAGGCTCAGTCATCTGGCAAGAGATTGTGGGGTGATGAAGTGTTATAATTATGGTGGAAGGGGTCACATAAGCAGGGACTTCAAGAAGCCAAGGGGAGTGTTCCGGAGCAAGGAAGGTGACTAGAATTGAAGGGCAGTGAGCGAGCGTAGAACCTTCACGCTAACTAGGGAGGAGGCTAGGACGGACCCCGATGTCGTGTCAGGTACGTTTCTAGTAAATCAAACTCTTGCGTCTGTGTTATTTGATTTCGGTGCTAGTAGGCGTTTCATTTCTACTGCCTTTTGTGCTAAGTTTCCTATTAGGTGTAGAAGTATTGATAAGCCCTTCAATGTAGAAACTACCATAAGTAAGTCTACCAGGATTTCTGAGAGGATAGAAGGCTGTGACGTAGAACTAGAAGGTCATAAGTTATCTGTTAGACTGTTTGTGATGACCTTAGGCGGGTTTCGATGTAGTCCTAGGAATGGATTGGTTGGCGGAGTATGAGGCGAACATTATGTGTTGCAAAAAGATGATCTGTGTTATTAGCTCCAAAGTTCCAGTTGGTTCTTGAGGATAGATCTTCGATCCGCTACCATCAACTGAAGGTTAAGGAGCAAGGCATTCCTAAAACAACTTTTCGCACGCGTTATGGAAACTATGAGTTCCTCGTTATGTCCTTTTGTTAAAACAACGTGCCAGCTGCTTTTATGGACTTGAAGAATCGAGTGTGTTTGCTGATGTGTTTATTGATGATATCCTGATTTATTTGAGGAGCGAGGAGGAACATGCCGGTCACATTCGGGAAGTGTTGGAGACATTGAGAAAATAGAAGTTGTATGCTAAATTTTCCAAGTGTGCGTTCTGGCTATGTGAAGTTTAGTTCTTAGGTCACGTGGTGAAACTGAGGGGATTATGGTAGACTTAGCAAAGGTAGAGGCGGTGATGCAATGGAAGTCACCAAAGACGCCACCAGAGATTTGTAGTTTCTTGGGTTTGGCATACTTTTATAGGAGATTTATTCAAGATTTCTCTAAGATACCTTCTCCATTAACTAAATTGACCCATAAGGATGTAAAGTTTGTATGGGGTCAAGCTCAAGAGAAGGCTTTTGAGGAGTTAAAGGTGAGGTTGACTCAAGGTCCAGTCTTGTCGTTACCCGAAGGGAGCGAAGATTTGGTGGTTTATTAAAATGCTTCTTACTCGGGGTTAGGATGTGTGTTGATGCAAAGAGGAAAGGTTATAGCCTATGCATCCCAATAGCTAAAGGTTCATGAGGTCAATTATCCTACTCATGACTTGGAGCTAGGTGCTATGGTCTTTGCATTAAAGATTTGGAGGCACTACCTATACGTGACAAAGTGCACCATATTCACTGACCATAAGAGCTTGAAGTACTTCTTCGAGCAGAAAGATTTGAACATAAGGAAGAGGAGATGGTTGGAAGTCATATAGGATTATGATTGCAAGATCCATTGCCATCCGGGCAAAGTCAATGTGGTGGCGGATGCCCTTAGCCGAAAAGAGCGACCCGAGCCGATTTGGGTGAAGGCTTATCAGTTGGTCATAACATTTGATGTGATGAACCAGGTCAAGGAGTTTCAAGATGAGGCATTAAAGGAAGATCAACTTAACTCGTAAAGAATGAGGGATCTAGTCACGAAATTGGGTGAAAACACACTCGGTGTTAGAACCCGATTCGGACGAATGTGGATTCTTCATTTTGGGGATTCGCATGGAAAGATTATGGATGAAGCTCATAAAACTTGATACTCTATTCATCCCGGTGTTACGAAGATGTACGAAGACATGAAGAAAGATTATTGGTGGCCGGGTATGAAATGCAAGGTGACGGAGTATGTGAGTAAGTGCCTTACTTGTTTACAAGTGAAGGCCGAGCACCAAAAGCCGTATGGGAAGATCCAACCGTTGGATATACCGGAGTGGAAATGAGAGCACATCATGTTGGACTTTATTACGAAGCTACCACGTACCGCGCGAGGGTATGATGCTATATGGGTGATAGTTGATTGTTTGACAAAGAGTGCTCACTTCCTACCGATCCGCGAGAGATATTGTTGATACATATGTACCTAGTTTAGGAGCTTAATGTAAAATGTCTATCATGTCTTACATATATGTAATGAATGGGTATGAATGAAATACAATATGTGGTTGATGCTTTTAACGTTTAATAATTCATTGTTTATTGTATAATAACGCATATTGAACTAACTATATAGGTTTGTGGTTGTTGTACATAATTCTTAGTCAATAATGATTGAGAAACGTGTTCAAAATTGATCATATGAAATCCACATGCGAATGGACCATGCGAATGGACCATGCTAATGGACCATACGCATGAATACTTCATGCTAATAGACCAGTCGCACGACTGAACCAGGAGACTGGATCAGGCGCACGATTGAGACATAAGATTGACTCAGTCGCACGACTGAACCTCCAGTCGTGCGGATGGATCAATCGCATGATTCAGTCGCACGACTAAACCATGCTAATGGTTCAGTCGTACGATTAGAAGACCCTAACCTATAAATACCACCTAATTCATGGAATAACGTAACAATTCGAATACCTATGCACATAATCGTACCCTAGCCGTCCAGAGACTCAAGAAAGCCTGTTCCAAGTTCATAGATCGCAGTTGATCTTCTTCTAATCATTCTTGACGTTTCTTTAAATGTTAGATTGATCTGAACTATATTCTCACTGATTGGATCGCCAATCAATTAGGATTCTACACTATTTGATCTGGTATACACGCTAAATCAGTAATTACTCCATACGTACACAGTCCCTAACAAGTGGTTTCAGAGCTTTGGCTCTTGATTTTGCATGTGATTAGATTGATTAGGTGTCAAACTCACGTTGTTCATTCAAAAGCACCATATTCTTTGAGGAAAATAGTGTTTTCGACGTATTCAGATCTAAAAGTTCACGTTTTTCGGCTTATGGCAGATTAGGGTTTGTGAAAAATCGTATTTTTGTGTCAAAGTACCAAAAACCTTCGAATTTTCAAAACCAGCAGCCTCAGTTGCACCATTGGCTCAATCACACGACTGAACTCAATCGCACATCCATTCCATGACTGAACTCAGTCGCCCATCCATTCGTACGACTGAACACCCCATTCGCATTGTCCATCCGCATTTGTCCAATCGCACGATTGACTCATCCGCATTTGTTCAATCACACGATTGACTCATCCACATTGTTCCAATCGCACGATTGACCCATTCGCATCTCTCCATTCGCACCAGTGAACCGGTCTTGTTCTAATTCTCAAAGTTTAACGAAATGGAAGATCAATTCAGCGTTTACTGCCGGATGGGACTCGCGTATCCAAAACTTTTATTTCTAGAAAATGAGATTAGGAATCACAATAAGCCACCTAAGCTTATCATGTTAGATGATTACCCACAATGGAAGCAAAGGTTCAAGATTTATCTAAATGGCGTTGATCCCAATCTGTGGGAATCAATCAAGACTAGTTATAGCATGCCGGTTGGTGCTGATGGCGTTAAACTTTCCTTGGGTGGTATGACTGATAGCCAGAAGGTGAAGTACAATGTGGAAAAGAAGGTGTATGCTTTGTTGACTCAGTCAATACCAAAGGACATATTCCATCAGTTTTCTGAGAACAAACATGCAAAGAAGTTATGGGAGGCTCTAGAAAAACAGTATGACGGGAATGCAACGTTGAAGGCATTAAAGGCAAAGGCTCTCAAGAAGGAGTTTGATAACTTCTCTTCGATAGGAAAAGAGAGCCTAGATGACATCATCGACCGATTCTACCACTTGATGAGTGAGCTGCACACTCATGGGGTAACCACGTCCATGGAAGACAAGGTGTCAAGTTTCGCCGATGGGTTGCCAGAGAAATAGGTCTTGTTTGTGTCAAATCTGAGATAGGATGCGAAGTTGGATATTTTCATTCTGAAGCTGAGAGAGGAAGAATTGAGGATGAAGTACAGGTCTTAGAAAGGATCTTACGATTAGAACTTATCTCTATATAACTCATCTACCACCTCAACAAGTTCAGGAGCACCACTTCAAATAGCATTTGTGTCAAGTTCTACAGCTCCTCCTCAAGCCACTACTTTAAGATTTGAAACGTCAGGTAAAGATCGAGAATCTCGGTAACATTACTATGGAGGTTGCAAAGGAGCATATGGATCTCCTAGCAGCGGTAGTTCACTCCTATGATGGCCTAGTTGCGGGAAAGATTGGAAACGGCCATCTTGCAGATGAAGATTACGAGCAGGTGGATGAAAATGAACTCGAAAGAATGGATATCATGTGGGCATTGGCTAGTGCTGTCCGAAGGGCGAAGAAGTTTGTGAAAAAGACTGGACAGAACTTGATAGCCACAAAAGACACTACCTTTGGTTTCGATAAAACCAAAGTTACCTGCTTTAACTGTGGAGAGAAGGGGCATTTCAAACGTGAATGTGTTAAGCCCAAGAAGACAGGTAATGGTAATCCATTCTCTACCTTCAACCGTCAAGATAAGCCCACAAGTGGAGCTACCTTGTCAAACAAGGAAACAAAGGCTTTGACTACATAAGACGACAGAGGGCAAGATTGAACCTTTCGTTTTGTCTCTCCGGGGGAATCCAACATTGCTTGTGTTGAGAGTTTGGATGGCGGATCTGCAAGCGAAAGTGAAATCGCAGTTGAACTAGTGATGTCAAATAATGAAGATTCTGCGAATGTGGTCAATCACCTGAATGAAGACGATCTCAGAACTAAATGTTCAAAATCACCAGCATCGGAGGAGTCAACCTCTGCATTGATGGCAGAGTCAACCGAGTCTTCATAGGTAAGTAACAAAGACCAACTTTTTGAAAGTGATGCTTGTAATGAATGTAATAAATTTGGAGAAAGAATTGATCTTAAATTTGCTAGGTTATTAGATCATAATGATAGCTTAGTAAATGACTTACAACTATGCACAGAAGCAAATCAGATTTTAAAACAAAATGAGCACAGTTATAAAGAGAAAATAGAACTTTTAAATAAACAACTTAGGGAAACGAGGTTGTTGCCTTTAACCAAGCAAATGATATAAAGTTCTATTTAAACTCCCTGGAAGAAACTAAGAAAGAAAAAGCAGTTTTGGAAGTCGAAGTCAACTCATTAAAACAAAAACTACACAGTTGGACAAGTTCTTCTCACATAGTCCAACACTTAGTGAAAGAACATAACAACGGGGAGGGGTTGGGTTACAAAGTGGTTCCACCAGCACATGAGATCTTGTTGAATGCTAAATGTAGACCAATAAATAACAATCCAATCAAGGATCATGTAGTGTCCACTCCTCTAGTTAGTGATCCAGATTCCACAAGTAAATCAGTGGAATCTGTCACTGACCAGAAGGAGGCCACTTTGAAATCTAAAGGTAAGATGCCTTATGTCAATTTGGATGAACAATTTGAAAAGGTTAATATAAAATCAGGTTCAAACATGCCTATTTTTGAACCCAAAAAGACCAAACAAGTTAACCAACCACGTGCTCCATGTCATAGTCCAAATAAACAAAATGGTAAAGATGTTAAAAATGTTCAAACAATGAATTTTGTTAAAGAAGTAAAAAAATCTAAACAAGAAGTTTCCAAACCCAAACAAACTAAAGTCACACCTGTGTCACACACTTCCCCACAAAAACATTTCCACCAACATGTAGAAAATAGATCATGTTACAATTATGGAAAGTATGGACACATCGCTTCTAATTGTCCTTATTATCAGACACAAAGAAAGAAAATTGAACTTCATGATACTAAATCAAGTTCTTCGAAAAGGAGTTCTATCACTCCACCAAAAAGAATTAGTGAACATAAAGTTCAAACTGTAAGCCAGTCGTCTGTTTATCACAAACAAGCCTTACACAAAACTGCTTATGGAAAGAAATTTTAAGTCCAGTGTTTGATAATGAGAACAAGAAGAAAAATGATTTGCCCTCACCTTAAATGGACAGTGGGTTGAGTTTATGATGTGTGATTCCTCCGGGTCACCCAAGCCAGTTAAGGCTTGGCTCCCTAACCTATACTAATCATTTCCTTTGAATGTGCAGGGTGTCCGCTATAGTGCTACTACAAATACCTAGATTGTTGATAGCGGGGAATCAATGCACATGACTGGGAACCCGTCTCTCCTGTCTAATGTCAAACAAATTAAAGGAGGACACGTTTTATTTGCTGGAAATTAAGGAGGATATATCACTGTACAAGGGGAAGTAGGAAATCAGAAGGTTAAGTTCGATATGGTAAACTACATTCAACAACTTCAAAATAACTTACTTTCTGTCTCCTAGATATGTGAAAAAGAATTCAAGGTTGTCTTTGATAACAAGAAGTGCTATGTATTGAAGAACGATTACATAATCCCAAAGGACCAAGTCGTAATGTCAACTTCAAGATATAATGACTTATACGTCTTGGACCTATCAACGGCCTCCACAATTGATCATCAAGTTCAATGCTTCTTGTCAAAGACAATAGAGAAAGACTCCATCTCCTGGCATAGGAGAATGGGACACATTAATCCACAGAAGATGAATCACTTGATCCAAAATGATCTAGTGCGGGGAGTAAATGTTAAGAACTTTCAATTACCGGATTTTTGCGTCGTGTGCAAGAAAGGTAAACAGACAAAGAAGTCTCATAGGGGAAAGAAAGTTCATTCAATTGACCTACCTCTTGAGCTTCTTCACATGGATTTGTTTGGCCTAGTCAGTACAAAGAGCACTGCAGGCGATTTGTACTGCTATGTAGTTACGGATGATTACTCAAGATTCTCTTGGGTGATGTTTTTGAAATCCGATATTTGAGTTATTCAAAGAGCTGGCAACTACATTGGAATCACTCTACAAGCTGAAGGTAAGGCAAGTTCGCTCAGACAACGGTACCGAGTTCAAGAGCTAGTGGATGGAGGCATTCTGCAAAGAAAAAAGGAATTGTGCACCAGTTCAAATCTACCTACACTCCTCAAATGAATGGAGTTACTGAGAGAAAGAATCGAAGCTTGATAGAGACAGCCCGGACGATGCTAGCAGACTCAAAACTGCCTATCCAATTTTGGAACGAGGCAGTAGCTAACACATGTTATACCCTAAATCGAGTCCTGGTGGTCAAACGCCATGGTAAAACGTGCTACAAGTTGTCCAACAATGTAAACCTAATCTATAGTACCTCGAACCGTTTGGCACACCATGTACACTGTTGAAGAAAACTCAGTCAGGGAAGTTCAGTGAAATGGATGAAGAAGGAATCTTTCTTGGATACAACATACCGAATAAGAGAGTTTACAACAACTCAACGGGTCAAGTAGAAGTATGGTGCAACTCAACGTTCAGAGATACACCACCCCCTACTGGAAAAGGACCCTCATTCTTTTTCGACTATGATGGATTCTTTAAGTCCTTCGACATCCCTCTCTCCCCTACTGAGGATGAGTTATCGACCACAATGATGTATGACTGGGGTTTAGTAAGAGTGATATTCTTACTGTGAATCGAATATGATAATCAAGTCAATGATTGAGTGGCGGAAACAAACAATCAAAGAACATTCAATGCAAAGAAAATACTCATAAATGTTGTTTATATTGATATATGAACGTTGATAAATTACAGAGAATGATTACAACAAAAATTCTCTATCTATCAGCCGTCACCTCAGTACGAGGTAAACTATTCTATTTATAGGCAGACAAGATGCCTTTACAAAATAACTAAACTACCCCTACCTATTACATCAGAAACTAGTCTAAGTCTTGATCCGCATCTCTGCTTGTTCATTCGCATTGACAAATGCGGATGAGATAATCTTGATCAGCATCTCCACTTGATCATCTGCATTAGTAAGTTAGTCATCCGTATTGGTTAATGCGGATGAACAAATAGTTATGCCCATTTGGTCGGTCATCCGCATTTGTCAATGCGGATGGGCAAAGTCTTGTCCGTATCTTCTTTTGTTCTTCTGCATTAGTCAATGCGGAAGAGTAACTTGTTCTTCATCATTAGTATTATGTCTTCCGCATTAGTCAATGCGGAAGAGTAAACACTTGTCCGCATCAGAGTCATGTCTTCCGCATTAACTAATGCGGAAGATAACACTTGTTATTTTCCTTGCAGATCTTCATCCGCATTTCTTCTTGGACTTGTGGGTTTCCAGCTGAGCAATCATCAATTCACCCATTAAGTTGGCATGTATGATCCTTTCAGGGTGTAACAATGTACGATGTGTTAAACACACCATCACTGGACTCGACAACCTTAGCTTCACAAGGTGAGTCTTCTAGTTATTCAGGGGGAGCACTTGAGATAAGTGACTCCTCCTCTGATTATGAAGACGTGGCCAATGATCAGGTGGATCAGGAGGCACAGGTTCCTACTAATACAAGTACACATGCATATGATGTTGATGCCTCTGACACTTCATAACCTCACAGTCCTACTACCTCAGATACTGAACCTGGTGTTCACAATCTGGATAATGAGGTAGTTGTTCCTACCACTCCTGGATCACGACTAAATGTTATCATCCTTTGGACAATGTCATTGGAGATGTTCGATCAGGAGTACAAACAAGAAATCATCTATACTTAGCTGATTATGCCTCCGTAATGGAAAAGGATATCTTCACGATGGTGCGTATCGATGTTTTGTGTCTCAATTTGAGCCAAAATATGTTAGTGAAGCCCTAAACTATGAGGCATGGGTGAGTGCCATGCAAGAAGAACTTCTTCGATTCAAGAAGTTAGGAGTATGGACACTGGTGGATAGACCAAAAGGTGCTAAAATCATTGGCACCAAATGGGTCTTGAAGTGCAAGAAAGATGACCAAGGGGTCATAATTGGAAACAAGGCTCGACTTGTAGTTCAGGGATATTGACAAGTCAAGGGCATTGATTACAATGAAGTGTTGACACCTGTGGCGAGAATGGAAGCAATCCGTATCTTCCTACCCTATGTATATTATATGAAGATTAAAGTTTATCAACTAGATGTGAAGAGTGCACTCTTTCATGGTGAAATCTGAGAGATAGTGTATGTCAGTTAACCCGAAGGATTTGAGGATCCATATTATCGGGACAGAGTTTACAAGCTGGATAAGGCTCTCTACGGGCTCCATTAAGCCCCACGAGCATGGTATGAGAAGCTCTCGACTCATCTTGTGAAACACGACTTTCATAGAGGAGTGATTGACTGCACACTGTTCATCAAAGAAAATGATGGTGACTTACGGCTAGTTCAAGTTTATGTTGATGACATAATCTTTGGTTCCAAAAACGAAGAACTATGTAAAGAATTTGAACCAGTAATGAAAGCTGAATTTGAGATGAGTGCCATGGGAGAGATGAAGCTCTTTCTCGGGTTACAGGTGGATCAGACACCAAAGGGGATATTTCTACATCATACCAAGTATGTAGGCGATATTCTCAGTCAGTTTGATATGGAGAATGCCTCGGTAGCTGGGACTCCACTGGCTACAAACCACGATGTGGCACCCGACGAAAGTGATGATCTGGTGGATGCCACAATGTACCGAGGAATGATCGGATCCCTCATGTACCTCACTACCTCACGACCTGATATCATGTACATGACGTGTCTCTGCTCTAGATATCAGGCAAAACCAAAAGTCAACCATCTCATAGGAGTCAAAAGGATATTTCGTTATCTGAAGGGTACTCCAACACTTGGGTTGTGGTATCCTCATGACGATGACTTTGAGCTTACATCTTATAGCGATTTAGATTATGGCGGCTGCAAAATGAACTACAAGTCAACATGTGCATGATGTCAATTCTTTGGGAGAAGATTAGTCACCTAGTAGTGTAAGAAGCAGACATCGGTTGCTCTATCAACTTATGAAGCTGAATACGCTACTGCTGGTAGTTGCTATTCCAAATCATCTGGATTCAACAGCAAATGCGCGACTATGGTTTGAAAGTCTCTAACACTCCTATATTTGTTGATAATTCTGCTGCTATAGCCGTAACTAAAAATCCTATCCAACATCCTAAAGTTAAACACATCGGAATTAAATATCACTTTATACGTGATTGTTTTGAAAAGAATTAATCGATGTAGTTAAAATTAATACAGACTTTCAACGCGCTGACCACCACACAAAAGCTTTTGATAAACCAAGATTTTTATATATGTTAGAGGTCAACAGTGTGAAAAAGAAATGTGAAGTGATTCCAGATGATGACAGTACATAATCCGACGAGTAGAGTTATTTTTTATTTTTATTTATTTTCATTTCATTTTATTTTTTATTTCTTCACCTATTAAAATTCAAAACGCAAAAACATTTTCGGTTTTAGAATTTTAGGGGGAGAATATGTTAGCTTAGTATTAATTTAGTAGCTTTATTAATTATGTAAAAAAATGAGGGAGGAGGACAACTGAGCTAAAAGGAAAGTAATCAAATCTGTGATATGATTCAACGAATTATGAAAAATGATAGTACATAGGGAACAAATTATTTGGGACTTCTAAGATTTAACTGCTTAAGATGCAAAATTCAAACTTAAGTTTGAAAAGTCAAAGCAAAATAAAAGGAAAGATGATAGTTAAACTAGTACGATACTATAGAGAAATTAGACCTAGAGGTTGTTAGCTCATTAGATGATGTGTCGGTAGATTCAGCACAATAGATAAGTACACCTCGTTGGTGATTTCAAGCACAAACTAAGTTGTTCAACAAGCTGTGGGTTCCCATCTTATCCCTAGTTAACACAATAAACGAAGTTCCAATAAGGGGTGACGAGCAAAATAACCTATGTTGTTGGTGCGATATGTGTAAAAATAAAATAATTGCCCAAACAAGAAGATAGGTTATGTGCCTCTCTGCTTTGCGGTAGCACTGACCTGAGGATAAGCATAACCTGAGTATTCTAGAATTCATTGTTGTTTGTGCCTCTGTGCTGTGCGGTGGCGTTGACTTGAGGCTTAGCATCTCTTTGAAACTTAGCAAAATAAACGATACAAATGTCTGCGGATGACCATAAAATATGAGCAAAGCACATGAACAATGCAAAAAGCAATCAAACTAATAACCTATGTTGTTGGTGCGATATGTGCAAAAAGAAAATAATTGCTCAAACAAGAAGATAGGTTGTGTGCCTCTCTGCTGTGCGGTGGCACTGACCTAAGGATAAGCATAACCTGAATATTCTAGAATTCCTTGTTGTTTACGCCTCTTTGCTGGGTGGTGGCACTGACCTGAGGCTTAGCATCTCTTTGAAAGCTCTTAGAATAGTTTCTTCTTGTAATATACCCGTAGACCGCTCAAAAATCTTCCGAGGAACGTTGATTACCATATAAGCGTGGGATCTACAAATGCATGTTGGAATAATTAAACCTTAAATCATCACAAATGTGTGTCAAAAATCTATGTATAGATTTAAGAGGACAAGTATACTGACAATCATCGTGAGCTGCAGTTCTTGAAAGTCAAAATCATTGTGTGCATCTTGTAGGTCTACTATGATTTCCTAAAATTGCTATTAACTATCAGTGAAAACAAGGATCAAGCATCAAAATTGTTTATTGAAGTGTCCCAAGTGATTCTGATATACCTGTATGATTCCAAAATGAATCATACTAGAAATGATTAACTAGAATTGATGTTGTGCTGTCCGGGAAGTAAAATCAATTAGAATTATTCTAATAGGTTGAATTTCATCTCTAATAAAAAGTACAAAAGTATGTCTTGTTATCTATAGAGAAAATGTATAGAGGCTGAGGCAACCAAAGTCTTCCTGCATGCATGTTGCACAAGTACTGAAGAAGAATGCTTCGGAAGTTTCACACATGCAACAAAAATATTCTAAGTGTGAAATCTTCCAAAGCCAAGACCAATATCTTCTAAAGCCAAAGATGAATTCTTCCGAAGCTTCAAAGACAAAGTCTTCCGAAGCTCCACACTTGAAGATAGATTTCTTCCGAAGACTTTTAGTAACATGCTTTATCTGATGTACTTTTCCATAAAGCTGGACACCTTTCCGCTGCATCTCTATAAAGTCACCAACTTACATGAGTTGGTGAAAAGGTCCATGCTTTTG
This sequence comes from Flaveria trinervia, assembly GCA_025506515.1. Lineage (NCBI taxonomy): Eukaryota > Viridiplantae > Streptophyta > Magnoliopsida > Asterales > Asteraceae > Flaveria > Flaveria trinervia. The sequence continues at coordinate 99,456,452 of CM046442.1, read as the reverse complement.
CTAACTGTACATTGAGGTCTTGAGTTTGTAACTTTCTACTTCATGTACTTTATCCTTTTTGTAATAGATAAGGATGTGAGCTATGGCATGTCATAGTCACAAAGTCAAAAATTCAATCTGCCTTTTTGACTTTACAATTGATTTTTTTTGAGTGTAGTCAATTATATCCAGCTGGCTTTCATAGTATGGCTGGCTGTAGGATGTAGTATAAGTATCTCATGTTCTTGTAACTTTATGGATATGCTTTGTAACACTTGTAATAGAACATAGAGAAAACAATATACTGCATTCTTGAAAACCATATACCGCATTAAAAAATTCCAAAGATAATTTACCTTCGGAAGCATTTTGACTTCCAAGAAAACTACTTTTTGAGCAAAAGTAAACTACTTTTTCTGAGGTGGGACCGACATCCGGATTTCAAAGTTTATCTTCTTTCATTAAACTTTATCTAAAATCCTTTTCACATATAAACCCAATGGTTTCCCCCTCTTTCTATCATCTGTTTCTTCCTCCAAACCTAAAACCCCAAATTTCTCTCTAAAATTTCTTTCTTCTTTCTTTCTTCATCCTTAAGTTACCTCACAATGGCCAACCCCATTCACAAAAATGACCCAACTTTACCATGCAGCTCCACAGGAAACACAACTAGGTTGCTCTGTTAAGCTCTAAGAAGGATCCTCATTTCTCAGAGGTTTGTCGCTTCTTAGCTTTGTCCAACTACTTCACCTCCCTAACCATTGATCCTCCACCTTATGAGGATCATCTGCTTGAATTCTGGAAGATCTGCCAAGAGGTCGTAATGGATGGGGAGAAGGCACTGTCTGCCACAGTGCGGGTGAGAATAGTCTTCATCACTCTGGCCATCATCAACATGCATCTTCAACTGGATGATGAAGAAGGTGAGGAGTTATTCCCAAAGGAAGTTGTCAATCATTCTTTTGAGAAGATGGGGTATGAGGGAGATTACTCTGTCAAGACTTTTAGGAAAGGGAAGATCTCATCCTAGTGGAGATTCCTGCTCCATGTGGTTATCCACAGCTTATCAAACAAGCATGGTGGATGGGACCAAATTCCTGAGGATCTATCCTTTAGTATCCATGGAATGATTCAAGGGGTCAAGTTTAGGTATTCTCAATTTGTTTATACTAACTTACTTGCAAACTTAGACTCCTTTGAATATTACATGTTTCCTAGATATGTCTAGTACATTCTTAGTTGTGAACTGGGCTCACAGTTAAGGGGAACATGTAACATTCTTAAACTAGGACAAATGAAGCCCGTCATCTTTAAAATATTGAGAAAGCCCACTGTTGGCTTCTCAGGGGTAGAAGCAGCCCTAGTCCAAAAAATGTTAGAGCTCATTGCTCAAGGTGACAACCTAGCAACACTAGCTAGTGTTGAACCCACACCTACTACATCCCAACCACCTACACAGCCACAAATCACCATCACCTACAAAAGAAAATCCAAACGAACCCCTGCTCAGACTATTCAGTCTGTGGAGGCTCCCATACACTCACCAATACAAGAGGAAGTGGACACTAGAGCTCCCACTTCTCCTGAGGAGCAGGCCACTCCCATCTCTTCAAGGATTAGTTTTGAGGTTCCTCATGCTCAGCCTGATAAGCTCATAAGCCAAACTGCCTTAAGCCATCACTCTGAGTCTTAACACTCAAGTGATCAACCTTCAGGGGATAGTTACCATCCCCAGCATTTAGATCTCAATCAACCTATCCCTAACCTTGACTTCTATACTGATGAAGATTTAGGTTTCAGTGCTATGATTCTCTCTTATTTCCCTTACTCAAAGAGAGATGAGTGTTCCTGAGTCTCCTACTTCTAGCCCACATCAGTAACCGATAACTGAGGTGGAAAATTCTGAACATGTTCAGGATGTCCATATGGAAGAGGCTCTCACTTTCGAAAGTGATTACATCATTACGACCTCAACCATGGCAACTCAGCCCACTGACATCTCAATAGAGACTGCTAATGAGCAGAGGAAATTCAGCAGCCAAGAACCTGAAGCTGGTGGTAAGAGAGAGGACTTTGGTCCAATCATCTCATCCCTAATGATTCTTCTGATGAAGATGTGGGGGATTTAAGACTAAAGGTGAAAAAACTATCTAAAACATGCACCTATTTAGTCTCCAATGTTAGTCACCTTGAATCTCAAGTGACTACCTTGCACAACAGGGTCAATGATCAGCAATTTCAGATTTCATATATCAAGGAAAAACTAGCTGGGAGACCTTTAAGAAGAGCTCAACCAGGAACACAAGAACATGTGGATGTGATTGACCTAACTCCTGGCTCACTTATGCAAGTGGGTGATGCTACCAAAAAGAGGGAGAAAGTCATTACAGCTACAGAACCTGGGAGTTCTTCAGAGAGAATGGATACTGAGGACTCACCATCCTCACTTGCAATTGTGTATTCTCAGCAACCTCCTCAAATTCACATTGATGTGGACTACATAGACTCCTTCATATAGAGTTTGATTGAGATGGGATACCAAGGGCTATGTCATCTCCACCATCTTCCAATCACATGATTGGGTGGAGGTATGACATCAATAGGAAAGCCCTAATCATCATAAGAGTTCAAGGGCAGCATGAGATCTTCAACTTTCAGACCTTGAACTTCTATGAAGGTCTAGATTTAGTCAACATGCCACTTGTGAATGCAAGCCAATCAAGACAAGCTGACAAGTTGGCACAAAGAATCCAAGACAGGATCACTGCAGAGTTTAGCCTAAGAAGAAGACTATGGCAATCAGGCAATGTCATTGGTCAACTGGATGTTGAGGCAGACCCTAAGATTAGCTTCATAGGGGAAACCTTGACTGAAGACCCAGTGATGGAACCTGAGAACATAGTCTTATCACCAACGACTACTGTAGAGATCAATGCCCTTTTTGAGACACCTGCTGCTGAAGGTGCTTTTCAACCTTTCTCTGGCCAGAGCTCAGAAGCTGTATCAAGAAATGAAGGCCAAAGCTCTCTCCACCCTGAGTCACAAGGTCTGGGAGTGGCAAAGGGAAAAGAAAGATGACATCTGAGGAGATTGAGGAGGAGAAGAGAGAGAGGAAAAGGAAGCTGAGGGGAGAAGGTTCCTCTTCTGGGTCTGCAAGACTCATGGAGATTGCAATCAGGGCTGTCCCTAGACCAGATACTCAAAATGATGAGTCAAGGGCAGTCAGGATAAACTATTTGCAGGCAAGGAACTATGACATAGACAATGTCATCTCTCTCCCCTTGGAAGAGTTAAATGAACTGGGTGACCTGGAAAGGTCAAGGGAGCAGAAAGAGGCAGAAGATGTAGAGCTTCTAGTACAAATCAAAGAAGAAAGAAGAAAGAAAAGATGTACAAGCATGTGCCTACCCTCTCCCAGTTCAAGAAAGTCCTACACAAGAGGATGTGGTTCAATAACAACCTCAGGTAGATAAAGAAGAAGAAAGGATCAAGATGATCAACTACCTGAGTTCCACAGGCCTCTATCAGGCAGAAGCACTTCTTCCCTTGTCTTATGACTATGTTGAGTTTGAGTATCCCAAACAACTTGAACTTGAGAAAGTCAAAGAAAGAAATACAACTAAAAGAAAGCTAAGGGAAGAAGCTTCTAAGTCAAGAGCCATCATCCACAAAAGCATGAAGAAATCTACTGACAGGTAGAAGATGATGAGCTTCTTAAAGTTGTATGGATTCTCGGGAAGGAGACTTGGCTCCATGTATCTATCCACTATGGATGAGCATATCAGGGTGATCAAGCAGAAGATCAAGAGTGGAGAGCTGGTGGACTTACATTCCCTTCCAAGTCAAGCCCCACCTGAACTGGAGGTTAAGGTTGAACAACCAGAGACATCACAACCTGGACCTCCTGCTGAATCTCAACAAGCTTCATCTTCTGATTCACAGCAGGGTCAGACTCACTCTTAATCTGAACCTGTGAGAGTAGAAGACCCAATTGAGAAAGACAATGAAGATCAATCCGGTACTACAGGCCGGTCTTCTTAGTTAATGTTGTAAAGAGAAAGAAAAGGATGGCTTCTAAACCAAAGCCAAAGAAGAAGAAGAAGATTGAATCCTTTTCTAAACCTCAAGATGAGTCAGAACATCTTGAGGATGTGCAGCCAGAGGATGCTCCATTATCTCCCATTCAATAGCTCCTCTTGCATCAGAAAGACCCAACCTATCCTGGACATACACTACAAATCCAGAAAGGTGGTGTTGGACCAAAAGAACCAATGAGCCAAGATCAGAAAACCTCTAAGTCTCACATGGTATCACAACAACTGTTGAAAGCTTCATCAGCAGTTTGACAAGTGCTGAAGACTTCAACAGCTAAAGATCAAGTGCTGAAGACTTCAACAGCTGAAGAACTAAAGTGCTGAAGTACAACAGCTGAAGAACACAAGTACTGAAGCTGAACAGCTGAAGAACACAAGTACTGAAGCTGAACAGGTGAAGAACACAAGTGCTGAAGCTAAAAGACCAAAGTACTGAAGTACAACAGCTGAAGAGTTTACAAGTGTTGAAGATCAACAACTGATGTACAAAGTCTGAAGACAAAGACTGAAGACATCAGCTGATGATATCTACTGAAGTCATCAGCTGATGAAACATCTGAAGGTCAAAGTCTGAAGATCAAGTACTGAAGCTTCAGTAGTTTGTCACAACTGCTGAAGAGTACTTCTTCAGTAGTTGTGATATCAGTAGTTTTATATTTCTAGTTTCAGTAGTTTTGTAAAACGACTGAAGAGCTTGTTCTTCAGTCGTTGTAGTTCAGTAGTTTTATATTTTTCAGTAGTTATAACAACTGATAACACTTAGAACTTTTTGTAAGAAGATGTCAGCTGTTTTGACATCTTCAGTAGTTGTGTTTTAGTTGTAATAAATCTGTTAGATGTCACTATCAAGTGACATCAGCAGACGTCACATCTCTTATATAAGAGGTGTCGAGCTAATCATAATTGTGACATTCTGTTACCACGAAAGCGAATATTGAATGAAATATATTTGCAGATATTCTCTCTCTATAACCGTCTTTGTTCTTCATTGAATATCGTTTTTGTGAATCGACTAATTCATGTTTGAATTCCGCTGCAATACTCGTCAATCAATCAAACATAGATCACTGATCCTAACAAGTGGTATCAGAGCTAGTTAATCATTGATCGATCTAACAATTGATCATTGAAACTGCTAATTGATTTGTGTTTGATTGAATTAGTGCATTTGCAAGAACTGGTTATAGATTATTGAATTTCTGCCGCTTTCGTTCATTTATTTTGAGATCTTCTGGTTCAATTGGTTGTTGCGTTTTGTTCTAAATCTATTTTAGCTTAAACCGAATTTGATTGAATCCGAGATGACGACTCCTTCTAATGATCCTCACAATACCGGGTCCTCAACCAAGCCTCCGATGCTGGTTAGGACCGAGTATAACAAATGGCAACGAAGAATGCTTCATCACCTGTCTGTTAACAGTTCAGGTTTTGGACATCTGTGGTACATGGACCACATAAGCCTATGGTGAACAATCGGAAACCAATCAAATGGTTCCGAAGAAGAAGGAACAATACTCTGATGAAGATCGGAAACTATTTGAGATTGATGCTAAAGCCCATGGAATCCTGGCCATGGCACTGCCTAATGAAATCTATTCAGGGCTTATGCATCATGAAACTGCTCATGATCTCTGGAATGCCCTGAAGGAACAATTCGGTGGCACTGATGAGGTCTTAGCAAACAATAGAGAGATCCTTGCCCAACAATATGAGACATTCTCTCATAGAAAGGGTGAGACACTGACTCAACAGTTTGAGCGCTTTTCCTGCTTGATATCTGAGCTGAAAATGGTGGTGAAACAGGAATACACCAATAGAGATAGAGCAGTAGAGGAAACTGTCCTCATCAGGAAAGCTCACTGATGACTTCGTACCAGGCAACACTGCCTTGATTGGTCATGAGTCAGAATATGCTGCATCTGAAAACAATTATGATGAGCATATTGATTTCTCTTCAAATAGTTCTGATCATGCATTTGTTGGTATTGAGAGTCACTCTGGCAGTAATAGTGACAATTTATGCTTCATCATGGATGATCTGAAAGGAATAGCTGATGATGATCTAGAAGAGATGGATATTCGAGCCAGATGGCACTGATTAATATCAGATCTCAAAAGTTCTACAAGAGAACTGGCAGGAAATTTCCTGGACTCTGGCAAAACCAAAGTTGGTTTTGACAAGAGTAAGTTGAGGTGTCACAAATGCCAAAGGCTAGAACACTTTGCAAGAGAGTGTAGATCAACTGGATCTAACTCTTCTGCACCCTTGTGACTTTTCCTAGTACTAGTCCACAAAACAGAGGGCAACATCCTGCTGGTTCTGGTCATTATTCACATCCTAGATCTCCTGCATACTTTGTTCCCCAGGGTCAAATGTCATATCCTTATCCTTGCTATTATGTGCCTCAACCAAATTCTGTTCAAGCTCCAATTGCACAACAACCACAAGCATTGCCTGAACCACAACCTTCCCAATCTCATCAACAAACTCAACCTCAACAACACAGCTTCTTCACCCCAGGAGTTGTTGACTGGAGCAGTTTACCAGATGACTGTCTGGTCATGAACAACTGTTCTCAGGTGCTGGTCAACACGGTCGGTGGTGATAGTCCATTTGGAAATCTAGCTCTTATGGCTTTGGATTCTGCTGATACTTCATCCTCTAATGCCTTTACACCAAAGGTATCACAGGTATCCTCTGAGGCAAAAGCCAAATTATGTTCTGACACATGCATAGCAGCATTTGCATCTATTAGAGAAGCAAATGTAGCTTTAATCAACAAGAACATTGAGCTAGAACAAATAATTTCCAAAAACAAAGCTGAATTTGAGTCTGTGCTTAATGATAAAAATGATGAGATTTACAAATTGAAATGCCAAATAACTGATGATAAGGCTAGGGAAGAGATACTTCTAGAGAAGTATAAAGATCTCCAAGAAACCCTTGCAGTTACCCAGGTAGAGTGTGATAGATGGGTACAGTCATGCAAAGGTTTTGAAATGCTTCTTAGTAAGCAATCTGCTTCCAATGTGAAGTTTGGCATTGGTTACAATCACACTGCTTCACCTACAGATTTTACTCCAAGAGCAGAGGTAGAATCTGATGGTGATAGTGATAACCAATCCATCTCATCATGTGATCTACTTTCTGATACAGCACACTCAGAAGTAGAAGTCAGCATCAAGCCCTCTCTGAACCTATCAGCTGATGTTGATGGTTCAAATGCTGACACTCACATGATCAATGAGTTGATCAACTCAGGAGTTAATTCTGAAAGTTCTGAAAGGACTAGAGAGCAGGATTAACATCTGAAGTTCAAACTCCAACTGCTATCAGTACGAAGAGAAGAAAACTGTCAGTAGAAGAGTTTGAAGACTACTAAAGAGGCAGTCAAGAAAGCAAACAATGCTTCCAAAGCATTGAAGAGCAAGTCTCCAGTTGCTTCACCCTCTTTAGTTGATGATCAACCTATGATGAAGAAGAAACCATGTGAAGTGGTGGTTTTTCAATCATCTTACAGATGATGTTGGTACAAAAGAGGTTCCAAACTCAAACAAATAGAAGAAATTAAAGAGAAAATGGTAAAAATGAAAACTGAGTTTGAGACCACATTTGTATCAGCAACATCAAATCCTGTAACCCTTAAGTCCTCAAAGAAATCCAAAAAGGAAGGGGTTAAACAGGTGACAGCTGAGAGTGCTCAGAAGAAGAAGGTGCAACATAGGAACTTATCAAACTCCACTGGCAATGTGTCTGATGAGCTGAAAGCTTTATCACAAAATCAGACACAGCTGGTTATGATGGTTCAACATCTGTTGGGTAGAGTTAACCAACTAGATGCTCCTATGTTGAAACCACAGAAAAGGAGATCCAAGCCAAAGGATTCCTCTTCTTCACCATCTTCTTCCTCTCAGGCTGTGTTTCAAATAAACCTGTTAGTTTACCATCTATTAATGAGACCAGGCCCAAAACCAAAAAGGTTTGGGTCTCCAAAACTAATGATTGTTTATTTTTGCAGGGTTCTCCAACATGCCAAAGTAGCATCTGGTATGTAGACAGTGGGGGATCTATGCACATGACTGGGAATAGCTCTCTTCTTCATGACTACTCTCAAGGAAAGAAGGGATTGTTTCTTTTGGCAATGATGCTAGGGGTTACATCATTGGTAATGGTTTTGTCTCAATGGAGAAATCAAATTTGATGATGTTAATCATGTGGAAAATCTCAAGTACAATCTCTTGAGTGTCAGTCAAATGTGTGATAAAGGCCATGTTGCTCTTTTCACCAGTCAGAACTGTAGGATTCTGTCATCCAAAGTTTTGCATTTGATTGACAAGGTGTTGGATGAACACACTCTCCTGAGAGCCAACAGGACAGGAAGAGTGTATGCCTTAGATCTTCCAAGAAAATAGATCTCAAAGGCAATCCTTGCCTATTTTCCAAAGCCTCTTCTCAAGAATCTAAACTGTGGCACAAGAAGGCTGGGTCATGTTAATTTCAAAAACATGAATCAGCTTATCCACAATAGTTTAGTCAGAGGCTTACCAATAAAGGAGTTCCACTGTGATGAAACTGCACTGGTGTTTAAAAGGAAAACAACACAAAGTCTCATTCCTCCTATTGAAGAGCCTAAGTCCACTGCCTGCTTGCAATTACTGCATATGGATCTATTTGGTCCTGTGAGAGTGATGAGCATGGCCAAGAAGAAATACTGTCTGGTAATTGTGGATGATTACTCCAGATTTGTATGGACTTTCTTTCTACATTCAAAGGATGAGGTTGCTCAGAAGGTTATTAACTTTGTGTTGTATATTGAGAAGCAGTATTCCCTTCCAGTCAAGTGTATCAGGAGTGATAATGGAACTGAATTCAGGAATCATACACTTGATGACTTCTATCTCTCAAAGGGAATCAAAAGGCAGTTTAGCATCCCAAGGACTCCAGAACAAAATGGAGTAGTGGGGAGAAAGAACATGACTCTCATTGAAGCTGCAAGGTCCATGCTGGCTGACTCTGGTTTGCCACTGACCTTTTGGGCTGAAGCTGTCAACACAGCTTGCTATGTGCAGAATAGAGTTTTAGTAAATCAGAGGTTGATGAAGACTCCATATGAAGTTCTCCATCATTTGGCTCCTCTGATTTCATTTTTCAAAGCATTTGGATGTCCCTGTTTTATTCTCAACACAAAGGATCAACTCCATAAATTTGATCCTAAGGTGGATGCTGGGTTTGTTGGTTATTCATCTACTTGCAAGGCATACAGAGTCTTCAACTGCAGAACAAAGATAGTTGAAGAGACTCTGCATGTGAAGTTTAATGAATCTCCTTTGGACAAGATTCCACAAAACCCTGTGGAGTTGTTTGATTTGGACATACTGCAATATGCTCCTTATCAATCTCCAGTTGTTGCAGATCCTGTGGCTCAATCATCTTCTGCAGCATGTCTTCCACCTGGTGGTATTGATGATGATGATGATAATATCAATACTCACCTATTCAAGTTTAGTGACCAACTGCCTGTGTCTGCTAAACTTGATGTTCCTGTAGCTTCAGCAGTTCCATCCAAAACAAATGCTGATGAGATCTCTGTTTCCTCTACATCTTTTGAGTTACCATCAAATTCTTGGTTTCAAGAGTCTACATCAAATCTGCTGTGCTGCTGAGGTTCTACAAACACTTGCACAGATCTCATTGTTTATCAAGAACTGAAGAATCACCCCATGTCTCAGATTATTGGTGATATCAATGCTGGTGTTTCAACCAGAAGTCAATTGTCTAACTTCTGCTTCTATGCTCTCTTCATCAGTCAGCTAGAGCCAAAGAACTACCATGTTGCTTTGAGAGACAATGGATGGGTTGAAGCTATGCAGCTTGAGCTACTTCAGTTCAAGAAACAGCAAGTGTGGGAACTTGTTCCTCTTCCCCCAGGTAGTGTGCAATAGGCACTAAATGGGTGTTTAGGAATAAAACCGATGAAAATGGGCTTATTGTTAAGAACAAGGCTAGAATGGTTGTACAGGGGTTTCACAAGAAGAAGGTATTGATTATGATGAAACCTTTGCCCCTGTAGCCAGACTAGAGGCAATCAGATTGTTCTTAGCCTATGCTGCATTCCACAATCTTAAAGTTTTTCAATGGATGTTAAAAGTGCATTTTTATATGGTAAAATAAAGGAAGAAGTTTATGTGTGTCAACCACCAGGCTTTGAGGATAATAAACATCCTGAATGGGTGTACAAACTTGATAAGGCTCTTATGGGTTGAAACAACTCCTAGAGCCTGGTATGAGACACTCTCTACTTTTCTCTTAAGAATAATTTCACTAGAGGCTCCATTGATAAAACTTTGTTTATTAAGAAGGTGGATCAGCATAAGCTACTTGTTCAGATTTATGTTGATGATATTATTTTGCATCCTCTGATCCCCAGTTGTGTGATGATTTTACAACATTAATGAAAAAGAGGTTTGAAATGAGTGCAATGGGGAATTACAGTTCTTATAGGCTTGCAAATCAAACAAAAGGCTGATGGAACCTTTATTCATCAGTCAAAATATACAAAAGATCTTTGGAATAAGTTTGATTTACAAAACTGTAAGCCCTGTTCTACTCCATGTGCAACACCACACAACTGGATGCTGATCAGAAAGGTAAAGCTATTGATGAAACGCTTTACAGATGTATGATTGGGTCCTTGATGTATCTAACAGCTTCTAGACCAGATATTATGTTTGCTACATGTGTTTGTGCTAGATTTCAGGCTGCTCCTAAAGAGTCTCATTTGATTGCAGTCAAGAGAATCTTTAGATATTTGCAAGGTACACAATCTCTGGGTTTATGGTATTCCACTGGACACTCTTGCAAATTAGTTGCTTTTTAGATAGTGACTATGCAGGGTGCAAGTAACTAGAAAGTCAACTTCTGGTGGTTGTCAATTCCTAGGCAACTGTTTGATTTCTTGGCAGAGTAAGAAACAAACATCTGTTGCTACATCAACTGCTGAGGCCGAGTACATTGCTGCTACAAGTTGCACCTCTCAGGTACTCTGGCTTCAGAACCAACTTCTGGATTATGGCATTACAGAGACTAAGACTCCATTGTAGTGGATAGTGCTTCAGCTCTGTGTATTGTCAAAAATCCAGTCCAGCACTCTAGGACCAAACATATAGAGATCAGACATCATTTCATTCGGGATTGTTTTGAAAAAGGTCTGATTGATCCTAAGTTTGTGCCTAGTGCTGATGAGCTTGCAGATTTTTTTACTAAGCCTTTGGATAGTTCTACTTTCCAAAACCTTGTGTTAAGGCTTGGTATGCTGCAGCTAGAATAAGTGACAACTACTGATGATTTCATAGTAGTATTACTGGTGATCATTGGTACCCATGTCACATATAAGTACTGATGAGTCCTTTTCCCTTCAGTAGTTTTTATAACTACTGATGGCTAAATGCCTCACAAGTACTGAAGTACTTTATCTGTTCAAACTACTGATGTAGTTAAAACTACTGATGTAGTTACACTACTAAAATCAGTATAAACAGATAAGTACTAAGTCTATGAAACACCTGAAAATCAGATGCAAGTCTGATGAGTAAGTGTTGAGGAGCATGAAACAGCTGAAAGGCTATGAATTGACGACAACTACTGAAGAGAACTTCTCTTCAGTTGTTTCAACAACTGCTGTTTCATTCTAACAACTGAAGCAAAACCATGTCTTCAGTAGTTTATAACTACTGATGACTAATACCAAGTCTTAGTTGTTTACAACACTGATGACAAAACCACTGTCTTCAGTAGTTTTCACAACTACTGATGACAAACACCATGTCCTCAGTTGTTTCAATCATCTGAAGTCAAAACCAGGTCTTCAGTAGTTTTCTAACTCCTGATGCCTACACACCACCATCCTTCGGTCGTTTTCTTACCCGTACCCTATAAATATCCCTGACCTAATCCTTCAAAGCTTCATCTTCTTCAAACCTAACTTCCTCTCCAAAACTTCTCTCTTCTTAATGGCGTCCATGCAAATTAAACCGCGACACAACTGTGTTGCCTACCTTACTAAATCGCCTGTCTGGGCTAAGTTCGATACTGCTATCGATCTTATGGTTCAGTCCAATACAAAACGGCATTTCTTCTGAATCCCATTCTACATGCCAATCCCTCCAACAGTTTTGGATGAATGTCACCATTACCACTGGGGAGCACAACACACCATCTCTCCAGTCGGTCGTCAACAAAAAGAAGTGGTCATCACTCCTGCAATAATCCGCCAAATTCTCATCTGGATGATGCCATTTCTCCTGCTGGATATCCCAAGGGCACCACAGATCTATCCTTTGCCCAACATGGATATCAGGGCAATCTAGTGCCTCCACTATCATGAAGAACACCTTCCATGACGCTGAACGCCTAATTTTTCACATGGTGAATGTATGTTTGGCTCCTAAGACTTCGTCTTGGGATCAAATGTCGACAAAGTGGCAGCAGGTAATGTATTCTATTCTTGAGCAACAACCGTTAAACTTTTCAGAAATAATATTTTCGGAGCTCAAGGATATGGCTCAAAAACTAACTGCTAACCGTGGATACTATATCCACGGTTCATAATGGCCATCATTACAAACCAGCTTAATGCTGAGGGACTTGTTGGCTTGGGAGTCCCTGCTACGGCTGTTCTGCCGGAAGTATACTCCCGGCACAACTCTGACCAGACACTCAAATTGGCTGCCAAGCTGCGCAAACCCACGCAGCTGGAACCCACAGCACCACCTCCAATCAAAAGTCCCCACCAAACCCAAAAAAGAAACCCAAAACGGCTACTCAGGGAATTGAGTCCCCTGAGGATGCCCCTGCAACACAAACGCAGGAGATATCCACTGGTCCAAACCCCCTAGTGGATATAAGGACTCTTCCAGCCATAGCCGCTTCGGATTCCTCTCACAGGAGCCTGCAGCAACCACACAAGGGGTACCTACACATCTGGGATCTTCCTCACTTGAGGGGATTGCCATTGAAGAGCACCAACCTCCCCAGGTGCACACTGCTTCTATCCCTCACCCCATACAACCGCCCCTCACAGCCCAACTTTAATAGTTGCAAAAGTGCTGACTCAACTGCACTCCTCCCCCTCCCCAGAAACCACTTACTACTGGGAACACCTCTACCATTGAGGGGGAGGAACACAGTGCAATTGAGAACCCACAGCATAGGGGTTTACCACTTCTATCTCCTGGTGTAGATAAGGAGATTAGAATATCTAGTGAGGCTGCCACCTCTTCTGAAATCAGCACATGATCAGAATGAGGCTGGTAACATTGCTAAGACCTCACTAGAGGCAACAGCTGATGATGGACATTGTCCTGAGGCTGGAAGTCCCCAGTACCAAGAAAAAGGGGCACATGCAACAACTGGTCTACACCCAGTGCATGTAAATCCTGCTCCAAGCAGGAGGTCAGGTGATTCAGCTTCGGCTTATGATGATCTGGGCTTTTTCTATGATGTTCTTTCCCAGAACACAATCCTTGAGGAGAAAGTCAGTAGGCTGCAAAACCTACTTGACCAACTCTCACAAGGAGAAAGACCATCTGCCTCCACCAACCCACAGATGGCACCTTCAGTTGAAGGTTCCCCAAACACTGAGCCACTCCATACTCAGCCACCTGCCTCTGCTTCAGGCACTATTTCTCAGGAACAGAACCCTCCTAAGCAAATAGTTGCTGTACTTCAAAATTCCCTCCCTCTCATCACACCCATAATCACTGACATTGTGACTAAACCCATTGATGAGAGGCATTCCTCAACTTTACAACCCTTGATTGATGCTGCTATGTGCAAAAGACACTTTCTGCGATACAAACCCCTACCTCCAATGCATCCAAAAAGGGGGAGAGTACTGCAGTGAAAGAAAAGAAGAGGAAAAGAACAGAGGAAGAGAAGGCTCAAAAGCAAGTCCAAGAGGAGGAGAAAGAAAAGCAACCACTGCTCACTTACAAACGAAAGAAAAGTGCTGATGATCAACCTACTGCTGAAGACAAATCCTTGGAAGAGCTGGTAAAAGATGCTGATAATACACACACCGATCCATGGATAAAATAATTGAACAACTCTTCAGGCAAGGGTTTGATACAGCCACATTGGATAGTGAGATCAGGAGGTTGGAAGTGCAAGAGATTCAAACCGATGGGCTGGGTATGATGCACTTGAAAAAGAGAGATTGGAGATCATGGTCCGCTTCATTGCAAAATACTTAGGAAGATCTTTAATGGAGATTCGCGCGTGGACCAGAGACAGTATTCTGGCTATAGCCACCAGAATCTGTCTGTCTGAGCAATTCCACAAGGGGATTATTGTTGAAGCCCTTAATGAGGCTGGGGCTGGTAAAAGGTTGGAAATGGCAAAACTTACAAAGGCTAAACTTACTACAAAGATGCTGGATCAACCTTCCCTTCCACCCACTCAAACACTGCCTACCCCTCAAATCTCCAAACCAATCTCTAAGCCAAAATCCAAACATCCTCATTCTTCAAAACCAATTCCTTTACCACCAAACCATCATCCAGTGATGCACCTAGAAGGAGGAGAAGGGTGCTGAGGATGGAAGAAGAAGAAGAAGAAGAGGATGAAGATGATAGTCTGCCACTCTCTGCTGTTCTAAAGCTACCAAAACCCAGAAGTCAACCCATGATCACACCTGACTCTCAAAGGGAAATGGTTAGAGTCAAGATAGAAGATGAAGAACAGCAGAAACAGCACGATGAGCAACAACTGAAGATGGTTGACAAGGAATTTCCTCAGTCATCATCTATACAAGCCATGAAAGGGCATGCTCAGAGGCTGTACACTCTCAGGCACACATTTCAGTATCAGAAGGAGAGAGTGAGAGTATGGCCAGACCCCAAGGTGAGTTCTAGAATCCATAAAAGAACTATTCCACACAGATACAATGGCCAGGTTAGAAAAACAATAGATTCTACCATCATGTTGGCCATTGTAATCTCACCTTGGGAAATAATTGATGAATTCAAGAAAGATCATCAAGCAAAGATGACCCCTCAAGCTTTACTGGAAAACAAGATGATCAAAAGGGGTTATAATAAAAAGCTTGAAGACATCAAGAAGAATGAGCTCCAGTTACTCCTTGAAGGCACCCATCCTGATGAATTGTCTATAGGGAGGTAACTACAGTGGAGCTGAAAAATGGCAGGACCATGAAGTACTTATCTGAGTATTATGGTCCAGAGTTCTTCTTCGAAGGAGGAGTAGAAGAACTCTCAAGGAGGAACAAGTTGTTCTCCTTGAGGCCTATGTTCAAGAGTCATACAGACTCATTATGGGGAAGTAAATCTCATGAATGGGATAACAACTCTGTGTCCAGTTCCCCAAAACAGAGTTCCATTCATACCTTGCCAAACAAATATCTGAGATTTCTTCCTAGGCCGGAGCTTACATGGGTCATCTTCTCTACTGATCAAGAAGGAAAAAGACCAATCTTTTGCCAACAATAAGTGGGATAATAAATAATTAGAGGTTTTGGCTGCATTGGTTCAGGGGGAGTTTGTTGGACCAAAAGAACCAATGAGCCAAGATCAGAAAACCTCTAAGTCCCACATGGTATCACAACAACTGCTGAAAGCTTCATCATCAGTTTGACAAGTGCTGAAGACTCAACAGCTGAAGATCAAGTGCTGAAGACTTTAACAGCTGAAGAACTAAAGTGCTGAAGTACAACAGCTGAAGAACACAAGTACTAAAGCTGAACAGCTGAAGAACACAAGTACTGAAGCTGAACAGGTGAAGAACACAAGTGCTGAAGCTGAAAGACCAAAGTACTGAAGTACAACAGCTGAAGAGTTTACAAGTGCTGAAGATCAACAACTGATGTACAAAGTCTGAAGACAAAGACTGAAGACATCTACTGAAGTCATCAGCTGATGAAACATCTGAAGGTCAAAGTCTGAAGATCAAGTACTGAAGCTTCAGTAGTTTGTCACAACTGCTGAAGAGTACTTCTTCAGTAGTTGTGATATCAGTAGTTTTATATTTCTAGTTTCAGTAGTTTTGTAAAACGACTGAAGAGCTTGTTCTTCAGTCGTTGTAGTTTCAGTAGTTATATATTTTCAGTAGTTATAACAACTGATAACACTTAGAACTTTTTGTAAGAAGATGTCAGCTGTTTTGACATCTTCAGTAGTTGTGTTTCAGTTGTAATAAATCTGTTAGATGTCACTATCAAGTGACATCAGCAGACGTCACATCTCTTATATAAGAGGTGTCGAGCTAATCATAATTGTGACATTCTGTTACCACGAAAGCGAATATTGAATGAAATATATTTGCAGATATTCTCTCTCTCTATAACCGTCTTTGTTCTTCATTGAATATCGTTTTTGTGAATCGACTAATTCATTGTTTGAATTCCGCTGCAATACTCGTCAATCAATCAAACATAGATCACTGATCGTAACAGGTGGCATGTCATCAGAGATCATGGCATTGAGAATGTCTACACTTGGCAAGACATTTTTTAGTTGCCTCTGCATGATCTCTTTGACATGAGAAGATACTTCGATAGTCTGAAGGATTCTGATCATCTTATGAAGAAAGGGCTGGTTATCATACTGATGAGGACTGTTGATATCTGAAGTCTTCAAGAGTTTTGGTAGCATTAGCCTAGGGGGAGTTTGTAGGGAAAATGTATAGAGGCTGAAGCAACCAAAGTCTTTTTGCATGCATGCTGCACAAGTACTGAAGAAGAATGCTTCGGAAGTTTCACACGTGCAATAGAAATATTCTAAGTGTGAAATCTTTCAAAGCCAAGACTAATATCTTTCGAAGCCAAAGATGAATTCTTCCAAAGCTTCAAAGACAAAGTCTTCCAACGCTCCACACTTGAAGACAAATTTCCTCTGAAGACTTTTAGTAACATGCTTTATCTGATGTACTTTTCCATAAAGCTGGACACCTTTCTGCTACATCTCTGTAAAGTCACCAACTTATATGAGTTGGTGAAAAGGTCCATGCTTTTGGTAAGTGTACATTGAGGTCTTGAGTCTGTAACTTTCTACTTCATTTACTTTATCCTTTTTGTAATAGATAAGGATGTAAGCTATGGCATGTCATAGTCATAAAGTCAAAAATGCAATCTGCCTTTTTGAATCTACAATTGATTTTGTTTTGAGTCTAGTCAATTGTATCCAGCTGGCTTTCATATTATGGCCAACTGTAGGATGTAGTATAAGTATCTCATGTTCTTGTAACTCTATGGATATGCTTTGTAACACTTGTAATAAAGCATAGAGAAAGCAATATACTGCATTCTTGAAAACCATATACTTGTGCTCTTGTGTTCTGTCTCTTACATTACTTGTGTTCTTAGTGTCTTACTTGTGGTTAATCCAGTTCACTGTTTGTTTAAGTTTGGTTAATCTTCTCTTTGTGTTGTTATGTTGTAAGTGACCCCCTTCATTGGTCCTGCATTATTGTTCTTAATTTCAAAGTTGTTCTGTTTAATTTTAGTTAATTGTAAGGTAAGAGTCGAACTCAACAACTCGTCATAATCTGTGAATCACTCACTCAAAAGGGTCATGTCTGAGGTGACCAAAACATTCAAAAAATAAAATGAGTCACGTCTGAGGTGACAAATTCGTTTTAAGAAAAGGATCATGTCTGAGGTGACCAACAGTTGTTTTCAAATTAAAAGGGTCATGTCTGAGATGATCATCGCTGATAATGTTTTATCTATTGTTAAAAGGATAAGTGTTTGAAATTGCATAAGGTCAAATTAACAAGTCAGAGTCATTCACACGACTTGACCATAATTATGGACCATTCGCACAAATGGAGCATGAGATTGAACCATTTGCATGATTGGATCATGAGTATGAGCCAATCGCACAAATGGAGGTGACCGACTGAGTCAGTCATACGACTGAACGTCAGACGCACGAATGGATGATACCGACTGAGTCAGTTGCACAATTGAGACCCATCGCCGAAATGTAGTGGGAGAATAGGTCCAATCGCCCGACTGAAGATAAAATCAGTATAAATAGGGCTAAAGTCGGTCGCATAGTTTCATCACCTCCAATCGCTCGAAAGCAAACACACTCTGCCAAAATTTCATTTAGTCGATTTCTCACTGCTCTTGTGTTAGTGACTTATACTCTCATCATCTGTAGGTAATTTGTGATTGAGTTTGCACAAAATGCATGGTGATATCGAACCCTAACAGGCCCAATTTGTTTAAAATCAAGAAATAAGTAACAACCATCAAATAGACCACATAAACGTGTATAATGGTTAAAATGAAAGACATACTGTGACAATTGGTGTTTCTGCGAGTCTAATGAGCCTAAACACACCGTTTAACTTCAAGTTTTGACCAAGATTTGGGGTTAAAGTGTCGAATAGAGAGCTATGCAAACTGTCACTCCAAATGAACTTCAATCCCACGATTGAACTGGGCGAGTGACTCAATCGGCCGAATGAACACGATGCTGGTCTAGGAGGTGATGGTTCGGGTGGACCCGAGCTGGCTCCTATCCACCATGATTTTCATATAGAGGAGGAGGAGGACTCTGACGAAGAACCTTTGGAGTGAACGGTGGGGAGCCGGGTCGTAGCCACGGAGAGAGGGCTCAGGGCAGTTGGTGGATGCCAAGGGAGTCCAGGGATGCAGTACTGCTGATATAGATCCTTTGTATACCCCGGACCCGCCCATCAACCAAGGGGGAGCCACTGTTTCTAAGGGCTCTAGGAAGAAGAGAATGGCTCACACTTATGGCAAAAAGGGTAAGAGGCCAAGATATACATTGACCACATCCATTACCACTGTCATAGCCACCACCACTACCACAACCACCACCATCAATGCCACACCCCCTACCACTACTACCATACCCCCTACCACTGCTACTACACTCCTAACCACCACTACTACAGCCAACCCTTCACCATCCACTCATATACCACCACCCATATTCACCATAGCCACCACAACCACCACCAGCCACCAAGAAGGACCATCAACCCACACCACCTTCACCACAGGACCCACTCTAGCTCCCATTGGGGTAGATGAATAGCTGGCTGCACTTAACCACATGGTGCTAAAGCTATTAGCAACTGATGAAGAAAAAGCTGCTCAACTAAGTCAGCTTGTGGACCTAAATGCTACCCAAGCACAATAGATTGCCCAGCAAGCATAGCAGATTTCCCAACTCCAGGAGCACAATGATCAATTAGTCAAGAAGATTGAGGAGTTGGAGGCCTCTAACAGGACGATCAAGCTCAAACTAAAGGGATCGAAATATGAGCCACTGAAGATTAGAGAGGGTGATGATGATGATGACGATGAAGATGATGATGATAGTGATGATAATGAGACTAGTGAAGATGAAGAGCTAAGGGCAAAGAGAGATGGTGATACTGATGAAGAAGGAGATGTAGCTGCATCTGCCTTAGCTCAAGGTCAAGAGAGAAGGACAAAGAGAACTAAAGACAAAGAGTGTCATCCTTTGCCCCGCCTGCTAAGAAGCCGGCAATTCAAGACAAAAGTAATGATTAGTTGCTTATGTATTTGAAAACTTTTGTACTTGAATATTGTATTAAAATTCTATAATTAATGTTTATATGTTTTTATAAAATGTTTGAATGTCTTGATTAATCACTAACGATTGATGTATTTTAAATGTATAAATCAAGCAGATCAAACATCTCAACAAGATGAATATGATTTTGCTTCCCTACAACAAATCAAGTCTCAACTCACAATGATTCTTGATTTGCAAGGGATAGTCAGAAGGTCGGTGAGCTATACTCCCAAAGAAGGAGAAATCATACATGACCTGACTAACAAGCAACTTGTAGAGATGTTTAGGCTAAACCTATATGAGATTGTCAAAGATGCACCTACTTTTGATGTGACAAGTGACGATGAGCTCAACGACATAGATGAAATAGAGATGGAGAAATATGATCCCCAACTTGGGTGACACTCTTGGCAGTGCTACATTTGACAAGCTGGATGAGATGGAGAAAGAGACAGAGAAGAATGAGAGCCAAGCCCAAGCCTCGGACGCAGATGTTGATATCAAGAAGGCTAAATGGGCGGCTTGTTTTACTGAGATCCGAGCCCATCGCACTGCACAAAAGCCAAATGCCTACACCAAGCTATACAAGGTCAAGAAACACCTAAAGGTGTCAGGAAAAATCATTGCATGGGCATATTTTAAGGATCTTAACGTCTATGTAGTTAAGAGGGAGAAGGGCATAAAGTACTTCAGATTCCCACACAATCCGAAGACTCTCCTTGGTTTTGAGCTCAACCAGCTGGCACGACTAAATTTATTATATGCTAATCCGAGGAAAATGTCAGGCTGGTTTGAGGCTGCACTAAGGAAAGAATACCACACAAGGTGGGTAAATTTCAGACCTCAACAACCGAAGAGGTACATCCGAAGGTCTGAAGTGGAACCCATTTCTAGAAAGCCTAAAGTTGTGCTAAAGTGGAGTCCTCCACGCACAATGTCCAAAATCCCTCAAAGGGAAATGCCACAGGACTTCACTCCACATTTCAAGTGGTGGTATTATTATTGGAGAACATGTGAAGCGGTCATAGTGTTACAAAGAGAGAGCCAAATGGAAACTATCCGGGTATTCGACCCTATGTGGTTGACCAACTTGTCTGCAGATGATGTCTATACCTTATACAAGTGGCCACTATTCTATGACTCGCAAGACATTGTACAAGCCCTCCAGTTCAAGAACGTGATAGGATTCTGTATTGCATTTGAGATACATGCTGGAGTTACAAGAGAAGAGATGTACAAGATATTTGAGGAGCTAATGAAGAATGTTAGACACTAATGTAAACTAGGTCCAAGGGGGAGATTGTTGATACATATGTACCTAGTTTAGGAGCTTAATGTAAAATGTCTATCATCTCTTACATATATGTAATGAATGGGTATGAATGAAATACAATATGTGGTAGATGCTTTTAATGTTTATATTTCATTGTTTATTGTATAACAACACATATTGAACTAACTATATAGGTTTGTGGTTGTTGTACATAATTCTTAGTCAATAATGAT
Organism: Flaveria trinervia; assembly: GCA_025506515.1. Lineage (NCBI taxonomy): Eukaryota > Viridiplantae > Streptophyta > Magnoliopsida > Asterales > Asteraceae > Flaveria > Flaveria trinervia. The sequence goes on along the minus strand of CM046442.1, from coordinate 99,435,282 downwards.
TGAGAAACGTGTTCAAAATTGATCGCATAAAGTCCACATGCGAATGGACCATGCTAGTGGACCATACGCATGAATACTTCATGCTAATGGACTAGTCACATGACTGAACCAGGAGACTGGATCAGTCAAATGACTGAACCAGGAGACGGGATCAGTCGCACGATTGAGACATAAGATTGACTCACTCACGCAACTGAACCTTCAGTCATGTGGATGGATCAATCGCATGATTCACTCGCACGACTGAACCATGCTAATGGTTCAGTCGTACGATTGGAAGACCCTAACCTATAAATACCACCTAATTCGTGAAAAAACGTAACAATTCGAATACCTACGCACATAATCGTACCCTAGCCGTCCAAAGACACAAGAAAACCTGTTCCAAGTTCATAGATCATAGTTGATCTTGTTCTAATCGTTCTTAACATTTCTTTAATTGTTAGATTGATCTGAAATCTGTTCTGACTGATTGGATCACCAATCAAATAGGATTCAGCACTATTTGATCTGGTATACGTGCAAAATCAGTTAGTACTCCATACGTACATGGTCCCTCACACATATTCATCCGAGAGGTTAGCGGATCTGTTCATTAAAGAGATTCTAAATCATCATGGTGTGCCGGTGTCTATTGTGTCTGATCGTGACACCCAGTTCACATCTAAATTTTAGAAGAAATTACATGATGCGATGGGATCGAGGTTACATATTAGCATGACTTATCATCCTTAGATGGATGGTCAGTCGGAAAGGATGATTCAGATGCTAGAAGATATGCTTCGTGCATGCGTCATTGATTTTTAGGGAAGTAGGGATGACCACTTACCATTAGCTGAGTTCTCCAATAACAACAGTTATCATGCCAGTATCGGTATGCCCCCTTATGAGATGATGTACGGAAGAAGACGTAGAACACCCATCCGTTAGGGTGATATTGGTCAGAAAGAGTTTGGGAGCATATAGGTGATCGAGGCTACGACTAAGATTCTTGAAAATATCAAAGTTTATATGAAGGCAGCCAAGGATAGGCATAAGTCGTATGCCTATAACAGGCGAAGATCGACTGAATTCCAGATGGGTGATAGAGTCATGTTGAAAGTCTCACCTTGTAAGGTTATCATTCGGTTAGGAAGCGGGGCAAGTTGAGCCCAAGGTACATAGGGCCTTTCTAAATCATTGCTCTAGTAGAAGAGGTGGCCTATAGATTGGAGTTACCAGATGAGTTAAGTGGAATTCACCCGACATTCCATGTATCTCATCTGAGAAAGTGTTTAGCAGACGAGGATATGGGTGTACCACTAGAAGATATTAAGGTAGATGAACGGATTAATTATGTGGAACAACCAGTGGCGATCATTGATCGTAAGGAGAAGAGGTTAAGGAATAAAGTGGTTCCTCTTGTGTGTGTACAATGGAAGCACCGAAAGGGATCCGAGTCTATGTGGGAGACCAAAGAGGAAATGTGACAGCATTACCCACATTTGTTTGAGGAATAACATATTTCGGGGACGAAACCTTTATTAGGAGGGTAGACTTGTAACACTCGGTTATTTTTAAAGTTATGAAAGAAAGAATAAAAGTGAAAGAAAAGAAAGAAAATCTATAAAACCAAGTTGAGGGGTTAAATATGTTAGAAGGATGTAAACTTTAGGAAGTTCGTGATAAAGGTGGTATGACCGCCTAAATGGTCACACAACACCTTTTTCATTCGGATTTTTGTAGAGAGAGAAAGAAAGAGCTGAAGCTTTCTGGTTTTTGAAGAACAAGAAGAAGGAATCTGAATTCAAAGTAAGAATTCATGGTTTTTGAGTGGTCTTTACTGGCCTTTGCCTCAGTTGTATGCTTATGTGTGTTTGTATGTTTGGTTGTGTGTGTTTGGTGGGTTTCTAGGTGTTGAACTTGTAGGAAACGGGTTTTGAAAGAAGTCATACCCATGAGGTTGCTAAGGTGAGTTCTAGAATCCTTGTTTTACTTGTTTTAAACTAATTTGGTGCTGGAAATGCATGTATGAAACTGTTTATAAAATGGGATTTTCACCCGTATGCATAAGTTTATGTGTTTATGTGTGGGGTTTGATTTGGGTGTGTTTATGATTATTATGATGTTATGAATGTGTTTCTAAGGCTTAGAATGTAATATTTAAGCTTAGAACATATTAGATGATGATTGGGGACTGAATTATGTTGTTTAAGTGTGATTTAGACTGCCCATGCACCTAAATAATGGCCCATGTGCCCAATGGTATAAATTGTCTAAGTGTTCCCATACGCCTAAAACCCCATGCACCCAAATAGTAGCTATGCGCCTAGAAAAGGCTGAATTTGGCTAAGTGTCCAGATGCCTAGACAGCCCATGCGCCTAGGCACTCATGCTGTGCATAGTGCACATGCGCATAAGATTAGCCTATAATTGGCTAAGTGTTGCCCATGTGGCCCAATAATACCCATGCACCTGAAAATTTCCCATGCGTCTAAGTGTTCCCCATGTGCTTGCATAGTGCCCAAGCGCCTATGACTTATATTATTTTTCTGATCTTTGGGGAAAAAGTGAGGTGTAGGCTTTGACTTGGGAGGTTCCCAGGGGATATGTAGGTTGACTTTTTGAAGTCATAGATGATGTATGGGTGATGTGTGATATGACATGAATGATGACATGTGATAGATGTCATGCTTATGCATGATGATGATGTATGATGATTATGTATGTTATGTATGATATGTTTCCTTATGTTCCTTATTATGTATGATGATGTGACTTTACGTGGTGTGATTATGATAATGAACGTAAAGTATTATCTTAACAAAGTTGAAGGTTTAAGATAATAAAATTGGAACATAATGAACAAATGAAAAGTCTTGCAAGAAAAAGAAAGGAGGTTCACAACTCACTGAGAGTTGTTAGCTCAACTGTGTGTTTACAACGTGCGATCTTGGCTAACCCTTAAGGGTTCTCACATAGGGGGAGTTAGTCTATGTGACTACTCCATACGTGCGATATGTGCGATATGGGGTCCTTGTCGCTTAACCCTAAATGATATAGCTTTGTGCTCAAGAGGGGGGGGGTTAAGTACATGACAGGACCTAGATAGAAGTGAAAAGTGATATAAATATGAAATGTGCCAAATGTATGAAACGAACGATGACGAAGATAATAATTATTACCTTGATGTACGTATGATGTGTGAGTAGGTGCGATAGTAAAGTAAATGTTTTAACGAATGAAAGGTGCAAGATCGGTTAAGGTCACTTAACACTTAGTTTTTCTCTCAAACTCACTTTGAGCAACACTCGGACGAAGATAGAGTCAATAAGAGTTGATCACAATATAGTAAGTGATAAAGAACACATAAAGTAATTTTCAAGGTACTTGCATATATTGCTTCTCAAATCATTATTACAAGACTTTACAATCTTATCTTTTCGAGTTACAATGAGAAAACTATATATAATACTACCTACAACCGGATATACTTTGATACCAGCTGGGATCCTATAACTAAAGCCTATACTACAAGACTATTGTTTAAGGTATCTCGGATAAAGTCTTATCTGAGATACGGTAGTCAGGACATGTCCCTGACTTACCTTTTGTCACAACTAAAGTTTGTAACATGTACTATCATGAAAAGGTAAATAGTGGAATAAAGTATGGTCAACTGCATGGCTCTTTGAGAAAATGCCATAAAGTATCAGAGGTCTGGAGCGGAGTGTCAAAGACCATACTTATCTCCACTGGTTCATAGCAGTGTCATCCGAAGGTTAAATGGCTTTGGAAGAACAAATACTTCTTCTAAGGCTTGGGAACTTCTTCTTTTCTTCATACTTTGGAAGTAGTCTTCTGATTGCTCTTCTAAGACTTGACCTTCAGAAGCATGCTCTTGACTTTGGAAGTAGAGTTCTGTCTTCGGAAGTTGATCTTTCACTTTATCTTCGGAAGAACTCTACAACCTTCGGAAGTTCCATGCTAAGCTTCGGAAGCCTTTGCATGTAGAACCAAAACTATCTAAGTGATTTGGTTTTGGTTGCACCATCCTTCTTCTTGATCCAACAAACTCCCCCTAGGCTGATGCTACCAAAACCTCACTTGTTTATTCTTCTGAAAACTTTCAGCACCAAGGAAAGTAGATATTTATCTGTTTCTTTGTTCTTCCCTGATGTGGTGCTGAGAAGTATGTACAAATCCTTGGTAGACAGGAAGTCCAGTTGTCACCTTGGATGATATGTACCCTCTGTTGTTGCCCTCTGAAAAGAGTTAGTTGATGGGAACTGTAATCATATTCCCATCTAACTATAGGTTCCAATTTGGGACCCTCTACCATCTATAGAAAGGCAGCGCCCTTGGTAGGAGGTCTTTCCTTGTCTTCCTGTCTTCTCAACTTCAACTCTTCTTCAATCTTGGCTTTTGCAGTTAGCTTGGCTAGATGAAGACTGTTAAGATGATTTCTAATGGATGCAGCAGTTTCAGAGTTGGAGGGGTTGGAGAATGGCTTTTCTGCTAACTTAGCAATATCAAATCTGCTAGAGTGTAACAGAGAGGTTGCATTAAGTTTGTTGACATCGCCATTCTCCCTTTCCACAACAAAGTTGTGAGAAGTTTCATCGAACCTCCACTGGGTTATTCTCTTTCGAGGCACAGAGACTGACTAGGAATCTTGTCCTCTTCTTAGTATCCAGCAGAGTCACCAGTTTCCTTCTAAGTTTCTTCACTTCATCATTTAGTGAATCTGAGTTGAGGCCTAGAAGTCTAGCTGCCTGGCCCAATGTTCCTCTAGGCAAATCAAGGAATTGATCTCTTATGAGGGAACATGAAGACCCATCAACATAGGTGATATTGACAAAGTCTTCTTCACATGAGACTTCTCTCAAAGTTGTTCAGTTGGTGAGCTTAGCCTTGATTGCCTTGAACTCTTCAAGAGAGAGATGTTGAGAAGGCTAAGGGGATGGTTTGGATGGTTGTTGGGTAGTTTAGGTTCAGAGGTTCTGGGAAGTGTTTTTGGTTGAAGGATAGGAAGTTTAGGTGGTTGAGGTGATGAAATTGGTGAGGGTAAGGATGTGGGTTCAGGGGTGAAGGGCTTAGTTAGGATGGTGAAGGGTAAGGGTGAGGGATCAGGTTGCGGTTGAGTAGTTACAGTGAAGGTCATCCCCTTTACCCTTCTATACATCTCTTTTCTCTTTCCCAAGCGGATGTTAGCCTTGATTTCGCTGACAATTCGTTAGAGTGTCCTTTCTGACATGGGGCCCACCTGCCTTCTAGAGAAGCCATGAGCCCGGAGATAGTCCTTCATCCAGGCTTTCTCACTGAGCTTCCTGGTTTGTAGTGGCCTTTGCTTCTTCTTCCTCCTTCTTCCTTTCCTTTAGCTTTTCTCTTGCAGCCTTTCTTCTCTCTTTCCCCATTTGATCCTGCTCTTTGTTGTAGAGCCATATGATCGTTTCATTATTGTGTGGAGAGAGTTCTTGAAGATTGAAGCCTCTAGAGATTAGGAACTTTATCCTATCTCTCCTCTGCTGCAAGTCAGCCTCCTTATATTCTTCTTCTTTCTCTTTCTCTAAGGCCAACCTGGTTGCTTCTTGTTTCTCATGTTGTAGTCTGGTTGCCTTTTCCACTTTCACCAGCTCCTCTAGTGGTAGCAGGAGTGTTTCTTCATTGGCAGCTCCCAATGGAAGAGCTGATCAATTATCTCTTCTCTCCTTTTGTTGTTGACAGCCTCTTGGTTGGCAGCAGTTGCTTTTGTACTAGCAGCTGGCAACTTCTCAGTTGGAAGTCTTCCTTTCTTCTTTAATTTCTCAATCTTCTCCTCTTCCTGAAGCTCTTCCGCAGTCATCTTCCTTTTCCCTTTGTTATCTTTTGAAGAGCCTGACTGTGGTGGTTCTTGGAGAGTGGATTCTGATTGTGAGAGAGGCAGAGAGGTGTCTAAGATAGAGGTAGATTTAGAATGTCCTCACTATTCACCTCAGATACCATTTCTAGGATTGCTTTTGTGATGATCAGTTCCTCGGACATCTTAAACACTCCTTCCACAGCTTCCATTTCAGCTTCGGAAGATTCAGCTTGTTCTTTTGAGGCTTGAACTTCAGCTTTGTAAATTTGAGGAGATGCAGATTCTGTCCCGACTGTTTTAGTTGGTGGGTCACCAGTCCCCATTTCCCCTTCAAAATGAATCTTAGGTTGTCACTCATGTTGCTGATTGGAAATTTGAGGAGATACAGATTGTCAATCTCAAGTTGCTGAGTGGCGGACCTTCTTCTAAAGTCCTAACCAAGGATTAAAGGTTTGAGACTTTAGACAAAAGGTATTTTATGAGGATTTGCATGCTTCCCTCATCTTCTTTTGAAGAATCACGGGGAGATGAGGTAACATACCTAGTATGTTCAGCCTCACCACCAGATGTGGTTTCTTGGCACCCTGGTTTCCCTTGCTGAATGATGTCTCTTTCAGAGTCATCAAACGGCATGGTTGCCGCAGATTCAGTCTCAGATATGTTACCACTGTAGTGGCAGCTGAATCTGCATGAGTCCCCTCCACATTAGTGGGACTCACCTCAGTTATGGGTTGCTGATGGGGGCTAGAGATAAGGGATCTCGCTGGGCTCTGTTGATCTTGGAGAGGGTGTTGTAGATCAACTTCATTGCCGTGGAGAGATGTTATCTCTTCATCAGTTTAAAGAGAAGGACAGTGAAAGATAGGGATGTTAAGCCTACTGACCCGGGACCTTGGTCAATTTCTACAGGCATTGAGCCTTTGGTGGTGTTGTCCCTTGTTAGCTGCTTAGAAGGGTGCAAATACTCATCCTGAGGGTTGTTGATTGGGTGTCGGGCTTATGGGTTTGAGACTAAGGAGACTCAAAACCCAAATTGAGGTTGAATGTGAAGGATGGTGAGACCTCAGACTGAGTGGGAGCTCATGTTTCCACTCTAGTCTTTTTGGATTGAACAGGAGGGGCTTGCTCAATCAAAGTAGATTGAACAAGGGTTCGTTTAGGGGGTCTTTGGAATGTGATGGTGATCGGTAGAGAAGGCAGTGTTGGCATTGTGGAGGTGGTTGCTGGTGTGGGTTCATCACCTGTGGGGTGAACAGGGATGTCACCAGGAGCTATGCGCTCAATCATACCTGGAAGTAGAGAAGTGTACCTTCTAGTGAAGTTGGTGGACACCTTCTTCAAAGTCTTGAAGATGGTAGGCCTCATGTGAGGGATAGTAAGAGCAGCTGCACACACAAGCGTACTCTGTTCCAACTCACAGTTGATTATTGTTGAATGAATCGGGGATACATAAAGAATGTCTCCCTTTGAAGATTCCCAATTAGATTGGTGAACACAAATCTTGAGTAATTGAAGCGGAGGCCTCTCACCAGTCCATGAACTAAGCATCCTAGTTCATACGGGATTTGATCCCATCCCCCAGATTTTTTTGATAGACAGTGGAGAACAATGTGCAGGAGGAACTTCCAGTTGTAGGAGAAGTTGTACTTGTAGACTGTCGACCTGCTCACGTCTCCACCATATCCCATGAGGATATAAGTGCTGTCAAAATCTTCTTTGGGGAATTTAGTAGGAGCTCCTTCATCATGAAGCTCGAGATGCTCCCTGATGAGTTTTCAGTAATGACCAACTCTTGTCCACAAATGCTAGATCTTAGTACACGAATCCCATTTAGGGTTTTGACTTGACCATTTGCCCAAAATTTGGCCATTTGATTGGAGTAAATAGTGGGGTTAACGGTAAGGGCTGTGTAGTAAGATGATTGGGTGAGAAAGGAGATGATTTCAGAGAAGTCAACATCTCTTGATGAATCAAGAAGTGCGACTTGGTTGTGCTAAGGGTTGAGTGCCATTGGAGAAAGGTGAATGAGGATTATTTAAGCTTGGGTAAAGTTGGAGTGGAGAAAATTTCTAGGGCAGTAAAAATTTCAAGTAAGAAGATGAAATTGAATAGTCGGGATTATTTAAAGGAGGGTGGGAAGGCGGTAATGGGGGTTAGGATAAGGTGATGTGATGTTTTAGTGGAAGAAATGACAGTGGCGGTAAGGTTAAAATCAGTTAAATAATCCGACATCATTAACAAAATCTTTGCTTTTTATAGTGTGGGGCCCAAAAGATTTCTATTACACAGTAAAATCTCTCTTCTAAATATAAAACACTTCTGAAGGTAATTTGTCTTTCGAAGGCAATTCGTACTTCCGAAGGAAAAACTTTGCTACCGAAGGTCAGGATTGCAATCCGAATGGAGAGTGTGTGTAAGCCTCGGAAGTAGATCTGATATGAAATCAATCGCTTCTTCTGAGACCCAAAACTCTTTCAAGAAGAAAATTATCCTTTGAGAAATTTTGCTTCGGAAGATATGAAAATAACTTCCGAGGGTTAATTTCTCTTCGGAAGAAATTTATACTTAGAAAATTTCAAAAAGACCTTTTGTAACAGGGCTTAAATTGTATTGACATAAGATATTACATATTAAAAGGTTTCAAAATAGGTAATCTAATCAATGTTTATCTTCCCAATAGCTGTTATGAGATACTTAAATCTTTGTTCATCAAAAGCTTTGCTGAACAAATCAACATATTGTTCATTTGAGTCAACTTTGATTGGTTTAATCAGATTTTTCTTATGAATATCTCTAATGAAATGGTACCTGATATCAATATGCTTTGTCATGGAGTGCTTCACCAGATTTTCAGTAATGGAGATAGCATTGTTGTTGCCAATATGGATAGGAGTACTCATAAAGTTGAATCCATAGTCTATGAATCCATAGCAGCTGAGCACAGCAGCTAGCATCAGAATTTGTGGCTTGTAAACCGAAAGAATTCAATGGAAAGGTGGAGCGATAGCCCTAATCAGATGGCTTGAGAAGATGGAGGCAGTGATCGATATCAGCGAGTGCTTTGACAGCTAGAAAATCAAGTATGCCATGTGTTCACTACAGGGCAAGGCACTAACTTGGTGGAACACTCAGGTTCAGGCTAGGGGAAGAGAATCAACGATGTAGATGTCATGGGATGAGTTTAAGGCCTTAATCACTGAGGAGTACTGCCCCTCAATGAGATGCAGAAACTAGAGCATGAGTTCTGGAATCATGCTATCATGGGGGCCGGGCATGCAGCTTACACTGATCGATTTCACGAGCTGGCAAGACTGGTTCCACATAGTGGCTCTGGAATCCAAGAGAATCGAGAGGTATATTTGGGGACATACGCTTCAAATCCGGGCGATGGTAACAGCAGCTGCTCCCCCTACGATCTAAAGCGCAATTCTGAAGGCTGGCGCTCTGAAAGACGAGATGGTGTGAACAGGGGTCTTGGAAGAGGAAAAGAGAAAAGAAAGGATGTTGGGGAAACGAGCCGGTCGAGTGCTGGGAAATTTGACAAAAGGGCAAAGACAAGTAGAAAGTTTTTGGTCATGACGCAAGACAAGAGAGAGTACGTAGGGCTGCACCCCAAGTGTGATAGGTGCAACTTCCATCATCCCCCAGGAATGCCGTGCCGGGTGTGCATGAACTGTAGACGCCCGGGGCATCTAGCGAGAGACTGCAGAGTAGTGCTGAACCTGGTGGCACCGGTCAACACGGTTAACCCCGCCGAGAATACCAGGGTCTGTTATGAGTGTGGAAACCCTAACCTCTACAGAAACATGTGCCCCAGACTGAATCAGGTGTCGGGTCAGCAAGGGAACAATCAACAACAGGTGATGACCATAGCTGGAAATAAAGGCCGACAAATCAAGGAAATGCAGCTCGGGGACGCGCGTTCGTCATCAGAGCGAACGATGCCCGTTAGGACCCGAACACGGGTACGCACTTACTCAATAATCACTTCACAGACTGGAGTAGACAATAGCTACATATCTTTTAAGTTTGTGCATTTGCTCAGTTTGAGTCCTAGTAGGCTAGAAACTAGCTACTTCATAGAAATGGCCATTGGTAGGGTTGTACAGGCCGATGCAATCATTAGAAGGTGCTTGATGATATTGGAGAATCATGCCTTCGATATAGACTTGATACCCTTTGAGTTAGGGAGTTTCGATGTGGTTGTGGGAATTTCATTCAATGTTATCTTCTTTGGTTATGTGATTCTTTTGCCATGTTTATGCTTATGGCTATGTTGTCGTGAATATTGACTAAACACGACACAAGTCTCCTTTGTGTCAGGTGTCATCATGACATGCTTTATCACCATTACTATTTATATTGCATCTCTATTGTGTACAATGTGTTATGACGATCCCATCTCGTGACATCCCCGTGTTCCGCTTTTAGCGGGGGTGTGACAGATTGGAATGGATTGGTTGTCGAAACACGGAGCTGAGATTGTCTGTCGGGACAAAGTGGTGCGAACCCCCATGCTAAATGGGGAGGTGCTCATAATTCAAGGAGAACGACCGGGAAGAAAGTTAAAGCTTATCTCCTGCATGAAAGCATGCCGAAGTTTACGGAAGCAATGCTACACGTTTCTGGCTCACGTAGTAGAAAGGAAGGAAGAGGAGAGGAAATTGGTAGATATTCCAGTGGTACGGGACTACCCAGATGTATTTCCTTATGACTTGTCTGGTTTGCCTCCTCCACGACAAGTGGAATTTCATATAGATTTGGTTCTTGGAGCTACAGCAGTGGCAAGGACGCCATATCAGTTAGTACCATCAGAAATGCAAGAGTTATCCAGTCAATTACAGGAACTACTGGAGAAGGGTTTTATCCCGCCGAGTCACTCACCATGGGGAGCACTGGTGTTATTTGTCAAAAAGAAAGATGGGACATTCCGAATGTGTATCGATTACCGTGAGTTGAACAAATTAACCGCGAAGAATCGGCATCCTCTCCCCAGGATCGACGATCTGTTTGACCAGTTGCAAGGAGCTTCATATTTCTCCAAGATCGAACTTCGTTCTGGATATCATCAACTAAGGGTTTTTGAGGATGACATATCGAAAACATCGTTTAGAACTCCTTATGGGCACTATGAGTTCTTGGTCATGCCGTTCGGGTTGACTAATCCACCAGCTGTGTTTATGGACCTAATGAATCGGGTGTGTAAACTTATTTGGATAATTTTGTGATCGTGTTCATAGACGATATACTTATCTATTCCCGATCGAAGGAGGATCATGAAGAACACCTACGGGCAATACTGGAACGGTTACAGGAAGGGAAACTTTTCGCCAAGTTCTCAAAGTGTGAATTTTGGTTGCGAGAAGTGAAATTTTTGGGGCATGTGGTGAATAAGGATGGGATTCATGTAGATCCCGGTAAGATTGAAGCGGTGAATAAATGGGAAACACCTCAGACACATTCAGAGATACGACAATTCTTAGGATTGGCCGGATACTATCGACGTTTCATCGCGATGTTTTTGAAGATCGCTCAACAGTTAACACTGCTGACTCAGAAAGACAAGAAGTTTGATTGGGGACATGCACAAAAACAAGCGTTCCGAACGTTGAAAGAAAAGTTGTTCAACGCACCGATATTGTCCCTCCCAGATGGAACTGATGATTTTGTGGTGTACTGTGATGCTTCACACCAAGGATTGGGATGTGTGCTAATGCCGAAGGATAAGTGATTGCCTACGCTTCGCGACAACTTGATATGCACGAAAAGAACTATACAACTCATGATCTAGAGTTGGGCGCTATAATATTTGCACATAAGATATGGAGGCATTACTTGTATGGAACCAAATGCATCATCTACATAGATCATAAGAGCCTCCAACATATCCTGGATCAGAAAGAACTTAATATGCATCAGCAACGTTGGGTAGAACTACTAAATGACTACGATTGTGAAATCCGGTATCATCCGAGGAAAGTGAACGTGGTGGCTGATGCTCTAAGCCGCAAAGAACGTGTGAAACCACCACGTGCACGAGCGTTGGGATTGACCATTCAACGAATTTGAAAGCTCAGATCCAAATTGCACAAAATGAGGCGTTCAAAGAAGAAAATCTTGCAGAGAAGAGTTTTGAGGGTTGGATAAACAAATGAGTTGCAAGGATGATGGTATACAGTACTACATGGATCGTATATGGGTACCCGGATGGGGAGGTGTACGTACCTTAGTCATGGATGAAGCACACAAGACACGATATTCTATCCATCCTGGTGCAGATAAGATGTACCACGATCTTAAGGATCTGTACTAGTGGCCAGGCATGAAGAAAGACAAATCGTTCGACAACAAGCCCAAGCCCTTCTCCTCAAAGAGCACTAGTTGCCTATGTACGTAAGCAGATGCTTAACATGCCTGAAAGTTAAAGCTGAACACCAGAAACCATCAGGATTATTACAACAACCTGAGATTCCCGAGTGGAAATGAGAAAACATAGCCATGAATTTTATTACCAAACTTCCTAGAACGAACATCGGGCATGACTCGATATGGGTTTTAGTGGATCGGATGACGAAGTCAGCTCACTTCTTGTCGATCCAAGAAGACTACAAAATGGATAAGTTGGCGAGATTGTACATAAAGGAGGTCATGACAAGACACGGAGTACCGGTGTCAATTATATCCGACTGTGACAGCCGATTTACTTCACGATTTTGGTAGACACTACAGAAAGAGATGGGCACTCGATTAGATATGAGTACTGCCTATCACCCACAGACAGACAACCAAAGTGAACGAACTATACAAAAGTTGGAAGACATGCCGAGAGCGTGTGTAATGGACTTTCGTGGTTTGTAGCAAGAGGAGTTCCAGCTGCCGAAGCATTCTCCATATCAAACCGACTGAGAATATCACCTACATACTTGGTTTGATGTAGGAAAATCCCCTTAGGTGTCTAATCCACCAGTAATCCGAGGAAGAACTTCATTTCTCCCATTGCAGTGATTTCGAACTCTGCTTTCATTACTTCTTCAATTCTTTACATAACTCTTCATTTTTGGATCCGAAGATTATGTCATCAACATAGATCTGTACAAGCAACAAGTCACCATCATTTTCTTTGATAAACAGTGTACAATCAATCATTCCTCTTCGAAACCCATGTTTCACAAGATGAGTTGAGAGTTTCTCGTACCATGCGCTGGGGCTTGATGAAGCCCGTATAGAGCCTTGTCTAGCTTGTAAACTCTGTCCCGACGATATGGATCCTCAAATCCCTCGGGTTGACTGACCTACAATGTCTCTCGGATTTCACCATGAAGGAATGCACTCTTCACATCATGTTGATATACTTTAATCTTCATATACAATGCATAGGCTAAGAAGATACGGATGGCTTCCATTCTGTCCACAGGTGCAAACACTTTGTTGTAATCAACCCTCGACCTGTCGAAATCCTTGAACTACAAGTTGAGCCTTGTTCCCGATTATGACCCTTTGGTCATACTTCTTGCACTTCAAGACCCATTTAGTGCCAATGACCTTAGCACCTTTAGGTCTATCCACTAGAGTCCACACACCTAACTTGTTGAATTGAAGAAGTTCTTCTTGCATGGCAGTCACCCAAGCCTCGTCGTTCAAGGCGTCACTTAAATATTTTGGCTCAAATTGAGACAAAAAACATCGATAAGTTCTATCGTGAAGGTATCCTTTTTCCATGACTGAGGCATAATCAGCTGAGTATAGCTGATTTCATGTCTGTACTCCTGATTGTACATCCCCTATGACATTGTCTAGAGGATGATAAACATTAAGTCACGACCCGGGAGTGGTGGGAACAGCTACTTCCTGACCTAGATTGTGAGTTCTAGAGTTAGAATCTGTAGCTGTAGGAGTTTGAGGTTCCGAAGTGTTAGAGGCATCAGCATCGGATGCATGTGTACTTGTTGTAGCAGGAACATGTTCCTCGTGTTCCACCTGAAAATTCTCCACATCTTCATCGCCAGAGGAGGAGTCACTAATTTCCGGTACACCCCTGAGCTGCTAGAAGATTGGCCTTGTGAACCATATGTTGTCGAGTCTAGGGGCGGTGTGTTTAAGACATCATACATCATCTTTGTAGATAGCTCATCATCAGAAGGCGTGAGAGGAATGTTGAAGGACTTGAAGAATCCATCATAATCAAAAAAGAAGGCTGGTCCTTTTCCTGCAGGAGGGGTGGTGTATCTCTGAACATCGACATTTCACCACACTTCTACTTGACCTGTTGAGTTGTTGTAAACCCTCTTGTTCGGTATGTTGTATCCTAGAAAAATCCCTTCTTCAGCCTTTTCACCGAACTTGCCTGACTGATGTTTCCTTAGCAACGTACATGGTGCTCCAAACGGTTCGAGGTACTCCAAATTAGGTTTACGTCATTGTAGCAACTAGTAACACGTTTTTCGATGTCGTTTAACCACTAAGACTCAGTTCAAATTAACAATAGGCATTTTACCCTTAGATTTCAAAGTATCCTCCTTCTCTTAGTGGCACATTTCATCTTTTGACATGTGGAATCTGGATCACTAACTAGAGGAGTGGTCACCACATGATCCTTAATAGGATTGTTGTTTACCGGTTGACATTTTGTATTAACAAAATCTCATGTGGTGGTGGAACCACTTTGTAACCTAATCCCTCCCTGTTGTTTCGTTCTTTGACCAAGTTTTTAACTATATATGAAGAACTAGTCCAACTGTGCAGTTTTTGTTTTAAAGAATTTACTTCGACTTCCAAAACTCCCTTCTCCTTTCTAGTTCTTCAAGGGAGTTTAAATAGAACTTAATGTCATTTTCTTGGTTAAAAGCCACAACTTCGGTTTCCCTTAGTTGTTTATTTAATAGCTCTATTTTTTCTTTGTAACTATGCTCGTTTTGTTTTAAAACGTGATTTGCTTCTGTGCATAGTTGCAAGTCCTTTACTAAGCTATCGTTATGATCTAACAACCTAGCAAATTTCAAATCAATGCTTTCCCTAAATTTATTACATTCAAAACAAGCATGATTATCAAACAATTGGTCTTTAGAACTTACCTGAGAAGATTCAATTGAATCCGCCATCAGTGCAGAGATTGTCTCTTCAAATGCGGGAGATTCTGAACATGTAGTTTTGTCATCTTCTTCAATCATAGGTTTGACCACTTTCGCAGCTTCTTCAGTTTCTAACATGGCTATTTCGACTGTGATATCGTCTTCACTTTCAGAATCGTCTTCCAACACCTCGACATTTGCAATGTTGGATTCTCCCAGAGGCACGAATTTGAAGGTTCAGTCTTGCCCTTCATCACCTTGAGCAGTTAAAGCCTTTGTCTCGGTGCTAGACGATGTAGCTCCCCAGTTGATTTATCCTGACGGTTGAATGTCGAGAATGGGTTCCTGTTGCCAGTCTTCTTGGGCTTTACACATTCACGTTTAAAGTGCCCCTTCTCTCCACAGTTGAAACAGGTTGCTTTGGACTTGTCAAACCCAAACGTAGTGTCTTTGGTAGCTATCAAGTTCTGTCCCATCTTTTTAAAAAAACTTCTTAGCCCTCCGAACAGCACTTGCTAACGCCCACATTATGTCCATACGTTCAAGCTCGTTCTCGTCTACCTATTCATAGTCTTCGTCTGCTAGATGGCAGTTACCAATATTCCTACAACCAACCCGTCATATGAGTCTACCACAGCCGCCAATAAATCCATGTCTTTTTAGCCACCTCCATAGTGATGTTCTTGAGGTTCTCGGTCTTCAACTTCGTAGCATTAGCTCTGGTGCAATAAAAGGGTACTTGATGACCCAGACGAGTTAGACCTAGAAGTTATGGTTTGTGAAGGAGCAGTTGAACTGGAACACAAAAGCCGTCTGAAGGGGTGCTCCTGAACTGGTTGCTATAGAAGAGGTGTTGTAAAGCGAAGGATTTTGATTATACGTTCCATTCTGCAACCTGTATTTCATCGTAAGTTCCTCCTCTCTTATTGAGGATGAAATCATTTATATCTAACTTTTCCAAAATACTGTTCTGTCTTAGGTTAGATATAAATGAATCCCACTTCTCTGGTAACCCATCAGCCAAACTGGAAACCTTATCTTCCATTGACGTTTTAACTCCATGAATATGTAGCTCACTCATGAGATGATAGAACCTGTCGATTACATCATCTAGACTTTCCTTACCCATTGAAGAGAAGTTGTCAAACTCCTTCCACGCTATTGCCTTTAGAGCTTTTAAAACAATCATTCCCGTCATAGCGTTTTTCCAAGGCTATCCAAAGTTTCTTAGCCTGTTTATTCTCAGAGAATTGATGGAATATATCCTTCGGTATAGACTGATTTAACAAGGCGTACACTTTCTTCTCTGCGTTATATTTTGCCTTCTACGTGTCATTCATCCCTCCCAAACTCAGTTTCACTCCATCAGCACCTACTGGCATGTCATAACCTGTCTCGATTGAGTCCCAAAGGTTGGGATCAACTCCATTTAAGTAAATCTCAAAATGTTGCTTCTATTGAGGGTAATCGTCTAATGTTATTAGCTTAGGTGGTTTATTGTGATTCCCTGTCTCATTTTCCAAAAGTAAGAGGTTCTGGATTCGTGTGTCTCTCCCTGTAGTAAAAGCTGGGTATTGCTCTTCCATTTAGTTAACTTAAAATTTCTTTAAGTCAAATACTTTGCTTATGCGAATGGACCACTCGTGCGATTGAACTTATGCGATTGGGTCAATCGTGCGAATGGAGTATGCGGATGAATTCAATCGTGCGATTGGATTCAGTCATGTGGAAGGAGAGTACGGTTGGAGTCTATGCGAATGAAGCTAGTCAGTCGTGCGAATGAACAAGACGATTGAGTTCAATCATGCGTATGGCGGGTGCGAATGAGTTCAGTCATGCGATTTAGTCAATCGTGCGACTGAAGGCTACTGTTTTTGCAAAAACGAATGTTTTGAACACCCTGACGCAAAAATACGAATTTCTTACGAACCCTAATTGTTGTATGATGAAAAACGTTAACTTTATGACTAGAAGACTTCGAAAACACTTTTTGACACAAAAAGATTGAATTTTTGAGTGAAAAACATGATTTTTAGGCCAAAATCGATTGAATCACCATAAATCTAGAGCCAAAATCGATTGAATCGCATCTCTCAGTCGCAACGACTGGTCCATTAGCATGGCTCAGTCGTACGACTGAGTTCATTCGCAATGCCCTGTGAATGACCCAGTTTCATGTGTTTACAACATATCAGGTGTATTACATTAAGCCTATACTATTCGACAAGCGATGGACACACTATATATGACTATATATGCTCAACAAATTCCCCCTTGTACGTTGCTTGAGAATAGTAGATAAAACCTCTTATATGACAACGAATAATGGGGTATCCATCGAACTTATTTGACAAAGAACCTCAAGGTGAATGTGCTTCGCTCATCCTCAAATCTGTGCAAACGGTAGTTCGAGACCGTTTTCTTTTTGTTTTGGAAACACCGTTCATCGTATGAAATGGAGTACAATTATCACATTCGTGTGATTGGATAATACGAATGATATCTTCATGAGACTAGTCATAAGACTGGTCCAGTAGCATGACTGGTCATAAGACTGGTCCAGTAGCATGAATGAACATAAGACTACTCTAGTAGCATGACTGGTCATAAGACTGGTCCAGTCGCATTCCAGTCATATGAATGGTCCAGTCACATGGTCCATTTGTACGAATGGACCATTAGCATGGTCCAGTCGTACGAGTGGTGCATTAGCATGGTCTAGTCATACGATGGTCCATAGCATGGTCCAGTTGCCCGAATGGTCAACTAGCATGGTTCAGTCATACAAATGGTCCAATAGCATGGTTCAGTTGCACGAATGGTCCATTAGCATGGTCTAGTCGCATGAACGGGTATGCACGTAGATTTTCAGATCTGCAGCCGGCATTGCCGCCAAAAATCCTAATCTGATGAATTTTTCATGAACCGAAACAAAATTGACATCATCAGATTCGCAAGGGTGATAAGAGCATGTTTTCGAGTTCGATTTTAACATAGAAACACACACATAACAAGATTTGAGCAAAACACGAAGAACATGAAGTGGGTTTAACATCAAAGAACCTGAAATAGATCTAGAAATCAAGAGCTCGGGTTGCTAGAATGATTAGTAACCACCTCTGATACCAATTGTGAAGTCGCTAGATCAGTAGACATCAGAGCGTGTTCTTGACGGAAGGATAACCAACCAACCAAGAGACAAACAATAGACACGAACTATAATAAAATGGTTTCATTGATAAAACCTAATGATTACAAGCTCGTACCACATAAGAATCAAGACTCTTGGCAAGGGGAGATCGAGCATGATCTCCCCTCTCATCCGGCAGCACCTAGGCCCGGCCACATTCCTTAACTATTTCTACATAATGAAACTGGTATTTATAGGCCTCAGCCCATATCAGATGCGACTAGGCCCATTCGTATGATTGGGCCATGCGTATGGTTCAATCATACGACTGGACCATACTTATGGTTCTGTCTTACGAATGGCTATCTCTCAGTCACACGACTGTCCATTAGCATGGCTCAGTCATACGACTGAGTCTCATTCGCATATGCCCCTGCGAATGACCCAGTTTCATGTGTTTACAAAATATCAGGTGTATTACATTAAGCCTATACTATTCGACAAGTGATGGACACACTATATATGACTATATATGCTCCAACAAATTCCCCCTTGTACGTGCTTGAGAATAGTAAATAACCCTCTTACAATCTTCAGTCAATCTTTGCTTTGGTTTCCAATAGAATCAACGAAAGACCATATTAGCCAACGATGCCGATCCGTCAGGTTGCTACAGAATCCCTGCAAATGAATTTAGGCACAATAGCTTTTGTTTACTTTGAAGAACACCATCATAGTAGCAAGATTCCCCATATGACTGACTTTTCCAGATAATGACATGAACAGTTTTCCATTGCTTTAGTCTTCACACAGGCTAACCTGATTAACATTAACACCTGTAGAAATTCCCCCTCAAATTCAGCATATCCGAATATATAGACATTGTGCTCTCCTTGCGTCTTCACACGGTGTATTGGGCAAAAAGTAGAGGGTTCCAATCCACAGCTGAGAATCTCAACCAAAGCATGCACTCAGATTCATCATCAGAATTAGCTCACATCATCACTTTCTGATTGCGTCTTCAATTTCTCTATACATGATTCCCTCTAAGAATGGGAATCCTCTCTGTGCGGACAGATAAAACTTGATTGGCCCATAAATAGTCAGATGCTCCTGACAACCCCAATCAGCACCGACTTCTGACATCTTCTCTTCTCTTTTTTGTGTTCTCACTACAGTCACCTATTCTGGAAATCCAACGAATAATGGGGTATCCATCGAACTTATTTGACAAAAGAACCTCAAGGTGAATGTGCTTCGCTCATCCTCAAATCTGTGCAAATGGTAGTTCCAGACCGTTTTCTTTTTGGTTTGGAACACCGTTCATTCGTATGACATGGAGTACAATTATCACATTCGTGTGATTGGATAATACGAATGATATCTTCGTAAGACTAGTCATAAGACTGGTCCAGTAGCATGACTGGTCA
This sequence comes from Flaveria trinervia, assembly GCA_025506515.1. Lineage (NCBI taxonomy): Eukaryota > Viridiplantae > Streptophyta > Magnoliopsida > Asterales > Asteraceae > Flaveria > Flaveria trinervia. The sequence continues at coordinate 99,415,833 of CM046442.1, read as the reverse complement.
TAAGACTGGTCCAGTTGCATGAATGAACATAAGACTGGTCCAGTAGCATGACTGGTCATAAGAATGGTCCAGTAGCATGACTGGTCATAAGACTGGTCCAGTCGCATTCCAGTCGTATGAATGGTCCAGTCCCATGGTCCATTCGTACGAATAGTCCATTAGCATGGTCTAGTCGTACGAGTGGTCCATTAGCATGGTCCAGTCATACGAATGGTCCAGTCACACGAATGGTCCACTATCATGGTTCAGTCGTACAAATGGTCCAATTGCATGGTTTAGTTGCACGATGGTCCATTAGCATGGTCAGTCACACGAACGGGTACACACTGGCACGCAGATTTTCAGATTTACAGCCGCCATGGCCGCCGAAAACCCTAATCTGATGAATTTTTCATGAACCGAAACAAAATTGACATCATCAGATTCGCAAGGGTGATAAGAACGTGTTTTCGAGTTTGATTTTAACATAGAAACAACACATGTAACAAGATCTGAGCAAAACACGAAGAACATGAAGTGGGTTTAACATCAAAGAACCTAAAATAGATCTAGAAATCATAGCTCGGGTTGCTAGAATGATTGTTAGATCATTCGAGCAGTAACCACCTCTGATACGAATTGTGATGTCGCTAGATCGTAGACATCCGAGCGTGTTCTTGACGGAAGGATAAACAAGCAAAACCAAGAGACAAACAATAAACACGAACTATAATAAAATGGTTTCATTGATAAAACCTAATGATTACAAGCTCGGTACAACATAAGAATGAAGACTCTGGCAAGGGAGATCGAGCATGATCTCCCCTCTCATCCGGCAGCACCTAGGCCTCGGGCACACTTCTTAACTTTTTCTACACAATGAAAACTGTTATTTATAGGCCTCAGCCCATATCAGATGCGACTAGGCCCATTCATATGACTGGGCCATGCGTATGGTTATCGTACGACTGTGCCATACTTATGGTTTAGTCTTACGAATGGCTATCTCTCAGTCACACGACTGGTCCATTAGCATGGCTCAGTCATGCGACTGACTCTCATTCACATATGCCCCTGCGAATGACCCAGTTTCATGTGTTTACAACATATCAGGTGTATAACATTAAGCCTAGACTATTCACAGCGACAGACACACTATATATGACAATATATGCTCCAACAGCCTGACCAAGCACGTTTAGGTCGCGGTTGATTTGGCAGGGAGTTTTTATGATGAGAGAACCATGGTGGTGGCCGAAGGTAGCAAGAAAGGTGGTGGTGACTAGAATTGAAGTGGGGAAAGGTTTGGTCGAGTTGGTGCCCGACGAGTAACAAGAAGGCACGGGTAGATAACCGCCGTATGGTCACATCTGGTGCGGGGTCAAAGAAGTGTGGTAGATGTGGAAAGGAGCATATTGGAGAATGTAGGCTGGGATCGAACTTATGCTTCAAATGTGGGAAGATGGGGCATATAGCAAAGGACATTCGTACGGTTCGATGTTTTAACTACGACGCGGAGGGCCACATGAGTAGAGATTGTAAGAAGCCGAGGGCTGAGGGTTCTGGGGTGAAGAAGATTGAAGGTGAAGGACTGAGGGCGAGCGCCAGAGCGTTTACGATGATTAGGAGGCGGCTAGGACGGAACCTGCCATTGTGTCAGGTACGTTTCTAGTAAACCATACTATAGCCTCTGTGTTATTCAATTCTGGTGCTAGTAAAAGTTTCATTTCTGTACTTTCTGTGCTAAATTGCATATTAGTTGTAAGAATATAGATGCGCCCTTTGATGTAGAAACTGCCATAGGTAAGTCTAGCAGGATTGCTGAGATGAAAAAAGGATATGATATGGATCTAGAAGGTCATAAGTTTCCGGTTAGACCATTCGTGATGACCTTAGGTGGTTTCGATGTGGTTCTTAGGATGGATTGTTTAGTGGACTACGAGGTCAACATTATGTGTCATAAGAAGATGATTCGTTTAACAGCGCCTGACGGGTGTATGGTGACGGTTTATGTTGGACGAAAAGAACCAATGAACCGGATCAGAAAAACCTCTAAGTCCCACAGACATCACAACAACTGTTGAAGACTTGATCAGCTGTTTTATAAAGTCTCAAGATCAACAGCTGAAGAACTAAAGTACTGAAGGTCAACAACTGAAGAACAAAGTCTGAAGATCAATAGCTGAAGAACTAAAGTACTGAAGGTCAAAAACTGAAGATCAAAGTCTGAAGATCAATAGCTGAAGAACTAAAGTACTGAAGGTCAACAACTGAAGATCAAAGTCTGAAGATCAACAGCTGAAGACAACAGCTGAAGACAACAGCTGAAGACATCAGCTGATGACAACAGTTGACGTTCAAGTACAAGTACCGAAGCCTTCAGAGTTTGTTACAACAGCTGAAGAAGCATTCTTCAGTTGTTGTGATGGTTTCCTTTCAGTAGTTTTCTTTTCGTTTAAGTTTTTATAAAACGACTGAAGAGCATGTTCTTCAGTCGTTGTAGTTTCACTAGTTGTAATAACTGATAACACTTAGTATTTTTGTAAGAAGATGTCAGCTGTTTTGACATCTCAGTAGTTTGTGTTTCAGTTGTTTGAATAATTCTGTTAGATGTCACTATCAAGTGACATCAGCAGACGTCACATCTCCTATATAAGGAATGTTCCACCACGACATTCCTATATAAGGGATGATTGACGTGATTGTATGTGTGACATTTTGCCACCACGAAAGCGCGTCTTGAATGAAATCTTTGATTCGCAGAATTTCTTCTATAATCGTTCACACTTGCTTTGAATGTCTATTATTATCTTGTGAATTGGCTAAATGAATTGTTAAAATCTGCTGCAATAATCTCTAATCAATCAAACGCAGATCACTGATCTTAACAATTGGTATCAGAGCCGGTTAATCATTGATCGATCTAACAATTGATCATTGAAACTACTAACCGATATCTGCATTTGATTGAATTAGCTTATACAAGAAGTGTATAGATTATTGATTTTCTGTCGCTTTCGTTTTATTGTTCTCTGTGCTCTCTTGGTTCAATTGGTCTGTTGTGTTTTGTTCTAACCGATTAAACTTAATTGTTTTGGTTGATTCTGAGAATGACTACTTCTCTAATGACCCTCACAATACCGTTTCCTCAACCAAGCCTTCGATGCTGTTAGGACTGAGTATAACATATGGCAACGAAGAATGCTTCATCACCTGTCTATTAACAGTTCAGGTTGTTGGACATCAGTGGTACATGGTCCACATAAGCCTATGGTGAACAATCCGGAAACCATCAAATGGTTCCGAAGAAGAAGGAGCAATACTCAGATGAAGATCGGAAACTGTTTGAGATTGATGCAAAAGCCCATGGAATTCTGGCCATGGCACTGCCCAATGAAATCTATTCAGGGCTTATGCATCATGAAACTGCTCATGACCTCTAGAATGCACTGAAGGAACAATCTTCAGTGAACTGTGAGGTCTTAGCAAACAACAGAGAAATTCTTGCCCAACAATATAAACATTCTCTCATAAGAAGGGTGAGACACTGACTCAACAGTTTGAGCTTTTTCTTGTTTGATCTCTGAGCTAAAGATGGTCAAACATGAATATACCATAGCCAGATGAATAACAGATTCCTCAGATCACTGCCTGAGAGATGGGACACATACACTATTGTTCTACGCTCCAGTGCAAATCTGGATAAACTATCTCTTACCCAACTTCATGGGAAACTACTTACATTCGAAAGAGAGATAGAGCAGAAAAGGAAACTGTCATCATCAGGAAAGCTCACTGATGACTTTGTACCAGGGAACACTGCCTTGGTTGGTCATGAGTCAGAATATGCTGCATCTGAAAGCAATTATGATGAGCATATCGATTTCTCTTCAAACAGTCCTGATCATGCTTTTGTTGGTATTGATAGTCATTCTGGCAGAAATAGTGACAATCTATGCTTCATCATGGATGATCTGAAGGGAATTTGATGATGATTTGGAAGAGATGGATATTCTGAGCCAAATGGCCTTGATTAATATCAGATCTCAGAAATTCTACAAGAGGACTGGCAGGAAATTCCATGGACTCTCTGGCAAAACCAAAGTTGGTTTTGACAAGAGTAAGTTGAGGTGTCACAAATGCCAAGGCTTGGACACTTTGCAAGAGATGCAGATCAACTGGATCTAATTCCTCTGCACCCTTTGTGACTTTTCCTAGCACTAGTCTACAAAACAAAGGGCAACATCCTGCTGGTTCTGGTCATCAATCACACCCTGTATCTCCTGCATATTTTGTCCCCCAGGGTCAAATGTCATATCCTTTTCCCTGCTATTACATGCCTCAGCCAAATACAGTTCAAGCTCCAATTGCACAACAACCACATGCATTACCTGAACCTCAGCCTTCCCAATCTCCTCAACAAACTCACCTCAAAAACACAACTTTTTCACCCCAGGAGTTGTTGACTGGAGTAGTTTACCAGATGATCTGTCTGGTCATGAACAACTGTTCTCTGGTGCAGGTCAACATGGTGGTGACAGTCCTTTTGGAAATCTAGCCCTCATGGCTTTGGAATCTGCTGATACTTCATCTCCAATGCCTCTACACCACAGGTATCATAGGTATCCTCTGAGGCAAAAGCCAAACTACGTTCTGAAACATTATAGCTGCATTTGCATCTATTAGAGAAGCAAATGTAGCTTTAATTAACAAGAACATTGAGCTAGAACAAACAATTTTCAAAAGCAAAGCTGAATTTGAGTCTATGATTAATGATAAGAATGATGAAATTTACAAACTTAAATCTCAAATCACTGATGTTAAGGCTAGGGAAGAGATACTTCTAGAGAAGTACAAAGACCTCAAAGAAACACTTGCAACTACCCAGGCAGAGTGTGATCGATGGGTAAATTCTTGCAAGGGTTTTGAAATGCTACTTAGTAAGCAATCTGCTTCCAATGTGAAGTTTGGCATTGGTTATAATCACACTGCTCCTCCTACAGACTTTACTCCCAGAGCAGAGGTAGAATCTGATGGTGAAAGCAATAACCAATCCTCTTCATCATGTGATCTACTTTCTGATACAACACCATCAGAAGTAGAAGTCAGCATTAATTCCTCACATGCTGATGTTGTTGGTTCAAATGCTGACACTCACATGATCACAAAGTTGATCACTCCAGGTGATATTTCACAATGTACTGAAAGTACTAAAAAGAATTTCATAACACCTGGAGAACAAGCCCAAACTACTACATGCACTAAAGGAAAGAATACTGCAAGTAGAAAGGGTGAAAAAATTACTGAAGAAGATATCAAGAAAGCAGGTACTAAAGCAAAGAAAACTGCTAGTACTGATAGCAAACTGCTGAAGAACAAGTCTTCAGTAGTTTCATCTTCTTCAGCAGATGATCAACTTAAGATGAAGAAAAAGCCATGTGAAATATGTGGCTTATTCAATCATCTTACTGATGATTGCTCGTATAAAAAGGGCTCCAAACACAAACATAATGAAAACATTAAAAGAAAATGGACAAAATGAAAACTGAGTTTGAAATCAAATTTGTACCAGCAATATCAAACCTGTAATCCCTAAATCCAAAAGGAAATCCACAAAGAAAGGGGTCAAACAGGTAACAGCTGAGGTTGCTCAAAGTGAGATGGTACACAGGAACCCATCAAACTTAAGCACTAATGTGTCTGATGAGCTAAAGGCTTTATCACAAAATCAGACACAACTTGTTATGATGGTTCAACATCTATTGAGGGGAGTTAACCAATTAGATGCTCCTGAGTTGAAATCCCAGAGAAGAAAATCCATGCCAAAGGATTCTTCTTCTTCACCATCTCCAATCCCTCAGGCTGTTATTTACAACAAGTCTGTTAGTTTACCATCTGATGATATGTACAGACCCAAAACCAAAAAGATTTGGGTCTCAAAAACTAACTAAGTGTTTATGATTGCAGGGTTCTTCAACATGCCAAAGTAGCATCTGGTATGTAGACAGTGGGGGATCTATGCATATGACAGGGAACAGCTCTCTTCTTCATGACTACTCTCAAGGAAAGAAGGGGTTTGTTTCTTTTGGCAATGATGCTAAGGGTTACATCATGGGAAAAGGTTTTGTCTCCAATGGAGAAATAAAGTTTGATGATGTTAATCAAGTGGAATATCTCAATTACAATCTCTTGAGTGTCAGTCAAATGTGTGATAAAGGACAGCTACTCTTTTCACCAGTCAGAACTGCAGGATTCTGTCATCTAAAGTTCTGAACTTGATTGATAAGGTGTTGGATGATCACACTCTCCTGAGGGCTAACAGGACAGGAAGAGTGTATGCCTTAGACTTTCCAAGAAAATAGATCTCAGAGGCTATCCTTGCCTATTTTCCAAAGCCTCTTCTCAGGAATCTAAACTGTGGCACAGAAGGTTGGGTCATGTTAATTTCAAAAACATGAATCAGCTGATCCACAATAGGTTAGTGAGAGGCTTACAACAAAGGAGTTCCACTGTGATGAAACCTGCACTGCTTGTTAAAAGGAAACAACACAAAGTCTCATTCCCTCCTATTGAAGAGCCTAAGTCCACTGCCTGCTTGCAATTACTGCATATGGATCTATTTGGTCCTGTGAGAGTGATGAGCATGGCAAAGAAGAAATACTGTCTGGTAATTGTGGATGATTACTCCAGATTTGTATGACTTTCTTTCTGTACTCAAAGGATGAGGTTGCTCAGAAGATTATCAACATTGTGTTGTATGTTGAGAAGCAGTATTCCCTATCAGTCAAGTGTATAAGGAGTGACAATGGTACTGAATTCAGAAACCATACACTTGATGAATTTTATCTTCACAAGGAATCAAAAGGCAGTTTAGCATCCCAAGGACTCCTGAGCAAAATGGAGTAGTGGAGAGAAAGAACAGGACTTTAATTGAAGCTGCAAGGTCCATGTTGGCCAGACTGGTTGTTCAGGGGTTTTCACAAGAAGAAGGTATTGATTATGATGAGACCTTTGCCCCTGTAGCCAGACTGGAGGCAATTAGATTGTTCTTAGCCTATGCTGCATTCCACCATCTCAAAGTTTTTCAAATGGATGTCAAAAGTGCATTTTTGTATAGCAAAATAAAAGAAGAAGTTTATGTGTGTCAACCACCAGGTTTTGAGGACAATAAACATCCTGAATGGGTGTATAAATTTGATAAGGCTCTTTATGGGCTGAAACAAGCTCCTAGAGCCTGGTATGAGACACTTTCTACTTTTCTTCTCAAGAATAGTTTCACTAGAGGCTCCATAGATAAAACTTTGTTTATTAAAAGGGTGGATCAGCATAAGCTAATTGTTCAAATTTATGTTGATGATATTATTTTTGCATCCTCTGATCCCAGTTGTGTGATGCTTTTACCAAATTAATGAAACAGAGGTTTGAAATGAGTGCAATGGGAGAATTACAGTTCTTTCTAGGTTTGCAGATCAAACAAAAGGCTGATGGAACCTTTATTCATCGGTCCAAATATACAAAAGATCCTTTGAATAAGTTTGATTTACAAAACTATAAGCCCTGTTCTACTCCCATGTGCAACACCACACAACTGGATGCAGATCAGAGAGGTAAAGCTGTTGATGAAACACTTTACAGATGTATGATTGGGTCCTTAATGTACTTAACAGCTTCTAGACCAGATATCATGTTTGCAACTTGTGTTTGTCCTAGATTTCAGGCTGCTCCTAAAGAGTCTCATTTGATTGCAGTCAAGAGGATCTTTAGATATTTGCAAGGTACACAATCTCTAGGTTTATGGTATTCCACTGGACACTCTTGCAAATTAGTTGCTTTTTCAGACAGTGACTATGCAGGATGCAAGTTAACCAGAAAGTCAACTTCTGGTGGATGTCAATTCCTAGGCAACCGTTTGATTTCTTAGCAGAGTAAGAAACAACATCTGTTGCTACATCCACTGCTAAAGCAGAGTACATTGCTGCTGCATGCTGTACTTTTCAGGTACTTTGGCTTCAGAACCAACTTTTGGATTATGGCATTGCAGAGACTAAGACTCCATTATTAATGGACAGTGCTTCAGCTCTTTGCATTGTCAAGAATCCTATCCAGCACTCTAGGACCAAACATATAGAGATCAGACATCATTTTATTTGGGATTGTTTTGAAAAAGGTCTGATTGATCCTAAGTTTGTGCCTAGTGCTGATGAGCTTGCAGACATTTTTACTAAGCCTTTGGATAGTTCAACTTTCCAAAACCTGGTGTTAAGGCTTGGTATGCTGCAGCTAGAATAAGTGATAACTACTGATGATCTCAGTAAATAAGTACTGATGATCATTAGTAAGCATATCCCATATAAGTATTGATTCTGATCAAACAACTGATAAAGTTACAACTACTGATGTAGTTATAACTACTGATGTTAGTAAAATCAGACAAGTACTGATGTCCTATGAAACAACTGAAAACAGCAAACGATCTGATGAGTAAGTGTTGAGGACAGTATGAAACAGCTGGAAAGCTATGAATTGACGAAAACTACTGATGAGAATTTTCTCTTCAGTTGTTTCTAAAACTGCTGCTTCATCTTAAACAACTGACGACAAAACCATGTCTTCAGTAGTTTCACAACTACTGATGACTAAAACCAAGTCTTCAGTTGTTTTCAAACATCTGAAGTCAAAACCATAGCCTTCAGTAGTTTTATAACTAGTGATGCCTAAAACCAAGACTTCAGCTGTTTCAACCTCTGAAGGTTTCTGCCACGTCATCAATCTGTTAAAACTACTGATGACTCACAATAAACCTTCCAGTTGCTTTATAAACCGTACCATATAAATACCCAATACCTAAGCCTTCAGCGCTTCATCCTTTCCAAACCTAACATTCAAATCTCCAAAACTTCTCTCTCACGAATGGCGACCATGCAGCTCAAACCACGACATAACTGGGTAGCCTACCTCACCAAATCGCCCTTCTGGACGAAGTTCGATAACGCCATTGATCTTATGATCCAGTCACCCTACAAAACGGCATTTCTTCTAAATCCCATCATTCATGCCGAATCCCTTCACCAGTTTTGGACGAACATTACCGTTACCACTAGGGAGAACAACACCGAGTCTCTCCGGTCGGTTGTCAACAACCTTCAAGTGGTCATCACTCCGGAAATCATTCGACAAACCCTCAACTTGGATGATGCCACTTTTCCTGGAGGATATCCAAAAGGCACAACTGATTTATCCTTTGCCAACCATGGATATCAGGGAAACCTTAGTGCCTCTACTATTCTGAAGAAACATTTCCATGATGCAGAACGTCTTATCTTTCACATGGTAAATGTTGTTTAGCTCCTAAGACATCCTCTTGGGATCAAATGTCTACCAGATGGTAGCAGGTACTATTCTCTATCCTTGAGCAACAAGACTTAAACTTTTCTGAAATCATTTTTCTTGAACTTAAGGATATGGCCTCAAAATCTATTTCTAACCATTGGATATTGTATCCTCGGTTCATTATGGCCATAATAGAGAATCAGCTGAAAGCTAAGGGACTTGTTGGCCTTGGAGTCCCTGCAACGGCTGTATTGCCTGAAGTATACTCCAGGCACAACTCTGACCACACACTGAAACAGGCTGCCAAACTGCGAAAACCCACGCAGTTGGAACCCACAGCCACCACCTCCAGAACCAGAGTCCCCACCAAACCCAAATCCAAAAAGCCAAAAACAGCTACTAAGGGAGATGAGTCCCCTGAGGATGCCCCTGTACCACAAACGCAGGAAACACATACTGGTATTAACCCCCCAGTTGTGTCAAAGACTCAACCAGCCACAGCCGCACAGGTATCCTCTCAACAGGATCCTGCTGCAACCATTATTGGGGAAACTACACTGCTCGAACCTGTCTCACTTGAGAGGGTTACCATTGAAGCGCACCATTCGCCCCGGGTGCAATCTGCTTCTACCCACTCACCACAGACAACCGCCCCCCAAAGTCCTACATTAATTGTTGCACAAGTGCTGAGTCAGTTGCACTCTTCACCCCCTCCCCAGATACCAATTACAACTGGGCATACCTCTACCATTGAGGGGGAGGATCAAAGTGCATCTGATAACCCACAGCATAGGGGTTACAATCCTCCATCTCTTAGTGTAGAAAAATAGATTGGAACTTTTGGTGAGGCTGCCACTTATCCTGCTTCAGCATATGATCAGGATGTAGTTGGTACCAGTACTAAGACCTTACCAGAGGCAACTGCTGATGAAGGAGATAGTCTGAGGCAGGAAGTCCCCAGTTCTAAGATAGAGGGGCACATACTATAACTGATCTACACTCAGTGCATGTTCATCTTGATCACATCAGGAGGTCAGGTGATTCAGTAACCACTGATGATGACCTAGGATTTTTCTACGATGTGTTAGCCCAAAACACAATCCTGGAAGAGGAGGTGAGCAGACTCAAAGAGCTGCTTGCCAAAACTTCTGAGGATCAAAGACCATCTACCTCTCAAACCCCACAGATGGCACCTTCATCTGAAGGTCTCCCAAACACAGAGCCACTCCCAAAAACGCAGCCACCTGCCTTTGCTTCTGGCACTATTTCTCAGGAACAGAACCCCCCTGAGCAGATAGCTGCTATCCTTCAAAATTCTCTCCCTCTCATCACACCTATAATAACTGACATAGTGATCAAAACCCTTGATGAGAGGCTTTAATCAGTAATACAACCATTGATAGAGGAGGTTGTGGGCAAACAGCTTTCTGACCATCAAACCCTTGCAACCAATACAACCAAAAAGGGGGCGATTAAGTCAGTGAAAGCAAAAAGAAAGAGGAGTGCAGAAGGGAAAGTGAAGGAAACAGAAGAAACAGTAGTGGAGAAGGAGTTGGATGTGGAGACTGAAAAAGAAAAGGAAAAAGAGAAAGCCTTGGAGCTAATGGTAAAAGCGGCTGATGCCGAACACAGCAGATCAATGGACAATATCATTGATCAGCTGTTTAGGCAAGGCCATGACACAGACAAACTTGACTCTGAGATTAGAAGACTAGAGATTAAAGAAATCCAGAATAGATGGGCAAGTTATGATGTGTTAGAAAGAGAAAGGCTGGAGATCATGATCAGATTTATAGCAAAATATCTTGGAAGATCAATGATCGAAATCAAGGCTTGGTCCAGGGACAGCATCTTGGCAATAACCACCAAGATCTGTTCGTCTGAAGTATACACAAAGGGACTAGTTATTGAAGCTTTGAATGAAGCTGGTGCTGGGAGCAGGACTGAGCTAGCCAAGCAATCTAAAGCCACACTCACCTCAAAAATGCTAGAACAGCCTGTCAACATTCCCTCACCAAAACAACCACCCACTAAAACAATCCCTTTACCCCAAAAACCACCAAAAACACAACCCACCAAACCAATTCCCTCACCGTCAAAAGCAACAGCCGATGATGTACCCCAGAAGAAGAAGAGAAGGGTATTGAGGCTAGAAGATGATGAAGAAGATGATGATGAAGAAGAAGATAGGCCGCCAATCTCAGCTATATTCAGTTGCCGAAGGCCACAAGTCACCCTCCAACAATTACTCCTGAATCCCAGAGACAAACTGTGAAGGTGAAGCTAGAAGAAGAAGGACTTCACCAACAACATGATGAGGAGTTGTTGAGAAGGGTTGATAAAGCTTATGCGGCCACATCTTCCATCATCAACATGAAGAAACATGCACTCAGATTATACACTCTCAGGCAGACTTCTCAATATCAGAAGGAGAGAGTGAGGATTTGGCCTGATCCCAGGGTGTCTCACAGAATTCACAAGAATAACATTCCACAAAGATACATGGGCCAGGTGAAAAAGATTGTAGATGAAGTGATATCCTTGGTCTTTGTAGTATCACCCTGGGAAATCCTGGAAGACTTCAAGAAAGCTTATAAAGCTAACCAAACCCCACTAAAGATGCTTGAAAATAAAATGGTGTGAAAAAGGGGTTAGTTTATAAGAGGCTTGAAGAAGTCAGGAAAAATGAGCTCCAGTTGTTCCTTGAAGGTAATCACCCAGATGAGTTTGCTTATAGAATAATAACAACTGTGGAGCTAAAGAATGGGAAACAGGCCAAATACCTATCCGAGTACTATGGGCCGGAATTTTTATTTGAAGGAGGTGCTGAAGAGCTGACCATGGAGGAACAGATCACCTTCCTAGAGGCCTATACCAGGGAGTCATACAGACTAGTTCTTGGGAAGTAGATCTCATGAATGGAGTAACAACTCTGTGTCCAGTTCCCCAAAACAGAGTTCCCATTCATACTTTGCCAATCAAAATTTTGAGACTACTTCCAGGCCGGTGCTTACAAGGGTCACTTCTGAGCTGATCTAGAAGACAAAAAGACCAATCATATGCCATAATAAGTGGGACATCTTCAATAAGTTTAGAGGTTTTGGCTGCATTGGTTCAGGGGGAGTTTTTTGGATGAAAAGAACCAATGAGCCGGATCAGAAAAACCTCTAAGTCCCACAGACATCACAACAACTGCTGAAGACTTGATCAGTTGTTTTATAAAGTCTGAAGATCAACAGCTGAAGAACTAAAGTACTGAAGGTCAACAACTGAAGAACAAAGTCTGAAGATCAATAGCTGAAGAACTAAAGTACTGAAGGTCAAAAACTGAAGATCAAAGTCTGAAGATCAACAGTTGAAGAACTAAAGTACTGAAGGTCAACAACTGAAGATCAAAGTCTGAAGATCAACAACTGAAGACAACAGCTGAAGACATCAGCTGATGACAACAGCTGACGTTCAAGTACAAGTACTCAAGCCTTCAGAGTTTGTTACAACAGCTGAAGAAGCATTCTTCAGTTGTTGTGATGGTTTCCTTTCAGTAGTTTTCTTTTCGTTTAGGTTTTAATAAAACGACTGAAGAGCATGTTCTTCAGTTGTTGTAGTTTTAGTAGTTTCTTTTCAGTAGTTGTAGTAACTGATAACACTTAGTATTTTTGTAAGAAGATGTCAGCTGTTTTGACATCTTCAGTAGTTGTGTTTCAGTTGTTTGAATAATTCTGTTAGATGTCACTATCAAGCGACATCAGCAGACGTCACATCTCCTATATAAGGAATGTTCCAGCACGACATTCCTATATAAGGGATGATTGACGTGATTGTATGTGTGACATTTTGCCACCACGAAAGCGCGTCTTGAATGAAATCTTTGATTCGCCGAATTTCTTCTATAATCGTTCACTCTTGCTTTGAATGTCTATTATTATCTTGTGAATTGGCTAAATGAATTGTTAAAATTCCGCTGCAATAATCTCTAATCAATCAAACGCAGATCGCTGATCTTAACAGTTTATGGGAATCGGGTCATGACGATCCTGAAAATAATCTCAATGGAGGTGGCGGGAAAGTGCATGAGGCGTGGATGTAGCGCCTACTTGGCTTATATGAAGGATGTAGAAACACCAACACCACAACTGTCTGATGTACCTATTGTGTGTGACTTTCTAGACGTGTTCCCAGAAGACTTACCAGGAGTGCCACCTGAGTGGGAGATCGAGTTCCATATTGATTTGATACCAGGTGCCCAACCTGTTGCTAAGGCACCATACCGATTGGCTCCAACTGAGATGAAAGAGTTGATGGAGCAATTGCATGAGCTGCTTGATAAGGGGTTTATTAGACCATGTATCTCTCCTTAGGGTGCTCTAGTCTTATTCGTGAAGAAGAAAGACGGTAGTATAAGGATGTGTATTGACTACTGTGAGCTGAATAAGTTGATGATAAAGAACCGATACCCCTTACCGAGAATTGATGATTTGTTTGATCAGCTTCAAGGTGCCAGTTGCTTCTCAAGGATAGTTATTCGATCGGGCTACCATCAGCTAAAGGTGAAAGAGCAGGATGTCCCTAAAATAGCTTTTCACACGCGTTATGGTCACTACAAATTCCTCATTATGTCATTTGGTTTGACCAATGTGCGAGGTGCTTTTATGGATCTGATGAATCGAGTGTGTCGGCCGATGTTGGATAAATCAGTGATTGTGTTTATCAATGATATCCTTATTTATTCCAAGGGTAAGAGGAGCATGCCGGTCACATTCAAGAGGTGATGGAGACATTGAGAAGGGAGAAGTTGTATGCTAAATTCTCCAAATGCGCATTCCAGTTGCGCGAAGTTCAATTCTTGGGTCATGTGGTGAATCCTGACGGGATTATGGTGGACCCAGCAAAGGTGGAGACGGTGATGCAATGGAAGTCTCCAAAGACGCCATCCAAGATTCGTAGTTTCTTGGGTTCGGCGGGCTACTACAGGAGATTCATTCAAGACTTATCTAAGATCACTTCTCCACTAACCAAGTTGACCCGTAAGGATGTAAAGTTTGTATGGGGTCAAGCTCAAGAGAAGGCATTTGAGGAGTTAAAGGCGAGATTGACTCAAGCTCATATTCTGGCGTTACCCGATGGAAGTGAAGATTTGGTGCTTTACTCTGATGCTTCCTACTTGGGGTTGGGGTGTGTGTTAATGCAGAGCGGAAAGGTTATAGCCTATGTATCCCGACAGTTAAAGGTTCATGAGATTAATTACCCTACACATGACCTAGATCTAGCAGCTATGGTCTTCACGTTAAAGATTTGGAGGCATTACCTGTACGGTATAAAGTGCACCATATTCACTAACCACAAGAGCCTGAAGTACTTCTTTGAGCAGAAGGACCGGAACATGAGGCAGAGACGATGGTTGGGCTCATTAAGGATTATGATTGCGAGATCCATTACCATCCGTGCAAAGCCAATGTGGTGGCGGATGCCCTTAGCCGAAAAGAGAGACCCGAGCCGATTTGGGTGAAATCGTATCAGTTGATCATGACCTCGGATGTGATGAAGCAAGTCAAAGAGTTTCAAGATGAGGCATTGAAAGATGGTCATCTTAACTCCAAAAGAATGAGAGGTCTGATTGAAGAATTGGGTGAAAACACACTTGGTGTTAGAACCCGATTTGGACGAATGTGGATTCCTCGTTTTGGGGATCTACGTATGAAGATCATGGATGAAGCTCATAAGACTCGATACTCTATTCATCCCGGTTCTACGAAGATGTACCAAGACATGAAGAAAGACTATTGGTGAGTAAGTGCCCTACTTGCTTGCAAGTGAAGGCGGAGCATCAGAAGCCGTATGGGAAGTTCCAACATTTAGATATACCAGAGTGGAAGTAAGAACATATCACCATGGTTTTTATTACGAACCTACCGCGTACCGCGCGAGGGTATGATGCCATATGGGTGATAGTTGCTTGTTTGACGAAGAGTGCTCACTTTCTACTGATGCGTGAGGCGGATTCATCCGAGAGGTTGGCGGATATTTTCATCAAGGAGATTGTAACTTGTCATGGGCTGCTGGTGTCTATTGTGTCTGAACATGACACCCGGTTTACATCAAAATTTTGGAAGAAATTCCACGATGCAATAGGGACGAGGTTGCATATTAGCACGGCTTATCATCCTCAGACAGATGGTCAGTCGGAAAGGACCATCCAGATGCTGGAGGATATGCTTCGTGCATGTGTCATCGATTTTGGAGGAAGTTGGGATGACCACCTACCATTTGCTGAGTTCTCATACAACAACAGTTATCATGCCAGTATTGGTATGCCCCCTTATGAGATGCTATATGGTAGGAGATGTAGGACACTCGTGTGTTGGGTGATATTGGTCAGAAGGAGTTAGGGAGCATTGAGGTGATCGAGGCTACTAATGAGAAGCTTGAAAAGATCAAAGCCTTCATGAAGGCAACCAAAGATAGACAGAAGTCGTATGCTGATAAACGACGTAGACCGATTGAGTTCCAGGTGGGTGACAAGGTTATGTTGAAAGTCTCACCTTGAAAGGGTATCATTCAGTTCTGAAAGCGGGGCAAGTTGAGCCCGAGATACATAGGGCCTTTCTGAATCATTGCTATAGTAGGAGAGGTGGCCTATGGATTGGAGTTACAAGATGAGTTAAGTGGAATTCACCTAACATTCCATGTATGTCATCTGAGGAAATGTTTAGCAGACGAGGATAAAGTTGTACCACTGGAGGACATCAAGGTAGATGAACGGCTCAATTATATGGAGCAACCAGTGGCAATCATTGATCGTAAAGAGAGAAGGTTAAGGAATAAAATGGTTCCTCTTGTGCGTGTACAGTAGAAGCACAGGAAGGGATCCGAGTCTATGTGGGAGACTGAAGAAGAGACGAGACAACATTACCCATAATTGTTTGAGGAATAACAGGTTTCAGGGACAAAACCTATATAAGGGGGGTGGACTTGTAACACCCGCTCATATTTTAAAGACAAAGAAAGAAGAATAGAGTGAAAAAAACGAAAGAAAAGGTATTTTACCCAAGTTAAGGGGTAAAAAGTGTCAAAAGGACAAAAGGGTTTGAATAGTGGGTGTAAAAGGTGATGGCCGTCTATCACCTCCTACACAACTTGTTCCATCGGATTTTTAGAGAGAGAGAGTTGCAGGAAGCAGCAAACTCTCGGTTTTAGAAAGAAGAACTAGAAAGAATTGGAATTCAAGGTAAGAATTCATGGTTTTTAAGTGTTTTTAACTGGCCTTGCCTCGGTTGTATGCTTATCTGTGTTTGTGTGTTCGATTGTGTGTGTTTTTAGTGGGTTTCTAAGTGGTTGAACTCAATTTCAAATGAGTTTGGAAGAAGCCATACTCAAGAGCTGCAAAGGTGAGTTCTAGAACTCCTCGTTTACTGGTTTTTAACTGTTTTGGGGGCTGGAAATGCATAAATGTATGTTTTTATAAAACTGGCTTTTATACCCCGTATGTTTGATTGTGTGTATGTTACGGGTATGGTGTGATTATGGGCTATGTTCATGCTTGATGATTTTATGGTTGTGTTTCTAAGGCTTAGAATGTAAGATTTAAGCTTAGAACTTGATAAACGAGGTTTTGGGGACTGAATTTGATGATAAGTGTGCCTTAGGCTGCTTATACGCCCAAATAATTGTTCATACGCCTATGTTTACAAAACTGCTTAAGTGTTGGCAAATGTGGATGGAAAGTCAATGTGGATGGAAAGAAATGCGGATGAGAAAGTCTATGTGTGAGCAAATGCGGATGAGGAAATGCGGATAAGCATTGACAAATGCGGATGAGTGAAGTCAATGCAGATGAGAAAGTCTAAGTGTGAGCAAATGCGGATGAGCATTGACAAATGCGGATGAGTAAAGTCTATGCGGATAAGAAAGTCTAATGTCCACAAATGCTAATGAGGAAATGCGGATGAGCATTGACTAAAGCTGATGAGTAAAGTCAATGCGGATGAACAACCATTGACAAATGCGGATGAGTAAAGTCAATGCGGATGAACAAAAAGAAATGCGGATGAACAAAACGAAATGCTGATGAACAAAAAGAAATGCGGATGAACACTTAGAATATTTTCTGACTTTTTGGGGAAAAGGTGAAATTTAGGCTTTGACTTGGGAGGTTCCTGGGCTATGTAAGTTGACTTTTTGAGGTCATAGATGTTATGATGGGCATGTTATGATGTGTGATAGATGCTTATGCATGATGGTATGTATGATGTATGTTATGTATGTATGATGCCCTGTATGATAATGTTGACTGTGTATGTTGATGTTCCTTATTATGTATGATTATTTTCCCTTGGATTTATGTTGAATATTAATGAATGAATGAAAAGTATTATGTAACGTAAAGTGGAAGATAATGAAAAGAGGAACATGATGAATGAATCCATGCATTAATGAATGAAGAAAAGTAAAGTAAGTCTTGCAAGCCTTGTATGTGGGAACATGCCCAATGAAGGGTGTTAGTTCGACGGTGTGCGGGTTAGCTACCCCAAAACGATGCACACCGAGGTCCGTCTTTATGATCGACCATTTGTATTGAACCTCTGTCACTTACCATAGATACTGTGGCCAGGCTGCCATGCACCATGACGGGGGGTCTATGATAAACCTCAGCCTAGTATCAGCTTTATGCATGACAGAGGGTATAGCACATGATGATGGTACACCTGAATTTACCCTTAGGTACTGTGGCCATGCTGTTGTGCGCCACGACGGGGGGTCTATGTTAGACCTCGGCCCAGTACCCGCTTTATGCATGACGGTGGGGTAAAGTTCATGGTTTCTGATGGAATGAAAAGAATTAATGATGAACGTATGAATGAATGAAAATACGAAAGCATGAATGAAAGGATGTTAATGAATGAATGATGAAGATAATAACGATATTATCTATGTGTACGTATGATGTGTGATCTCATGCAAAAGTAAAGAACGGTTTTAATGAAAGAAAAGTATGTTTTATTATTAAAATTAGAACTCACTCAACAACGCTGACTTTTTATGTATTTTCCAGTTGGCAGGTGAGCATTGCTGAGGATGGCACGGGGCAGCTACTTGACATTTTGGATGGCATTCTTTTGTTAATGTTTTTGCATTGTAATGCGAACGAACAATATTTCGAAATGAATGATTGTTTTAACTTGAAAAAGCATTTTTTTAATGAAATGAAAAGTTATTTTGATGTTCCGCTACGATGTTTTATGAAAGTTAAATGTAATTATATGTTTTATGAGCAATGATTAGCCAGCTGTAAGCGTTCCGGGAATGGGGCCTTACATGAAAGAAATTAAATTGACTTCAAAAGAAAACTATGTATTCAAAAGGAACAACTACTTACCAACTAATTTACATTCAGAAGAATTTTTCATATATCTTCCAAAACTTAAATATGCTTCTAAGTTCTTTTATGTTTTGAAGGATAAATTCTTTGAAAAGCAATTAAGTCATATAAGCTTTATTCATCATTTGAATAATAGTTATGAAGTTTAATATACTCCGAAATCACATATGTCTTAGAAGTTAAATTCCTCGAAAATGTTTTCTTCCAAAGCATTCTTGTCAAACTAAGGAATATCTTCCAAAGCCAAATTGGCTTCAAAAGATTTTCAAAACTTTAGAAGACAAATTACCTTCAAAATATTTTCTACTTCTAAGATAACTACCTGTTTAGGCACTTTTTTAGTGGTATGCCCAAAATTTGGATTTCAAAGTTTATCTTTTTGCATTAACTTCGTCTCACATCCAACCATATATATAGCCTTACAACAGTTCCCCCTCTTTCTTCTTCCACTTTATCTCCAAACTTGTAACCATAAATTCACCCACAAACCCTCATTGTAACAATTGTAACAATTCCTTCAGCCTAAGCCTTCTAACAATTGTAAAACACTTGAGATCAATATGAATCATTCTTTAAAACCATATACTTATGTTCTACTTGTGTTATTTATAGTTTTTCTTTGTTTCATAACCTGGTTCTCTATTTGATTCTTTAAGGGTTGTTTGTTTCTCTACAACCTTGTGAAAATGTTGCATTACTCCCCTGTACTGGTCCTGCATCCTTCAATAGCAAATAAGTTGTCGTTAAAATTTTTTGTATTGTGCGGTTTGTATATTTATCCCAATACACATGCTGTAAACTAGCCTATGGAGACTTGGTGTGTATTTTTACATATAAAGCACTTTGTGTCATAGTTAAATACTATATCAAAGTAAACATTGTTTCCAGTCTGGTGTGCAAGCTAGAAATTAGTTTAAGGAGTTTAATAATCCTAATGAGATTTACCAAATATTTTCTAAGTTATGTTTTACAATGAAAAATTGATGATAATGTTGAAATAATGCACTTGTATTTGAATTTAACACATACACCATAACACACAAAATTTCAATAAAAAGGATATACTAAAATAAGATGGAGCATGTGCCATTTAAATAGAAGACAAGGAACTAAATGAAAATTTTAAAGACCTCCCCTTCATGCACCTAAACATTTAAGGAAAGGAAACTGCCCCTTCACTCACTTTCATGCACCCAAACATTACACCTCTGCTCTAGCAAGAGTAAGTCAAAGAAATTGTCAAATATAATACTTTTATCATGTTTTTATAGATCTAGCTCATATGATGTTTACAATGTGTTTCTATGTGTAACACATAAAACTTTACTTGTGCATGTGTGTAGATTTAATTTTGCCTTTCAGTTCTAGGGTTTTGCTCAAAATGATGATTTTAGTATGATTGATGATGAAACTATGTGCATGAAATGTTCTAGTGATACAACCAACTATAAGTGGTCTAGATCTATTGTTAAGATCAAGATTTACATAACAATGGAATGGAATTAGTGATTAACCTTAGTGTAGAGAATATGCATAGAGGCTAAAGCAACGAAAGACTTTCCACATGCATGCTGCACAAGTAATAAAGAAGAATGCTTCAGAAGTTTCACACATGCAACAGAATATTCTAAGTGTGAAATCTTCTGAAGCCAAGACCAATATCTTCCGAAGCCAAAGATGAAGTCTTCCAAAGCTTCAGAGACAAAGTCTTCTGAAGCCTCAACTCTTGAAGACAGACTTCTTCTCAAGACTTTTAGTAACATGCTTTATCTGATGTACTATTCCATAAAGTTGGACACCTTTCCGCTGCATCTCTGTAAAGTCACCAACTTGCATGAGTTGGTGAAAAGGTCCATGCTTTTGGTAACTGTACATTAAGGTCTTGAGTCTGTAAACTTTCTACTTCATGTACTTTATCTTTTTGTAATAGATAAGGATGTGAGCTATGGCATATCATAGTCACAATGTCAAAAAGGCAATCTGCCGTTTTGACTCTACAATTGATTTTGTTTTGAGTCTAGTCAATTGTATCCAGCTAGCTTTCATAGTATGGCCGGCTATAGGATATAGTATAAGTATCTCATGTTCTTGTAACCTTATGGATATGCTTTTTAACACTTGTAATAGAACATAGAGAAAGCAATATACTGCATTCTTGAAAACCATATACTTGTGTTCTGTCTCTAACATTACTTGTGTTCTTGGTGTCTTATTGTGGTTAATCCAGTTCACTGTTTGTTTGAGTTTAGTTAATCTCCTCTTTGTGTGTTGTGTTGTAAGTGAACCCCCTTCACCGGTCCTGCATTTGGTATCAGAGAATTCCAGGCTCTTGATATAAGATCTCACCATCTTAAGATCCCTCACACACATAAATACTAAACTTTTCAAATGGCAGCCATTTCCAAGACTGATATGGAAATTGGGACCATGAACAAGTCCCTACTGATCATCACTCTTGATGACTTTGATACCTAGTGTTTAAGAATAGAAGGTTTCATCAGGTCTCTGGACTCAAGAATGTGGGAGTCTGTTGAAAATGGACCTTTCATACCTAGCACTCCTTCTGCTACTGGTGCTAGTATGATACCCAAGGATGTGGAAAACTACTCTGATGAAGATAGGAAGAGAGTAGAGATTGATAGAAAAGTCACGAGAACCCTTCAAACTGCCCTTCCAAACTCTGTGTACAGAGGTTTCAAGAAGTGTAAAACAACTAAGCAGTTGTGGGATGCACTGAAACTTATGTATGAGGGTTCTTCTGAAGTCAAGGAGAACAAGAAATATCTCCTGAAGCAGCAGTTTGAAAACTTCACCTTTAAATCAGGTGAAACCATGACTCAGTAATACTTTAGGTATGTTGAGATTGTGGATACCCTTGTGGATGAGGAGTTCCTCTTGAGAATAGGGACATTGTAAGAAAGTTCCTGTCCTCACTTCCTAGGCAGTGCACAGACTACTGTGTGGTGATCAAGAGGACTGAGAATCTAAAAACTCTTACTCTGACAGAGTTATATGGGATTCTCACTGGCTACCAGATGGAGATGAATATGCAAGGTTCATCTGGTAACTCCAACAATCAAATGGGTTCAGCTCTGCATGTGGTTGAAAGGGATAGCATAGAACCCCAACATCATCTCATATGTTGCCCTAAAAACTCACCAAAGGGTCCTTTGATCACCTTCCCAGAGACACCTAGAGAGAACTACACCCAAGGAAACCCATTCCAAGAGACAAGTTCTTCTCAAGCATTTGTGTCTTTGATGAAAGTTGTGGCAGCTTCCTATTCACCCTTGAAGACCTGGACTGTATCCATCCAGATGAGTACATGGAGATAGTCCAGCAGATGGCTCTTCTCACTCACAGAGCCAAGAAGTTCTACAAGCGGACTGGAAGGAAGTTTCCAAGCAATGCAACTAGTGGAGAGTTTGGTCTGGACAAAGGCAAGGTCAAGTGTTACAACTGTAACTTGATGGGCCACTTTTCCAGGGAGTGTAAGGCACCTAGAACAAATGGTGGCCAAACACAGTCCAGACCCAACTACACTGACAAAGCCCCCCAAAATAAGAAGCCAAAACAGCAGGCTTCTGTTGCAGTTAAACAAGGAGGCTTTGACTGGAGCTTTCAGGTGGAAGATGCTTCTTCAAACCAAGCATTGATGGCAGATCATGATGAAGCCAAGGTAGGAACATATTTATACCCCTGAATGCATTGCTAAAGTTAATAGATACAGGTCCTATAACATGGAAATGAGATCGGATCTTGAGTCCTTAAACATTTTAAAAGCTGATTTTAGAAAGTCTGCAAATGATTATAAACTAAAGATTGAGGACTTAGAGAAAACCATTTCAATTCTAAAACATGATCACATAGATTTTAGAACTCAGATCAAGGGTCTTATAACCAAGCTGACTGAGTGCTAGGCTGAGCTTGTGATCAGCAAGGCCAGGGCAGACAAATGTGTTCTTGAAGAAGAGACCTTCAAGAACATGATATCCTCATCCCTGCACAACAAAGTGTGCTATCAAAACAAGCATGGACTAGGAGCAAATGAGATAGCTCCTCCACACACAATCTTGTCTGTAAGATCACCTAGGTGTGGAACTTGTGAAGAAGAGCTTCCTCTCATAGATCCTTTGAGTGAAGAGGATGAAGAAGTGATAGTGAAGAATTCCTCTAAGAAGAGTGAGGAGGAGGATTCTAAGAAGGGCCACTATCCTTCTGAGGAGAAGAAGAAGACTGTGATGACCAAGTCAATAAGAAAGAACTTGATCAGGAAGAGCAAGAGGAAAGCAAGGAAGGCTTAAGAGATCAAGACTACTTTTGATTCCAAGCATAAAAAAGTGTTTATCCCTACAGGATTTGAAGTAGTAAAGACTGAAGACATCAACTTAAACTCTTCTGCTAAGAGTTCTTGTTCTTGTTCAAATCATCTCAGTATGAAGAAGAAGACTGATCTGTTGTGTACCACTGCTACACAGCCTGGACCATCAAACTCCAAGAATAGTTTCCAACCCAAAAGGACAATCTCAGCATCTGCAAAGATGAAGGTGGAGAGGGGATGTGACCAAAGTTATTGTTGTTCCCAGCAGAAGGATCTTGGGAAGAAAAAAATTGAGTGTGTCATGTTTGAAAGTACTGCTCATCTTACTAAGGATTGTCCATACAATCCTAAAGGTACTCTTCACATGACCAAGACAAAGACTTCCAAGAGTTCCACGAAGATTCAAGCTTTGGAAGGAAAATTGGTTTCCTTTGGACGCTCCAAATCTAAGAAGAAAGCAAGTGGAAAATTGCCTTCGGAAGAAAAGTTGGTCTCGGAAGGAAGGAATACTTCTGAAGCACTGAAGTCTGCTACAGTGTCTTCAGGTTCTTCCGAAGGCTCAGTCATTAAAACTTCTGAAGTATCAAAATCTTCAGAAGTATTGAAGGTCAAGTCCAAGCCCCAAAGGTGGTGTGGAAGTCTAAGAAAGACCAAATGACTGAGAATTTGCCATCAACAACAACTCAAGATCCTTCTAGCACAACCATAGGATCTATTATTGTTGCATTACCTTCTATTTCTCTTAATGAGCCCAAGACAATTAAGGCTTAGGTTTCCAAATGTAACTAATCATTTTCTTTGTGCAGGGACAACTGAAGACAAACAAAAATGTCTGGATTATTGATATCGGCTGTTCCAGGCACATGATAGGCAATAGGTCACTACTCTAGAACTTTGAAAGGATTGATGGAGGGCCAGTTGCCTTTCCAGGAGATGAAGGTGGTTACATTTCAAGAAGGGGCAAGGTCACAAATGGTAAGCTCAACATTGAAAAGGTAAACTTTGTCAAGGAGCTTGGGTACAATCTTCTATGTGTATCCCAATTTTGTGATTAGAGTCATAACATGCTCTTTACTGAGCATAAGTGCATTATTCTCAAGCCTGGTGTGGCTATTCCTCATGAGCAAATTTTGCTTAGAGCCCCCAAGAAAGGAAACATGTACAAGATGGGTTTGCATAAAACATCTCCCTATGGAGAAGTTTCATGCTTTCTGTCTAAAGCCAATAGTGATGAGTCTTTCCTATGGCATAAAAGAATGTGCCATGTAAACTTTAAAAACATGAATAAACTGATTAAGAATTATTTAGTAACTAGAATGCCAAAGAAAGAGTTTACAAGTGATGACCACTGTGTTGGATGCTTAAAAGGGAAGCAACATAAGGTATCTCACAAGCCTAAGGAAAGGAACTCCAACACTACACCCCTACACTTGTTATATATGGATCTCTTTGGCCCCACCAGTGTAATGAGTCTAGGAAGGACCTCTTACTATTTAGTGATCACAAATGACTTTACAAGGTTCACTTGGGTCTTCTTCCTTAGAACTAAGGATGAGACTCCTGAGATTCTCAAGAGTTTCATCTTGAAGATTGAGAATCAATCTGATCACAAGGTCAAAATAATAAGATGTGATCAGGGAACTGAATTCAAGAACCAAATCCTTGATGCATTTTGTTATGGAAAAGGTATTTCAAGACAATAAAGTGCTCCAAGGACTCCTCAGCGGAATGGAGTTGCTGAGAGGAGAAACAGGACACTGATTGAAGCTGCAAGAACCATGCTGTCTGACTCTAAGCTGCCCATCACCTTCTGGGCAGAGGTAGTCAACACTGTCTGCTATGTGTACAATAGAGTTTTAGTAGTTAAGACTCATGGCAAGACTCCTTATGAACTGTGGCACAAGAGGAAACCTTTCATTGGTTTTCTCACGTCATTTTGTTGTCCTTGCACCATCTTGAATACCAAATATCAAATTGCCAAATTTGCTGAGAAATCAGATGATGGACACTTCATTGGATATTCTTCCCAAGCTAAGGCTTACAAAGTATACAATATTAGAACTAGAATTGTTGAGGAGGCAACCAATGTGACTTTCAATGAACACACACCCTGTGTGGCTAGTTTTGGTCCTGATTGGCTCTTTGATCTTGATTTATTTACCAACTGTTTTAACAAATCTTGTGAGACTGTTTCAGGATCTACAGAAAATCTAAACACAGGTGATCCTGATCCAAGATTTGAGCTGGGAAGACCTTCAAGTAACACATCTTCAGCTCCAGTTGAAACTACTTCTGCAAATGAGGGTTTTATCAGCACTACAATGACAAACTCAGCTAATACATCTAGTATGCCTTCAAATTCTAGCTCAGAGGCTCTACAACCAATAATGATGCTTCAATTGCAGAAGACAATGATGGTAGTGGTGACAATGATCAAGACATTCTTGATGCTAATAACCACTCCATAGATGACAACATCAATGATGTCACACACTCCATGGATCAAGTCTCTCTTGATAAGTGTGCTGATGTGGTGGGTGAAACATCTATGTCAGATCTAATTTTTTCTAATTTAGATCTTTCTCAGCAACTTGCTGTGATCCCTCAGCTAAGGATCCACAAGTCCCACCCCACCACAAACATCATTGGGGATGTTGTCACAGGGGTAAGAACAAGAGGACGAACCCATGAAGCAAATTTTTTTCTTCACTCTTGTTTCTTATCCCAGATAGAGTCAAAAAAAGTTGATGAGGCTCTGAAGGATGGTAGTTCGGTTGAAGTTATACAACAGGAGCTGCTTCAATTCAAAAGGTAGAAAGTTTGGAACCTTTGTCCTCTTTCTCATGGGAAGACTACCATTGGAATCAAATGGGTGTTCAAAAACAATAATGATAATAGAGGCATTATCATAAAGAACAAGGCTAGACTAGTTGTTCAAGGGTACACACAAGAAGAAGGGATTGACTACACTGATGTCTTTGCTCCTGTAGCAAGACCGGAAGCTGTTAGGATATTCTTGGCATTTGCTACATCCAAGAAATTCAAGGTCTTTCAACTTGATATGAAGTGTGATTTTCTTTATGGAGTGATTGATCAGGAGGTATATGTCAAATAGCCACCTGGTTTTGTAGATCCTCATCATCCTGATTATGTTTGCAAGCTAGACAAGGCTCTTTATAGGCTGCATTAGGCACCTAGGAAGTGGTATGAGACACTATCTGAGTATCTTTGCAAACATAGATACAGGAGAGGTACAATAAATGGAACTCTCTTCATCAAAGGACAGGGAAATGACATATTGCTAGTCCAAGTATATGTGGATGACATCATCTTTGGTTCAACTTTGCGAAGCTGATGAAAGACAAACTTGAAATGAGTGCGATGGGGGAACTCAGTTTCTTTCTAGGAATTCAAGTGAAGCAAGTTGAAGATGGCATCTTCATTAGTCAGTCAAAATATGTTAAGGACATACTGAAAAGGTTCAACATGACTGATTGTAAGATTGTTAAGACACCTATAGCCAGAAACCACTCCCTTGGACCTGATCTTGAGGGGGAGTGTGTAGATTAGCACTTATACAGGGCTATGATTGGGTCTCTTAGGTATCTTACTGCGAGCAGGCCTGATATTATGTTTGCCACCTACAGCTATGCAAGATATCAAGCCAACCCTAAGATGTCTCATCTTATCATTGTTAAAAGGATTCTAAGATACCATAAAGGTGCTTCAACACTTGGTCTATGGTATCCTAAAAATCCTGACTTTCAATTTGTATGCTTATACAAATAGTGATTATGGTGGTTGCAACATGACTGCAAAGTCTACATCTGGGGGATATCAGTTTCTTGGTGGAAGGGTTGTCTCATTGCAATGCAAAAACAATCCTGTGTCTCTGCATCAATTGCTGAAGCTGAATACATTGCTCTTGCAAGCTGCTTTGCTTAAGTGCTTTGGATTGAGAATCAGATGCTGGAGTATGGATCTAACTTCAAGGAGACTCCCATTCACATAGACAACAATAGTGCTATCTCAATCTCAAAGAATCCTGTGCAGCACTAAGGACCAAACACATCAATATCAAGTATCTTCTAATAAGAGATAATTATGAAAAGGGATTAATTAAACTAGTCAAAGTTCACACAAATGAACAATATGCTGATCTGTTCACCAAGGCCTTTGATGAACATAGATTTAAATATCTTGTATCAGCTATTGGGATGATCAACTTTGAGTATGTTTTTCTTAAAACTAATTCTTATTATATCTTAAAACATGTGTGTCCTAAGTTGTCTGGTTCATCACTTTCATAAGCTCCTGTTTTCTTTGAATGAAAATCTTTTTGAAGACTTTCCTTAGATTTATAAAAATTTTGATCCTTCAGAAGTTATGTTTTTAACTTCGGAAGAAAATCATGCCTTCAAAACAAATAACTATATAAGAAATGACCCGAACTTTACCATGCAACTCCATAGGAAAAGTTTATCTAAAATCCTTTTAACATATAAACCCAATGGTTTCTCCCTCTTTCTATCATCTTCTTCTTCCTCCAAACCTAAAACCCCAAATTTATATCTGAAATGTCTTTCTTCTTTCTTTCTTCATCCTTAAGCTACCTCATAATGGCCAACCCCACTCATAGAAATGACCCGAACTTTAAAATGCAGCTCCACAGGCAACACAACCAGGTTGCTCTGTTAATCTCTAAGAAAGATCCCCATTTCTCAGAGGTTTGCCATTTCTTAGCTTTGTCCAACTATTTCACCTCCCTAACCATTGATCCTCCACTTTATGAGGATCATCTACTTGAATTTTGGAAGACCTTCCAAGTGGTCATAATGGATGGGGAGAAGGCACTGTCTGCCATAGTGCAGGGGAGAACAATCTTCATCACTCCCGCCATCATCAACATGCATCTTTAGATGGATGATGATGAAGGTGAGGTGTTCTTTCCCAAAGAAGCTGTCAATCATTCTTTTGAGCAGATGGGGTATGAGGGATATTTCTCTGTAAAGACTTTTAGGAAAGGGAACGTCTCATCCCAGTGGAGATTCCTGCTCTATGTGGTCATCCACACTTATCAAACAAGCATGGTGGATGGGACCAGATTCCTGAGGATCTCTCCTTTATTATCCATGAATGATTCAGGGGATCAAGTTCATGTATTCTCAATTTGTTTAAACTAACTTACTTGATAACTTAGATTCCTTAGGATATTACATGTTTCCTAGATATGTTCGGTACATTCCTAACTGTTAACTGGGATCACAGTTAAGGGAACAAGTAACATTCTTAAACTAGGACAGATGAAGCCTGGCATCTTTAAAATATTGAGAAAGCCACTGTTGGCTTCTCAGGGGTAGAAACAACCCTGGTCCCAAAAATGTTAGAGCTCATTGCTCAAGGTGACAACCTAGCAGCACCAGCTAGTGTTGAACCCACACCTGCTACTTCCCAACCACCTACACAGCCACAACTCACCATCACCTACCAAAGAAAATCCAAACGAACCCTGCTCAGACTATTCAGTCTGTGGAGGCCCACATACACTCACCCATACAGGAGGAAGTGGAAACTAGAGCTCCCACTTCTCCTATGGAGCAGACCACTCCCATCTCTTCAAGGATCAGTGCTGAGGTTCCTCATGCTTAGCCTGGTGAGCTCGTAAGCCAAACTGCCTTAAAACATCACTGAGTCTCAACACTCAAATGATTAACCTTCAGGGGACAGTTACCATCCCAGCCTTTAGATCTCAACCAACCAATCCCCAACCTTGATTTCTACACTGATGAAGATCTAGGTTTCATTGAGTACCATGATTCTCTCTTCTTTTCTCCTACTCAAAGAGAGATAAGTGCTTCTGAGGCTCCTACTTCTAGCCCCCATTGGTCACCTATTAATGAGGTGGAAAATTTTGAACATGTTTAGGATGTCCATATGGAAGAGGCTCTCATTTTTGAAAGTGATTACATCATTAAGACCTCAACCATGGCAACTCAGCCCACTGTCATCTCAACTGAGACTGTCAGTGAGCAAAGGAAATCCAACAGCCAAGAACCTGAAGCTAGTGGTGAGAGAGAGGACTTTGGTCCAAACATCTCATCCCCCAATGATTCTTCTAATGAAGATAAGGGGAATTTAAGACTAAAGGTGCACAAACTATTGAAAACATGCACCTATTTAGTCTCCAACATAGTCACCTTGAATCTCAAGTGACTACCTTGCACAACAGGGTCAATGATCAGCAACTTGAGATTTCATATCGTATGAAAAAACTAGCTAGGAGACCTTTAGAAGTGCTCAAACAGGAACACAAGAACCTGTGGATGTGATTGACATAAATCCTGGCTCACCTATGCAAGTGGGTGATGCTACCAAAAAGGGGAGAAAGTCATTACAGCTACAGAACCTGGAGTTCTTCAGAGAGAATGGAGATTGAGGACTCACCATCCTCACTTGCAACTGTGCATTCTCAGCAACCTCCTCAAGTCCACATTGATGTGGATTACATAGACTCCTTCATATAGAGCCTCTTTGAGGATGGGATACCAAGGGCTATGCCATCTCCACCATCTTCCAATCACATCATTGGGTGGAGGTATGACAGCAACAAGAGAGCCCTAATCATCATAAATGTTCAGGGATAGCAAGAGATCTTCAATTTTCAGACCTGAACTATTATGATAGTCTGGATTTAGTCAACATGCCACTTGTCAATCCAAGCCAATCAAGACAAGTTGACAAGTTGGCATAAAGAATCCTAGAGAGGATCACTGCAAGGTTTAGCCTAAGAAGAAGACTGTAGGAATCTGTCAATGTCATCGGTCAACTAGATGTTGAGGCAGACCCTAAGATTAGATTCATAAGGGAAACCTTGGCTGAAGGCCTAATGACAGAACTTGAGAGCCCAGTCTTATCACCAACAACTGCTGTAGAGATTAATGCCCTTTTTGAGACACCTGCTGATGATGGTGCTTCTCAACCTCTCTCTGGCTAGAGCTCAGAAGCTGCATCAAGCAATGAAGGCCAAAGCTCTCTCCACCCTGAGTCACAAAGGTTTGTGAGTGACAAAGGGAAATGAAAGATGACATCTGAGGAGATTGAGGAGGAGAGAGAGAGAGGAAAAGGAAGCTGAGGGGAGAAGGTTCCTCTTCTGAGTCTGCAAGACTCATGGAGTCTGCTATCAGGGCTGCCCCCAGACCAGATACTCAGTTTGATTAGTTAAAGGCAGTCAGGATAAACTATCTGCAGACAAGGAACTATGACATAGACAGTGTCATCTCTCTCCCCTTAGAAGAGCTAAATGAATTGGTTGACCTGGAAAGGTCAAGGGAGAAGAAGGAGGCTGAAGATGCAGAGCTGTTATTACAAATCAAAGAATATATAAGAAAGAAAAGATTGTACAAGCATGTGTCTACCCTCTCCCCAGTTCAAGAAAGTCCTGCAAAGAGGATGTGGTTCAACAAGAACCTCAGGTAGATAAAGAAGAAGAAAGGATCAAGATGATCAACTACCTAAGTGCCATAGGCCTCTACCAGGTAGAAGCACCTCTTCCCCTATCTTATGACTATGTTGAGTTTGAGTATCTCGAACAACTTAAACTTGAGATAGTCAAAGAAAGAAAGAAAACTAAAAGAAAGTTGAGGGAAGAAGCTGCTAAGTCAAGAGCCATCATCCATAAAAGCATGAAGAAATCTGCTGACAGGTAGAGGATGATGAGCTTCTTGAAGTTGTATGGATTATTCGGAAGGAGACTGTTCCCCATGTCTCTATCCACTACGGATGAGCATATCAGGTTGATCAAGCAGAAGATCAAGAGTGGAAAGCTGGTTGACTTACATTCCCCTCCAAGTCAAGCCCCACCTGAAGTGGAGGTTAAGGTTGAACAACCAGAGACATCACAACCTGGACCTCCTGCTGAATCTCAGCAAGCTTCATCTTCTGATCCACAGCAGGGTCAGACTCACTCTCAATATGAACCTGTGAGAGTTGAAGACCCAACTAAGAAAGACAATGAAGATCAATTAGCTACTACAGGCCAATCTTTTCAGTTAAAAGTTGTAAGGAGAAAGAAAAGGATGGCTTCTAAACCAAAGCCAAAGAAGAAGAAGAAGACTGCATCCTTTTGTAAACCTCAGGATGAGTCAGAACATCTTGAGGATGTGCAGCAAGAGGATGTGCAGCCAGAGGATGCTCCATCATCTCCCATTCAAATAGCTCCTCTTGCATCAGAAAGACCCATCCTATCCTCGACATGTTTTAGTTGCCTCTGCATGATTTCTTTGACATGAGAAGACATTTTGACAGTCTAAAGGATCTTGATCATCTCATGAAGAAAGGGTTGGTTATCATCCTAATGAGGACTATTGATATCTGAAGTCTTCAAAAGTTTTGGTAGTATCAGCCTAGGGGGAGTTTGTTGAGAATATGCATAGACGCTAAAGCAACCAAAGACTTTCTGCATGCATGTTGCACAAGTACTAAAGAATAATGCTTCGGAAGTTTCACACATGCAACAAAATATTCTAAGTGTGAAATCTTCCAAAGCCAAGACCAATATCTTTCGAAGCCAAAGATGAAGTCTTCTGAAGCATCAGAGACAAAGTCTTTCAAAGCCTCAACTCTTGAAGACAGATTTCTTCCAAAGACTTTTAGTAACATGCTTTATCTGATGTACTGTTCCATAAAGCTGGACACCTTTCCGCTGCATCTCTGTAAAGTCACCAACTTGCCTGAGTTGGTGAAAAGGTCCATGCTTTTGGTAACTGTACATTGAGGTCTTGAGTCTGTAAACTTTCTACTTCATGTACTTTATCCTTTTTGTAATAGATAAGGATGTGAGCTATGGCATATCATAGTCACAAATTCAAAAAGGCAATCTGCCTTTTTGACTCTACAATTGATTTTGTTTTGAGTCTAGTCAATTGTATCCAACTGGCTTTCATAGTATGGCCGGTTGTAGGATGTCGTATAAGTATCTAATGTTCTTGTAACTTTATGGATATGCTTTGTTACACTTGTAATAAAACATAGAGAAAGCAATATACTGCATTCTTGGAAACCATATACTTGTGTTCTGTCTCTAACATTACTTGTGTTCTTAGTGTCTTATTGTGGTTAATCCAGTTCACTGTTTGTTTGAGTTAGTTAATATCCTCTTTGTGTTGTTGTGTTGTAAGTGAACCCCTTTCACCGGTCTTGCACTTAGCTATATAAGGTCTAGATCTATTGTTAGGATCATAATTTACAAAATAATGGAATAGAAAAAATAGGTTTAGATTAGCACAATATGGTTTTACTCAGCCACATCAGGGTAATTCCATGTAGTTAAGACAAGTTACCCATCAGCTAACTGCATTCTTGTAACTAACCACGTTGATCTTTAACTCATCCGCATTGACCATTGGTTCATCTGTATTAAGCCTTAACCTCATCCATTTTGAAAACCGTCACCCGCATTGTCTCTTATCCGCATTGAACTTTTAGTCACCCATACTATGTATTAACTCATCGCGTCAACTTTACCAACATTAACTATTTTCTACATAAGACTTAGTCATCCGCATCAACTGTCATTCGTATTAACAATTCACCACATCGAACAACCCATCTACATTTGGTTATTATTGTCCATATTAAGGGAGCTAGTCTGTCACTCTAAATGATATGTACCCTCTGCTGAGTCCTTCTAAAGAGAGTTAGTCGACGAGAGTTATAGTCATTCTCCTATCCGACTATTGGTTCCAATTCCTGGCCTTCCACCATTTGTAAAAAGGCTTTGACTTTGATGGTTGACCTTTCCTTGTCTTCCTTCTCTCTTGGCTTCAACTCCTCTTCAATCTTAGCTCTAGCAGTTAGCTCAGCAAGATAAAGGCTGCTCAGATGGTTTATGATGTGAGAAGCTATCTCGGAGTTTGAGGGATTGGAGAATCATTTCTCTACTAACTTAGCAATATCGAATCTGCTTGAGTGTAGAAGAGAAGATGCATTAAGCCTGTTGCTCTCTCCATTCTCTTTCTCCACAACAAAGTTTTGAGAAGAGTCATCGAACCTCCACTGGATGATCTTCTTTCTTGGATCAAGAGGCTGACTAGGAATCTTGTCCCCTTTCTTTATATCCAGTAGAGTCACCAACCTTCTTCTCTTCATCATTCAGTGAATCAGAGTTGAAGCAAAGGAGTCTGATAGCTTGGTCTAGTGTTCCTCTAGGCAGATCAAGGAATTGCTCTCTTATTATGGAACATGAGTAGTCATCAATATAAGTTAGCTGGACACACCCCTCATCACAAGAGATATTGCTCAATGATGTGCACTTGATGAGCTTCCTCTTGATCTCCTTAAGCTCCTCTAAGGAAAGAGGCTTAGATGGTTGACAGGATGACTTGGGTTATTGTTTGGTGGATAAGGATGGGGTTCAGGGTAAGGTTTTAGGTTTGAGGATGGGTAGTTATAGTGGTTGTTTTGATTGAGTGGATGAGGAAGTGGGTAAGGTGATGATGTGGGTTCAGGGGTGTATGGCTCAGAAGTTGGTTCAGTTTTAATGGGGAAAGGGAAAAGAGTAGGTTTAGATTGAGGTTGTGGTTGTGGTGTTTGTGTGAAAGTTATCCCTTGTACTCTTTAGTACATCTCTTTCCTTCTTCCTAAGCGTATGTCAACCTTGATTTCACTAACAATACATTGCAGGGTCTTCACTGACATGGGTCCAACTTGCCTGCCTGGGAAACCATGGGCCCTGAGATAATATATGATCTAGGTTTTATAACCCATCTTCTTCATGGCAGTAAGCTAAGCTTCATCTTCCTTCTTATTCTTCTCCTTCAGTTTCTCCTTAGAGGCCCTTTTATCTCTTTCTCCATTTGATCATGTTCTTTGTTTACAAGCCACATGATCGTATCATTGTTGTGAGGAGAAAGTTCCTCAAGAAAAAATTCTTTGGAGCTCAGGAAAGCTATCCTTTCACTCCTAAGTTATTGATCAACTTCCTCCTTTTCTCTCAGGCTTTCTTCTTCTAAGGCCAACCTTATTGCTTCTTCTAGTTCTCTTAGCAACAGGGTTGCCTTCTCTTACTCAAGCCTATCAATTACCTCCACCCTTTTTTGATTATTGACAGCCTCTTGGTTGGCCACAACTGCTTTCCTACGTGCAGCTAGTAGTTTCCCAAAGGGGAGTCTTCCTTTCTTTCTTAACATTTCCAACCTTTCCTCCTCTAGAGGCTCTTTTGCAGTCAACTTCCTCTTGCCTTTAACATCTTCAAAAGCTTTAGACTTTTGACGTTCTTGGGTAGAGGATTTAGGTTGGTGAGTGGTGGGTGGAGTAGTGATGATGATGGTGTTTGAGTGATGGGTAACTTGAGAAAGTCCTAACTATTCACCTCAGATGCTAGTTCGAGAATTGCAATTGTGATGATAAGATCATCGGCCAGGGAGTATAGCCTTCCACAGCTTCTATCTCAGTTTCGGAAGGCTGTGGTAATACACTATCAGTCCCAACTGTTTAGGTTGCTATGCCACCATTTTCCAATCCCCTTCGACATCAATCTTAGGTTCAATGTGAACTCCCTCAACAATGGTAGAAGGTGTATTCAACCTATGAAGCTCTTCAGCCCTAAAGTAAGCCATAACAACCTCTAGACTTGGCTGCCTCATTGAAGATTCCGTTAAAAGCAGAGTTAGAAAATTGTTTAGATCTTTAAGCATCCTTGGGTCCACTTGGAGGATGATTGGAGGAGGCTCAGGGAAACCATCTCATTGTTAAGTAGGATATTTGGAAGAGAGCATTGAAATAGCTAAGCTTTTAGACACCATGTGTGTTTGTCTCTAACTTTCTCCCTTTTTTGGTAGCATCATCTTGAGAGCTAGATGAGCTAAAGGAAGAAGTCAATAACACTTGAATTGGTACATGCCTAACAGATCTCTTGGTCTGTTTCTCAGCTAGTTTGGCCTTGAGATTTTCAATCTCAGGTTTATGAGTGGCAGAGCTATCCCCTAAAGTTTTAACCCTGAATTCAAGGTTTGAGACTTTAGTGAGTAGGTAGTTTATTATAAGTTGCAAACTTTCCTCATCTTCCTGAGAAGAATCATCGTAGATGACGTAACATACCTTGCATGTTCATCCTCACCACCAGTAGTAGTTTCTTGGCACCTTAGTTTCCCAGCAAAATCTACATGAGTCCCCTCACTCCCGTGGGACTCACCTTAGTTTGGTTCTGTTGATGTGGGCTAGAGAGCAAAGGTCTCCTTAGGCTTAGTTGTCATTTGAAAGGTGTTGTGGATCAATCTCACAGCCTTGAAGAGACATGATCACTTCATTAGAACCTATCAATAGGTTGCTAAATGATATAGTTGCTAAACCTAATGACCGGGACCTTGATCAATGTCTATTGGCATTGGCCTATGGTGGGGCTATCCCTTTTTGGTTGCTCAGGGAGTATAGAGACTCACCCTCAAGGTTTTCAGCTGGGTGTCAGGCCCATGGGATGTGCTTGAGGAAACTTAGTGCCCATATTGAGGTCAATGGTGAGGGAAGGTGAGACATCATACTGAGTGGGAACCCATGTTTTCACTCTAGCCTTTTTGGGTAGAACAAGGGGACTTGTTCAATCAGAGGATATTGAACAAGGGTTTGTTTTAGACGTCTCTGGTAAGTGATATTGATAGGGTGAGAAGGTAGATTTGGCATTGCGAGGGTAGTTGCTGGTGTGGGTTCATCACGTGTGGGGTCAACAGGGATGTCTCCCTTATACCTAGAAGAAGCTCAGTGTCTCTTCTGGTGTAGTTGGTGGAGACTCTCTTCAAGACTTTGAAGATAGTCGACCTCATTTGAGGGAGAGGAAGAGCAGCTGCACACACAAGCTGACTCTGGTCCAGCTTTCAATCGATGAGATGCTGAATGAACCTGAGATACATATAAAATATGTCCCTTTGGAGGTTCCCTAAGGTTGATCAGCATAAATCTTGAGTAATTGAAGTGGAGGCTTTTCATCAACCCATGAACTAGGCATATGTTCATATGGGACTTGATCCCATCCCCCAGACTTATTGACAAGCAGTGGAGAACCACGTGAAGCAGGAACTTCCAGTTGTATGAGAAGTTAAACTTGTAAATGGTAGATCTGCTCACATCTCCGCCAAACCCATTGGGTATATGTGTCATCTAGGGTGACTTGGGGAATTCCGTAAGAGCATCACCTTCATCTTATCCAGCTACAACATCTTGTGCAAGAAAGGTTATTTCAATGAACATCCTATGGTTGTTTCATGGTTTGATAGCATACTATTTCACACACACACACACACACACACACACACATTATATATATATATATATAATATATATATATATATATATATATATATATATATATATATATATGATCCTTATTCTTGTGTTTTGTTTATGCTTTAAAATGGTTAAAATTTCAGATTGTAAACAACATATTTAAACCTTATATCCGCTGTGTTTTTTAGTTTAAAATGGTTAAACTAACTTTGATTAACATGTTACGAAACCCAACACAACTTACGTAAAGTTGGGGTCTCATTAGAGTTGTAGCGGAAAGGGTTCCAGCTTTATGTAAATGGTACAACAGATAACGCATGTGTTCAAAAATTCTTTGGAAGAAATCTTTTTTTAGTGTTGGCTTCGGAAGACTTTTTCTTTGAAGCTTCGGAAGACTTCACCTTGGCTTTGAAGATATTGGTCTTGGCTTCGGAAGATTTCACACTTAAAATATTTCTGATGCTAGTGTGAAACTTCTGAATCATTCTACTTCAGCATAGTTATGCATGCATATAGGAGAGACTTTGGGTGTTTGGGTTGCATCAGCCTTATATTAAACCTTACAATTAGTTTAATTGAATTTTGCAAGAAAATCCATGAATTGAGGTGTTGATCATGACTTACTTGAAGTTGAAACTTTGTGAATGATGTTTGGGAATTTGGATGATTTTGTGATGATTAATATGTTAGAATGAATGTTATGAACTTGGTTAGGTATAAAATTTATGAAATTATGATTGAATTGGATGCTAGATCACTTTTTTGTGTTACTTCCCCAAAATGGAAAATTTATTCTTGTAGAACAATGGATGTGATGAATAGGGCATGCATGTGATGTTAGGATCATGTCAGAATGATTGTTGATGATGTTTGATATGATAGAATGAGTTAATTGAGTTGTATCGATGTTTGGTTGTCATGTAAGGAGTATAGGTTATGGTGATCACACTTGATGATGAATTATGGTTAGTAATTAGGAGATCATGTTTGGGATTGGATTGATTGGCACTATGAATGTTGGTTTTAATAATCTAAGTGAATAAATGTAATTATGATTTTCATACATGCGTGCGAATCTGAGGCCCTTATTTAGTAGGATTGGCAAGGTTTAGGATGTGAAGTCGTGGGTGGCTTCATATGGCATGTGGTGCATGATTAAGCTTCACGTATGAATTATTTGTTGTAATGTATTTTTATTGATGTTAAGCACGTTGATTGTTTGAGATTTTCATAAGTGTATGATGATCTAATGTTGTACGATGACCTAGGTAGAACTTGGCTTGATGATGTGATACACGTGGATAATTCGTATGATACTCTTGTATGTTAATTGTTATATATGATTAAATAATATTTCAATTAATATGTCACCAATGGGTCAAACAGGTCAACTAGGTCAAATGCGTCTTGCATATAAAACCTTGGGTCAATGTGTTTATTGAGCACCTAGGGTTGTTAAGTTTTCTATGTACATGTACTTATGTACTTATGTGTTATAGGTAACCTTTGAAGGGTTGTCTTTGCACCAATCACCAGTCTCCTTATTCATTATCTTAGCACACCATGTGAGTTCATGCCCCTCTATGTTTATAAACCTTCTTCTATGGGAGGTAGCATACTTGTACTCAAGCGCTATTTTATAATTATAAGTTATGTATGTTTTAAACATAGTGCATAATAGTTGAAAAGTCCTGACACTTTCTCATCATTAATAATGGTAACTAGCGGGAAATCTTGGGTAGTACTACTGGGTCTGATGAGCCCCACCTATGCGACTCGAGGTCAAATGGGTGAAATTTTGTCCTAAACACAAACATCATCACGACCTGGTAAGTCGTGACGGGAGGTAACAAAAGAAACACAGTCAGCTTCAATCATGAAATCTCTATGGTTATTACTTGTGAATATAGACTAACTATCTATTTTCAATGCATTCTTATGTTATACAAATGTTATTATTTACTTGAACACAAACTTATGAACTCACCAACCATTGTGTTGACATTTTTAGTATATGCTATTCTCAGGTCGTTAACTCTGCTTGCGATTAGGAGCACCGCACGGGTCCATCATGCATCCTAGAATCTATTTTAAACACGTAGTTATTGGTTTTATTTATGAGAGTTTTAGTATTTGGGTTGGCGCGTGTTTTGCCAAATGTGCATTTTTATACTTTGGGTTTGTTTTAATTACTAAAAGCATGGTTTTCTAGATTTGAACTCTATTCGGTTTTGTGTAAAATGTGGCATATAGTGTCGTTCTGAGTAAATAATGACTATGATCTTGGTTTGTTCACATGCCTCGCAATAAAACCCCGCACATGGATTGTAAGGGTGTGACAATAGTTCTCTCTAACTCTTCAATATTCTTTTGGTAGTTAGATTTAGCCTTTTTAAAATCAGATTTTAAGATATTTAAAGACTCAATATCAGATTTAATTCCCATATTGTGGTCCTTATACAATTTAACTTTTGCAACGCAAGCTAGAGTACAATGGTGTTCGTATACCTTGTTGTCATCAGTTCCAACCATCAATGCTTGTGCAGGAGTCACATCCCATACCATAAAGCTCCGGTAAACTTCTTGAGCTACAACAGTTGTATGTTGTTCAGTTGACTTCCCGGAAGCATTAGATGTAGTGGGATGTGTGGAAGCTTGAGAGGTTCCCAGATTTGATTTGAGAGCCTTGCATTCCCTACCAAAGTGACCAAGTTGGTAACAGTTGTAACATTTGGCCTTTGTCTTGTGAAATCCAAACTTGCTTTTAGTTGGGTTATGGGGAAACTGCCTTCGAGTTCTCTTGAAGAACTTTTTTGCCTTGTACGTAATAGAGCCATATGTTGGACATTGTCCTTGTATTCCACATCATCTAGGCTGAAACATTGTAGATCATCAAAGCAAAACTAAAAATCACTAGAATCCCCATTTCTTGAGACAAAGGCACAACTATTCTGGAAAGGACTCGACTAAGCCTGCTGAGACCTTGGAGTCTTAGGGAATATGATGTATGGCCTAGAAGAACATGCTGGTTACTGTGAGTAAGTCAGGTACTACTGAGGTTGGGGGGTCCTGAGCCTTTATCAACCATTAAAGCATTTCTAGCAGGAAGGCTTGAGGGTTTGCTCACCCAGTGGCATTTCTTGTTTTCCATCTATACACGGTATCCATCAAGGATGGCATATAGGTCACTCATGGTGAGGGAGTTCAGGTTTTCGGTCCTCTTGATAGAGACACAGTAGAACGTCCACTCATTTAGGAGTGCACTCATGAATATCTTGAGAGATCTCTCAATTCAAGAGATATTCCAACAGACTGAAGGGAGAGATAAGATCCATATACTGAAGTATTGATGCCTAAGGGTCTCTCCTAGAGTCATTTGTTGCTTCAGTGAATATAAGTGAAGTTTTCAAATTGTTACTTCAGTGAATCTTTCATATTGTCATTTGAGCTTGAGTACATTTGGGACAAGGCATCAAACAATTCTTTGACTGACTTGTAATGCTCAAAACCCACCATAATGGAGTTGGTTATAACAGTCATAACATTGCTATCAATTTCTGTAAGGCCCTGTTCCCGGGACGCTCACAACTGGTCAATCATTGCACATAAAGCATATAATTACATTTAACTTTCATAGAACATTGCAGCAGAACATCAAAACAACTTTACTTCATTATAAATGCTTTTGCAAGTTAATACAATCATTCATAGATAATATCATTATTCTTCATCATTCATTCATTCATTAACTTCCATTCATTCATGCATTCTTACTTTATTCATACGTTCATCATTACTTCTTTTCATTCCATCAAAACCATGAAATTTACCCCACCATCATGCATAAAGCGGGTACTGGGCCAGGGTCTATCATAGACCCCCCGTCATGGCGCACAACAGCTTGGCCATCGTACCTAAGGGTAAATTCAGGCGTACCATTGTCATGTGCTATACCTAGCGTCATGCAAAAAGCGGATACTTGGCCGAGGTCTATCATAGACCCCTCATCATGGCGCACAGCAACCTGGCCACAGTATCTAGGGTAAGCGACAAAGGTTCTATAAATTTGGTCGGTCATAAAGACTGACCCCGGTGTTCATCCTTCTGGGGTAGATTACCTGCACACCGTTGCACTAGCACCCTTCATTGGGCGTGTTCCCACATACAAGGCTTGCAAGACTTACTTTACTTTCCCTGGTTCATAATGTATGCATTCATTCATCATGTTCCTCTTTTCATTCTCTTCCACTTTAGGTTACATAATACTTTCATTTCATTCATTAACATTCAACGTAAAGCCATGGGAAAATAAACATACAATGTAAGGAACATCATCATACACAATCAACATCATCATACAGGGCATCTACATACATAACATACATCATACATACCATCATGCATAAGCATCAATCACACATCATAACATGCCTATCATAACATATATGCCCTCAAAAAGTCAATTTATATAGCCCCCGGGAATCTCCGAAGTCAAAGCCTAAATTTCACTTTTTCCCCAGAAAGTCAGAAAATTTTCGAAGTGTTCATCCGCAATTCCAATTTTGCTCATCCGCATTTGTTCATCCGCATTGACTTTGCTCATCCGCATATGTTCAATCGCATGAACTTATCCACATTTGTTCATCCGCATTGACTTTAACTCATCCACATTTGTCAATGCTCATCTGCATTAACTTCTTTTCATCCGGATTTGTTTAGTTGCATAACTTACTCATCCGCATTTGTTCACACTTAGACTTTCTCATCCGCATTGTTTACACTTAAACTTTCTCATCCGCATTTGTCAATGCTCATCCGCATTAACTGTTCGTTCGCATTTGTTGTTCAATCGCATGAACCTTCTCATCTGCATTGACTTTCCATCAGCAATGACTTTCCATCCGCATTTGTCAACACTTCAGCAGTTTGTTGTAAACATAGGCGTATGAACTACTGTTTGGGCGCATGAGCACCCTAGGGCACACTATTCATCAGATTCAGTCCTCAAATCTCATCTATCATGTTCTAAGCTTAAATCATGCATTCTAAGCCTTAGAAACACAACCATAACATCATCAACTCATGAACATAGTCCAACATCACATCATACCCGTAACATACACACATTCAAACATATGGGTATAAAACCTAGTTTTATATAAAACATACATTCATGCATTTCCAGCCCCAAAATCATTTAAAACATGTAAAAGAGGGGTTCTAAAACTCACCTTTGCAGCTCTTGAGTATGGCAACTTCCAAACTCATCTGTAATTGAATTCAACTGCCTAGAAACCCACTAAAAACACACACAACCGAACATACAAACACACATAAGCATACAACCGAGGCAAGGCTAGTTAAGAACACAAAAACCATGAATTCTTACCTTGAATTAGAATTTTCAGCGTGTTCTTCTTCAAGACCCGAGAGTTTTGCTGCACTTTCCCTTCTCTCTCTAGAAACTAGGATGAAAAAGGTGTGTAGGAGGTGATGGGCGGCCATCACCGTTTAAACCCACCTTTTCATACCTTTTGTCCTCTTTGACACTTTTTACCCTTCAACTTGTGTGAAATATCTTTTCTTTCTTTTTCTTCACTTTATTCTTCTTTCTTTGACTTTATAAATATAACTGGGTGTTATAATGTCTAGCTTTTTGCGTCTTCATCAGAGTAATCTTTTCTGGATTCTCTATCATAGCACCATTTCCACTTGGTGTTGCGACCTTTGGTTTGTAAGGACCATTCGTGATAGATTGACACATTTTTACGTCTTGGTATATGATGAAGCCTTCAATAGATCTACTCCATGATCTGAAGTTTTCAGGGGTGAAGATAGGTGCTTTAGTCATCGTCCCCATCTCATATTCATATTTTTGTTGAGGGACATTTTAAGTGTGATGAAAGAATGATTGAAGAAAAGGTTGATTTGGATGGTAAGATCTCATAATCAAGAGCCTAAGAAGCTCTGATACTAATTGTAGGGTTAGTATTGGTCACACAACACTAATGTTTTCTCTCAAACTCAATGAATCATACTCGGTTAGATGATGTGGAATCCTTCTAAGAGTTGAGAATAATATATTGAGTTATCAAAACACAAGAAGATATTTTTCAAGGTACTTGTATATATTACTTCTCAAGTCAAAGTATTACAAGACTCTTAAAAGCATATAACATTAGTTACAATGAGAAACTATATACACTACAACCAACAAGCGGATATATTTTGATACCAGCTACAAACCTATGACTAAAGAAAAATACTATATTGTTAAAGACAAGGTATCTTAGATAAATTATTTTCTAAGAGTTGGTAGTCATGACATGTCCATGACTTACATTTTTTCACCAACTGAAGGTAGTAACTGTATTAGCTGATAAAGAATAAACTGTGGAATAAAGTATGGTCAACTACATGTGAGTGGGAAAAGCACCATGCAGTATCTCAGAGATTTGCAGTGGAGTGTCAGAAGGTCCACACTTATGTCCACTGGTTCATAGTAGGTTCTTACGATGGTTAATTGGCTTCAAAACAAATTGTTCTTCCGAAGCCACTTATACTTCGGAAGAGGATAGTACTTCTGAGGCTCGAGACATTCTTCAGGCCTTCATACATCGGAAATCATTGTCTTGAATTCTTCTAAGTGTTTAACTTTCGGAAGAAAGAAGACTTTATATTCAGAAGCTGGAGTTCCTCCTCGGAAGTAATTTTAGACTTAACCTTCGGAAGATCAACATTTTCCTTTGGAAGTTGTTCATTGATTGCACCAAAATTGTCTAAGTGTTAGTTTTGGTTGCACTATCCTTTCTTGATCCAACAATATATATTATTGAAGATAATGAAAACCATCACTATCCAATCATATAATTCATAATTGATTTAATTTTTTAATTGTTTAACGTATATATGAGTAAAATTCAACTATATGTTTTTAGGTCATTATTTATTTTCTAAATTAAACTCCAAGGAACGACGAAGATGATGCAAAGACTTACATTTACGTAACTTGTATGAGTTAGATGTTCATAACTCTTAATTGTATAGTTGGTAACACGTACTTACATATACCTAACCCTTACATATATGTATCTCTTAGTTATAAACTTTGTAATATGTACTTAAATATATGTAACACCTAGTTTTTATAGTTTTCATTTATAATATAGTTTTCAAGGGATCTCTCCATATATATATAGGGGAGAGATCAAATGAAAATCATATCTATAAAAAAAACCATGAAAACCACCACTTCCCAATCTCATAATTTATAATTAATTAGACATTTTTATTGTTTAAAGTATATTTGAGTAAAATTCAACTTTATTTTTTGAGTTCATTATAAATTATTTAGTTTAACCCCCTAGGAATGACAATGATGACGAAACAACTACGTATATGTAACTTGTATGAGTTATATGTACGTAAATTTTAGTTGTACACTTCTTAACACGTATATACATATACAAAACCCCTATATATATGTAATTATTAGTTGTATACTTTGTAACGTGTACTTACATATATGTAACTCTTAGTTTTTATAGTTTTTATTTATAACATGGTTTTCAAAGGCACCCTCCCCTATATATATATATATACATACATATATATATATATATATTATATATATATATATATTATATATATATATATATATATATATGCATGTATATATACTTATATATACATGTTCATCCAAGGATCGTAATCAGGATTATTAGTGTTAATGAAA
Organism: Flaveria trinervia; assembly: GCA_025506515.1. Taxonomy (NCBI): domain Eukaryota; kingdom Viridiplantae; phylum Streptophyta; class Magnoliopsida; order Asterales; family Asteraceae; genus Flaveria; species Flaveria trinervia. The sequence goes on along the minus strand of CM046442.1, from coordinate 99,371,817 downwards.
ATCAAGTTCATGTTTGCGGAATCAACATTAACCTGGTTTAATTGTTTGATTCATGAATAATAATGAATGATTACGACAAACAAAATTATAAGAACACAATTAATGAGAAGACAAGAATTAATTCAAACATATTTCATTAAACTGATTGGTGATTACAGATGAATTAATAATCAATGCGAATAACAATAAAAGCTATGATTGTGTTGATGTTAATGTGATGGCAGTTAGGGTTTATGTTTGTGTGAATTGATGTGATGTTTCTGTTGATCGTCTAATGTTTGTCTTTGTCTCTTATGTATGTATTTTATGTGAAACCTAGGATCCATATTTACAGGCATTTATGTGTCTTTTAAGGAAACACTAGATCTTTTGGCATTTGCATAATTATCTTGTTGACAAGTTGACTTCTTGAGTTGTAACCCTTGTATTATTCAAATACAAGTTTTTGGACTCCGTAGTTACATAGTCTTCGATAGATGTTTGTTCTTCCGCATGAATCTTGTTCTTCTGAAGGTACGTTGTTCTTCCGATGCTCTCTGGTTCTTCCAAAGGTGTATGTCTTCTAAAGGTGTTTGTTTTTCCGAATATATCATGTCGTTCCGCAGAACATATTCGGATGATTGGATTTGTAAGAAACATATCTACGGAAGAACAAAAATGTTCATACATAGTTGTTTTTTACACTTAGTCAATTTCACAAATTGACCAAATATAATGTTTTACCTGCAAACATATATTAATCAACACAAATAAGAGTTAACCTATATACATAATGCATACATCAAAATAATGAATTAAAATCATTCATTACAAGTATTGATTGAAGTTCTAAACCTATACAAAATGATTTAGACCTATTGTTCCTAGATCTAACAATACTTCCCCTTAGGCTTAGACACTTGTAATCAGCTCTTCAAAATTGAAAGTTCCCTCATTCTTCACACCATCTTTTGTTGAAATAAAATATTGCATCCTTTTGATCATGGTATTTGTACTTGATCTCCACTCTGCATAGCCTTTGAAGTTGTGATTCTCGAATCACAATCAGGAATTATTAGTGTTAATTTTTTTGAGTCAAGTCAATGTTTACACAATCAACATTAACTTCGTTTAATTGTTAATAAATTCAGTATCAACAATAATGATTAATGATAAAGACGAACACAATAAGAAAATCACAATTAATAATCAAACAAAATAAAATATTAATTCAAATGTATTTCATTAAAACATGTTAATGATTACAGATGACTAAAGAATGAATGAAATTAAATTGGTTTGAATGTATTGATGTTGATGTGATGGCTTCTAGGGTTTATGTCTGTGTGATTTGATGTTTGGTAGTTTGTGATCGTGTGTCACCTTGTTGTCGTCACCGTTCTTTGGATGTGAAACCTAGGATCCATATTATAGACTCCTATGTTTCTGTTAAAGAACACCGGATCTCTTGGGATTCGCACAGCTGTCATGTTGACTTGTTGACTTTTAACACTTGTATTATTAAATGAAAGTGTTTGAACTCCGCTGGAATATGGTCTTCCGTAGATGTTTGTTCTTCCAAAGGTTTCTTGTTCTTCTGAAGGTACTTTTTTCATCCGATGGTACTTTGTTCTTCCAAAGGTACTTTGTTCTTCCGAAGGTATCTTGATCTTCCGCACGAGTCTTCATTTGAAGTCTTATTCACTTGCATTCCAGGTGATTGTTTATCCGCATATGATCTTCGAATGCTAGTTACTTGTAAGATACATATCTACGTAAGAACAAAATGTTCATCCGTAGATGTTTCTTACACTTAGTCAACTTCAGTAATTGACCAATTATTATGTTTATATATGCAATCATACACAGATCAATACACACATGGCTTAACCTATATATAATGCACACATCATAATAATGAATTACAATTGTTCATTAAAAACATTGATTAAAGTTCTAAGCCTATACAAAATGATCTAGTCCTATGTTCCAAGATCAAAAAATACTCCCCCTTAGGATTAGATTCTTCTAAGCAGCCCTTCAACACTCACAACTCTTTCACTCTTGAAACCATCTTCTTGTTAAATATGATACAACATCCTTTTGATCATCATATTTGTACTTGATCTCCATTCTGCATATCTTCTTAATTGTGTCAAAGCTTAATCCTAGACTGTTTTCTTCTATTGTCAGAGTTTCCACAACACTTTGATTGTTGACTATTTGTAGCTCATCTTGTTCGGACATTCTTAGCTCAGTTGCTTCCATGATAACAGTTCCTTTCAACATCCCAGCCTCATATCTTCTTCTTTTATATGCTTTTGTATGTAGTTTGTCAATGACTTGTATGATATGTTGTTAGGATATGGTATTTGAACGAAACACCAACTGATTAACGTGTTAAACCAAACCAAATAGTGCGGAATCCTATTTGATTGGCGATCCAATCAGTGAGAACGCACGTAGACACAATAAGGTATTGAATCTAATGTCAAGAATCGATTAGGAATCGATCTATAGCGTTCTATGAACTTGGAGTACGAACGTAGATGCTTCTGGATGGCTAGAGTACGTCTGGAGTCGAAGTGGATCGAATGTTTTTCTATTGTTCTCAATTGTTATGTTTTTCCATGAATTATGTGGTATTTATAGGATAGGGTTGCTCATTTGGACGTTTGAACCATGAGGTTGGTTCATTCGTGCGATTGAGCCATGCGGTTGATCCATTCGCACGACTGAATGTTCAGTCGTGCGACTGAGTTAGTCGCATGAAGCTGTTCAGGCGTATGGACTATTTAGGCGTATGGACTATTTAGGCGCATGGACACTCAGTCGCATGGCCATTTGGACGCATGACCACTGTTTGGGCGCATGGTCCAGTCGGACGCATGTGAACTTCACTTAACCAAAGTTTGAATGTATTCTTATTATAACATTATGTATATCAATTCAAACAATCACAAACCTATATAATCTAGTCAATTAGCATTACTTAACTCATTAATGAAATATTAAACATTATAAATCACAACCAAACATTATCCTTTCATTAAGTACCCAATATTACAAAAATGCAAGACATTCAAGACATACTACATTGAGATCAAGATCTTGGTACATAAGTGTATCAACATATGTAAATACAGGCAGAGATCATTTTGAGCTTTATCATTTTTGAGTTTCGAAAGAACTTGTCATGTAGATATGAAATGTAGCTTGGGTGCAGAAGCTTTATTTCAATTGGATCAAACAGACTTATGCTTTTAGCTTTCTTCTTTTCTTCATTTCTCATAAGAACCAGTTCTTAAGACTTTTCCACATATCCCCACTAAGTTATGGGGAGAGTGTATTGATTCCCTTTAATGAATTTAATTGCTGTTGATTTTATGTTAGAGTAACCAGCCCTCTTCAAGAATTCATCATCAACAAGAGTAGAGGAGTTGGTGTTTGATCTTATTTTCCCTTGAAGTCTTTTCTTGTGCTCTACATCTTCTCTTTTTGCTTCCTTGAAAACATCATCCTTGAACTTAGTTTTAAGCTTTCCTACCAACACAGAGAGATCTCTTCCTTTTGGGCTTATTGGGTAGTTCGAGATGAACAGGCTTTATAAGTCTTTGATGTCAGCATTAGTCAAATCAATGATTGATTCAAGTAGGTGGTAGTATTCAATTCTATCAGATACTCTTTTGATAATAGCACAATCCCACTTTGAGTCATATTTCCAGGCCATAATCATGTTTTCTTGAGCAATAGAGGGGGTTGTGAGATGATCAAACAACTAGATTAGAGAAGATTTTTCATTAGTGATCTCTTTCATAGTTATGCCTAGATGCCACACTTTTGAGGGATAGCTGCCCTAGTCTCTCTTATTAGCTCATCTTTCCCTTTGTGCTAATCTTTAGATACAACAGTTATAGGATCGGTAGGGTGTTTTCTTTGTTGCTTAGCAGCAAAATTTGGAGCTTCTATCCTGAATCTCACTTGAGTATCAAGCTCAACAGCCATCACATGACCCATCATCCTTCTTAGCTCACCAACTATCATTACCTTAAGCTTATAGCTTTTGTAGTTATGACCCTGTAACCAACATATCATGTTGTATTTGGAGAGCTTTGCTGTATCATAGTGACCTAACTCCTTGATTTTCTGAATTGGTGAAAGGTTGTGATAGTTTCATAGTTGTAGTTTGGAATCATGGAACTAGCTAGCTCGAATTCCTTTAGAATGTTCTTTATCTCATTCATGTTTAGCCTTTACACTAAGTCATATGGGAATCCATGATTGATTAAGGTCATAAACATTGAAGATTCTAGCCTTTCTTTAAGTATGTCTTTAGTGGTCAGTAGGTCATCAGCCTTTTCTTCTCTCTAATCTGTGGCAAGTTCATTGTTTATCAGCTTATTCCATTCAGCATCACTCTCAGCTTCATCATGAGTAACTGGCTTTGATGTTGAAACGTCCACCGAAGGAGTGTGCTCTGAAGATGTATGCCTTGAACTTTTAGGTGAATCTTTAACCTTGATTACCATTTTCTTTGCAGAACCCAAGTACTTCCTCTTCCTCGAGTACATAATAAGTTGCTTAGAAGTCTCTACTGGTTCTTTTGGTTGTTTTGATCTAGTGGTAGCCTTTGATTCCAAGGCACTTATTTTCATCTTCATCCCATCAATCTCTTCATCCTTTCTTTGCAGCTGAGCATATTTTCTTGTAAAGTCTTGTTAGCTTCGTTGCTCTCCAACACAAGCTTTTCTATTTCAGCATTCTAATCTGCATTTGACTCTTTTTGTTTTCTTGTATATTTTCTCTTAACCTTTTCATATTTGATTCCTGCTTCATAAGCTAATCATCCTTTTCTTTAATCATCCTCTTCAACTCCTGAAATCTTGGTTTTCTATTTTTTTGACTTGACAACAAGCTTGTTGTATTCAGCCACCAAATAGCTTTTGCTTACAGGGATGTCATCTTCACATAACTCATCTTTGTGATAGGCAATTACATCCACATAGTTTTCCCCTTTTTCCCTTTCTTGTTTTTGATAAGCAATCTCACTATTATCTTTAGTATGAGCACCCTTGCTGAGCTAGAGCATGCCACTTCAGCTTGAATAGGTTTATCTTGACGAGGTTGTTGCTCAAGATTTATGCTAGGCACTAAAGGTTCAGTTTGATTGGAAGTAACTGGATTTTGAGAGTTAGAGTGTGAGAATGGGATGATGTTGGCTTGACAAGTCAACTCAATCTCACATACGTGAACTGATTTTAGAGACTGAGTGACAATGATGGGTTTACTACGCACACTCTCACATGATTGATAAAGAAGTGGAGAGATTGGCTAAGTGTTTTGACTGGCTGGAGAGTAATGTTGAAGTGATTGATGATGTTGATTGGGTGATATGGGTAGGGTGTTTTGACTGCCTGGAGAGTGATGTTGAGGTGATTGATGATGCTGGTTGGGTGATATGGGCAAGGTGTTTTGACTGGTTGGGTTGAGGTGATTGATAGGGTGAATTGGAGGCTACCATAGAGTTACTACTTGAACTTCCTTGCTGGTCTTCCCACACTAGTTCTTGGAATGTTGGCATTGGCATCCACCACATGAGCAAACATGGGCATGTCTCCCACTGATCTTGTTCAAAACTAATCTACCAAATGTGCTTGCAGAAACACATCTCCATCTTTTTCTATTCTAGGTATGTCACCATTGATGATCAGTTAAAGAAACCTTGGGAACATGAACATTTTGTCATCCTTTTGCACTTTGATGTGGTCACATAGACAATTGAAGATGTACTTGGAGTAGTTGTATTTTCTTCCCTCAAAGATACCAATGATCCTAGCATAAATGTGCCTTGAAAATCTGTCAAGCCTAGATTTCCTGTTAGAGATGCACTTTTAGATAAGTGTGACATAGAAATCTATATGGCTTGCAAAGTCTTCCTTTCTTGATCTCCCCATTTTCAAAGTCACCATCATACCCATTAGGTAGAATACTTTCTCTATGTATTCATTTTCAAACACATCAGGGTGACCAGCTTGTAGTTCTCCCAACTCTAGAACCCTCCATATGGTCTGTTCATCCATTTACAATCTTTGATTCTTCACTTCCGCCAGAATAACTTCTCCATCTTCTTCTATTCGGGCGGAGTTCCAAAAATCATTTACTGGTGATTGATGTATCACCGGTTCCACTGATAAGGCATACAACAGCCTAGATCTTCTAAGATAGCGGTTGATGTCTCGACATCCTTCTGAAACAGGATCGTCAGGGTTTAAGAATACACACAGATTGTGCTATCTTGCAAATCGATTAGCAATCTGTTCATAAGAATAAAGAAGATTATGTTAGAATCAACATTATAAAATAAGAATGCGAACAATTGTAAGAATAACCAAGAATCAAATAGTTCGTTATTGATCATTATGACATGTTTTACCTTGAACACAATGATTTGAGATCAAGATTATGTGTTTGTTTGATGTTTTGATTCGGTGATTTGAATATTTTGAGAAAGGGGGGACAATTTGTTGAGTGCGATATTCTAGGTATGAAAAAGTGTTCTCAAAAAGTGAATAATGAATATTGAAGTCAAAGGACATCATTTATACTCTCTCAGACACATTAATTTCATTTATTTAATAATGTGGGACCCTCTATACAATTTAACTTATCCGTAGTTTTTAGTTCTTCCGGAGATCATCTACGGATTTCGTATATCATCTGCGGATGACTTAAAAACTTCTGCTGATGAAACATAACTTAAATTTTCATAGGTTACCAAACTATGAAATTAGATTATACTTTTGAGTATTGGCTCATTCATCTGTAGTTTGCCAATCTACGGATGAACAAATTTAATTAAGTTTTCACATTATAGCTTCTGCTGATGTTAAATGCACTATAGCTTCTGCTGATGCTAAATGCACTATAGCTTCTACTGATGTTAAATGCATTGTAGCTTCTGTAGATGCTGAATGCATTGTAGCTTCTGCTGATGCTTGAAATGCACTGTAGCTTCTACTCATGCTTGAGATGCACTGTTTGAAACTTATTTTACTGTATGGTCCTAATAAACTGCTTAGAACCATTTATTGCTATTAGACCTAGTTGGCTTTCTGTTCATGACAAATGTGCACAAGATTGTTTAAATTTTAAAAACTTAATGTATCCATAAGCCAAGGTAGTGCTCCCAATTCCTTCATATTGACAATTCATTTGACAATTTTGTTGTAAATTATTTTCATGATTCTACTCCCCATAAATTTGTGATTAATGATGAGAGAATGCATTTATCATATATTTCTTAGAAGAATATCATGAAAGACACATGTCTGTCCAAATAGAAAGAAATTTAACTAAACAAAATTAAAATGAGGACTATGTACAAGCATATATTCACATAGAATAGGATTATACTATAATACTAAGCATCTTCCTGAAGAGTTAATTTATTGAAATGATACCTGATCTTAGTTCTGATTGCAAGTATGTTAGTCATCTTAAACCCATGCTAGAGTATTATATAAGCTAAGCATGTTGTTTATCATGTTTTCATGTTTATTACAGAGATCCTGTTATGGGCTTCACACTCAAATTCACTCAGAGTTTGTCCTCCCTTGTGAGTCAAATCATCACTTTTTCATACTTAGAAACCATGTACTTTAAATTATAATTTCTATCTTGAGATGCATTGGACATGTCATTAATGCATTAATGAAAAAGCTCTAGAACTAATATACAGTTGATCATAGAGGATTCTTTTGAGAGCATAGATAAGATCATTATCAAGTCACCAGGTCTTTACTCATGTAAAACAGAGGTGCCTTTAACCCAAGTCTTTGTTTACACAAAACAGATGGATGATGAGGATCATGATCTTTTCACCAGTTAGTTACAAATGTAAACCATGGTGATCATACACCCAGGTCTTTGTTTACACAAAACAGAGGAGTAAGATTTTCAAAGATAGATATTATAAGTGTCGGTACATACTGTGCTTAGATGAGTGATTTGCTCATATCAGAATAAGACTCACTTTCTGTAACCTCAAATGAAGTTTCCCACAAACAATTAGTTTGCATTATGTTTGGCATGCACTAAGTGTAGTTTCCACTCAAGCTGAACCTACTCACATATCAAGTAACAAGATCAGATCTTAATGATATTTAAGAATTCAGGTAGAAGCAAAGGCATAGTATACTATCATTTCCCAAACATATGTCATGCTGAAATATAATACAACTTTTTTAAAAGAATCTAAAAGGACAAACATATGCTTTTCTTTGTTTGTTCATAGTGATTAATCTAAGTTAATCATGCCCAAAGACTCATTTACAAAATTAAATCTAATTGAATCAAAGGATTTAATGAATAAATTAGCAAGCTGATTTGTTGTATCCATATTGACTAACTTGATCAAACCTTTTTCTAAGCAACCTCTAACTAAATGGTATCTTATTTGAATATGCTTTGTTTTACTATATTGCAAAGGATTAGCAGTTATAAACATAGCAGCTAAATTGTCAATGTAAATTTGAGTCTGAAGAAAATCATAACCATAATCAAGCAATTTGTCTTGCAACCAAAGGACTTCAAAGCAACCAGTTGAAGCAGCTATGTACTCAGCCTCAACTATGGATACACATACATTTGTTTGCTTCTTCAATACCATGAAACTAGTCTTGGTCCAATGAATTGACATCCACCAGTTATGGATTTTCTATTACTGTTGCATCCACCGTAGTCATTATATGAGTATGAGTAGAGAGTGAAATCACAGTATTTTGGATACCAAAGACCAAGTCCTAGTTTTCCTTTGAGATATTTGAAGATTCTTTTCACAACATTCAAATGAGACTCTTTTGGATCTGATTGGTACGTAGCACAAACACACAGAGCTAACATAATGTCAGGTCTACTAGCTGCATAAGTGATCCTATCATTGATCTATATAATCTTTGATCAATAGTTTTTTCCTATAGGATCATGTACAATCTTTTCTATTGTTAAGGCTGGTGTTTTGCATGAACATGCATTAGCAAGGTTGTACTTCTTCAATATTTGATGTATGTCTTTTTCTTGATTGATGAATATCCTATCTTCTCATGAACTTGTAGACCAAGAAAGAAAGTTAATTCTCCCATTGAACTCATCTGAAACTCTGATTTCATCAATTCTTCAAAGCATACACACAATCTCTTGTTAGTTGATCCAAACATAATGTCATCAACATAAATTTGAACAACTAAGAGATCTTAGTGTTTTTGTTTGAGAAAGAGAGTCTGATCAATAGTTCCCCTTTGTATCCACGCTTGAGCAAGAAAGATGATAGTGTTTCATACCACTTCCTTGGTGCAAACCATACAAAGTTTTATCAAGTTTGTATACCCTGTGTGGATAGTGAGGATTTTCAAATCCAGGAGGCTGTGATACATAAACTTATTCATCAATTTTCCCATATAGGAAGGCACACTTGACATCCATTTGATAAACAGTGAACTTCTTATATGATGCATATGCTAGGAATACTCTTTTGGCTTCAATTCTTGCAACTGGTGCTAAAACTTCATCATAGTCTATGCATACTTCTTGTGTGTATCCTTGTGCAATCAACCTTGCTTTGTTTCTTACAATTACACCTCTATCATCTAGTTTAATTTGAAGAGCCATCTAGTTCCAATTGGATGTTGGCCTTCAGGTAAATCAACTAGAGTCCACACTATTTTATTTCTAAATTATTGAAGCTCTTTTTGCATAGCTTCAATCCAGCTCTTGTCCTTTAGAGCAGCTGCGATGTTTGGAGGAACCACTTGTGAAAGAAAACAAGTGAAAAGATAGATGTTGGCAGTTCCACTTTGGGTTCTTGTAGTTCTTTGGGCAGGATCTCCAATGATTTTGTTGACTGGATGAGTCTTATGGATTCTTGTTGATGGAGTTGATTGAATTGAAATAGATGATTCCAAGTTAGTCATATCCGTTGTTGCACACTCATCCAATCCAGATTATGAATTTAAGAAGTAGTCAAAGTGTTCTTCTTGTACATTATTAGGTATTGAGAGGTCTTCCTTAGTTTGGACATCAGGAGAATAATTAATGTCTTCCGTAGGAATTTCTCCTGAAGCATTATGTTATTCCGTATGAGTTACAACTTCTCCGGAAACATTTTGTTCATCCGTAAGAGTTACATGTACTTCTCTGAAGCGTTTTCTTCATCCATAGGAGTTACACGAACTTCTCCGGATAGGATATGAGGAATTGATGAATCATTTCCAATGGTTGTTGTATCTTCTTGGGAGTCTGGAATAGTTTATTATAAATTATTCATATCTCCAGATACATAATGTAATCTGTTGATATAGAGTTAGTAGTTGTTGATGAAGTGTTTTTCATTGGAGGATTAGCAGATAATGATACTTCATTCTAATTTGGGGGAACAAATGGATAGCATATATCATCAGATCCTGCATAATTCAAATAACCAAAGTTAAATGACACTGTTAAAGCATCTATATCAAATAGCTATGATGTTCCTTTAACTGATTTAGTAAATACAGATTCATCAAAAGATACATTGGGAGTTTCTTCCACAATGTTATGTTGTGGAATGTAGATCCTATAAGATTTAGATGTTTAAGAATTTCCAACAATGAAACCATCATTGGTTTTTTCTAAAAATTTTCCCAACTGTTTTTTATGTTTAAAACAAATACATGACACCCAAAAGCTCTAAGATATCCTATATAGGGTTTTCTTTTAAATAAAAGCACATTAGGTGTTTTGTTATGTTCTTTGACAATCAATTTTCTATTTTGAACATTTGTTGTATTCACTGCCTTAACCCCCAAAAGGTGATAGGCAGTTCTGAATCAGCTAGCATTGTTCTAGCTGCTTCAATAAGTGTTTTGTTTCTTGTTTCAGCCACTCTATTCTAGTGTGGAGTTCTTGGTGTTGGACCCTGAAAGGATCATACATCTCAATTCAAGTGGTGGATGGTTGCTCTGCTGGAATCCCTCATGTCCAAGAACAAATGCGGATCAAGACAAGTATCTGCTGAATAAGAAAAAAATACAAGTGTTGGTCATCCGCATTTGTCAATGCGGACGACAAGTTAATAAATGCGGATATACATTTGTTCATCCGCATTGACCAATGCAGATTACCAAAGAAATGCGGACAAGTGTTTTGTTCATCCGCATTTATCAATGCGGATGACCAAACTTCAATGCGGTTGAAGAAATGCTGATGAAGTCAACTCATCCGCATTTGACAATGCGGATGATCAACAGCCAATGCTGATGAAGACTTAGACTAGCTTTAGTAAGGGTAGTTTAGTCTTTTGTAATGGCAACGTGTCTGCCTATAAATAGAATAGTATACCACATACATGGGGTAACTTTTGTCTGTAATTTGATTTGATTCTTAGTTCCTAGAATATTCTGTTTGCATTGAATGTTCTTGTAATCAATCAATCAAAGTATTCAATATATACAAACATATTTATGAGTATCATGTGTATTCAATGTTTATTGATTGTCTGATTCCGCCTCTCAATCTTTGACTTAATCACTATATTCGGTCCTTATTGATTCACATCAACTGAGATTATCATTCTCAAATCTTATCTAGTCAATTGGTATCAAAGCCACGGCTCTCAGTTCTTACTCAGATCTGCACAGATCTGGTCTGAACCCGATAGATCTGGTGATTGAGTAGCTGAACAGAGTATTATACATCTCTAATCAGTTTACACACCAAATACTACCTGAAATACTCATCAATAGCCCCTCATTCAACCAATCAGTCGAACACAGAACATCATACAGACTACAAGTCCGACAACCTACAACAATACAAAGACACTCCTGATTACAGACATCATAGTCATCAGATCTGAATCTACTGGACGTTTTTAATGATTATTTGGACTAAACCCACTGAATAGACTTAAAAACTCACTAATCCATACTAAAAATCAACTGATAAAATGAATTCTCACAGTTATTCAGAACTTGGGCATACCCCAAAACCACCAATGTTGAAACATAAATCTGAGTTCAAACAATGGAAAATAAGATTTATGAATTATATTACACGTGCAGATCCTGACTACTGGATTTTGATATGTAAAGGTCCCCACATCCCAATAACACTGTCAGCTGATCAGGCAGCTCTCTACAGAACAACCAGGATTCCCATTGAAGATCTTACTCTAGATGATGACGATTATAAGAAGATCAAGATTGACCTTAAAGCATATTCCATCCTCACTCAAGCACTTAAGATGGATGTGCTTAAAAGGCTGGAGAAGTATGGAACTGCAAAAGCAATTTGGGATGCTTTGCAAATTATGTGTGAAGGAAGTAGTGAGGTTGCTAAAATCAACCGAGACAAACTGATTAATCAGTATGAAACCTTCCATCATTTCAAAGGGGAATCAATTTCTAAACAATTTCACAGATTCATGCAGTTAGTAAATGATTTGGAGATAATGGGAGTGACTTACAAATCAAAAGACCTCAACAAGAAAATGTTACATAGTCTTCCAGAGCATTGGAAACAAAACGTAACAATGCTGAAAAATACTCTTGATTTGGAGAGTACCACTCTTGACATAATGATTGCAAAAACTGAAGCACTGGAACTTGATGAAAGAAGCAGGAATCTTGGAGGACCAAAAGTTGTTGAAGCTTATAAGTTTCCATCTGAAACTCATTCTGTTGAGAATGCCTTCATCACTGAAGAGGATGACTTTCTGTCATCTGGAGATCAACACAAAACCACTGGATTCTTTGCAGCACACTCAATTAACAGACCATCAGCATCAGCATCAGCATCAACATCAACCAATCAATCAACAGGATTCTCTTCTGTCTCTACCAACCCTACTGATGATCAAAAAACAGAAGAACAGAAGGCTACATATAATGCCTTTGTAGCAAGTTTTGAGGCATATTTGGGAGGAAGACTGACTTCTGCACATCTAATCCAAGAAGATCTGGAGGAAATGGATCCAGATGATGTAGAAGAGACGGATTTACAATGGCAAATGGCTATGATTGCCATGAGAGCTAAAAAGTTTTTCAGGAAAGGCAAAAAACTCAGCCTGAATGAAAATACTAAGCTCGGATACGACAAATCCAAAGTCAAATGCTTCAATTGTGGAATGCTCGGGCACTTCTCTAGGGAATGTAATGCTCCAAGAAGAAACAACAATAATCCATGACATTCTCAGAGTCAGTCATCATATCAACCGTCTTCAAGCATTCCCTCCCTCAATCATCAGCAACAATATCATCATCAACAACAACAATCTTCTCAAGCTCAACCTCAACTCGCCAATCAAGCTTTTGGGAGCAACCAACCTTCAGCAAATGCAATTGTGATCAGACAAGACGGAGTGTGTGACTGGAGCATGTATGCTGAGGAGGTCAAGCCACAATTCCAGAACCATGCACTGATGGCACACATTAATGATGGACCATCCCCCATGCCATCTGAGGTAAAATCCAATCTTTGTTCTAATAAGTGCATAAATGAACTTCAAGGTTATAGAGAGCATAACCACAAATTGGCTAAGAAAATAAAAGAGGAGAAAGTAAAGTCAGAGATGATGAAGAGAGAAATAAAAAGTTTTGAAATTAAAATTAAATCTCTCATCTCTGACATAGAAAAACTTCATGGTCAGAAGTATTCTTTTGCACCTGAGAATGAGCTATTATCTGAAAAATTAGCTCAATCTAAAGCTGAACAAGCCCTTACTGAAATGAAACTTGAAAAGTTTCAATAATCTTCACTAAAGCTGCAAGAGATGCTGGATTCTCAAAAGGATCCAAAGGACATGTCAGGGATTGGGTATAATTCATGTCCTCCACCATACAATGACAACTATACTGTCATGCCTGAATCTGTCACACTCAAAAATCAAACTGAACCTAACACTATTAAGACCCACACGATAGTAAAACAAATCACAAATCCTCAAAATGAACCAAGTGTTTACATTGAAACTAGTGAGGATAAAATCAAGTTAGGTCACCCAATAAAAATAAAAGAGTGTTCAGACAAGACAGGAAGTGTTGTCAAACCAGTCAGCCCCATTAAAGCTATTGTTCCATTCATAAAATTCATACCTGCTATAGCTAATGGGAAAAAGAAGTTTGTGCAAAAGATTAAACCCTTTGCTGAAAGTAGTTCTGATAATGAGATCAATACTCATCAAAATTCAAGCATATCAGATGAAGGTTCATCAAAAGGAAATAACAAAAAATCTCTGAGTTCAAAATCACACAGTCAACCTAATCCTCAAACATCAAAATCAAGAAATGGAGTAGGATTTGACATATGCAATAAAGATCATGTTGAACAGTTTGAGAAAGAGCAACAGAAAAGGATGAGGAAACGAAAACAACCTCAAAAGACAATCAAATTCAGTGCAGTAAAGCAGACTGCACAAAAGGCTGAATTTGATTCTTCTTCGGCAAAAAAAATGATACTAAGTTGAAAAAGGGGAAATCAACTGAGTCAAGACCAGTAAAATCTAAGAAAATTAACAAGCATATGTATTGTGACATATGTGATATGTTTAACCACAAAACAGAGGAGTGCTTTTTCAATCAATATTGCTCCATCTATGACATGAACAATCATTCAACAAAAACATGTTATTTCAACAAATATTGTTCAGTCTGTGACTTAAACAATCACAATACAAATGACTGTTATTACAAGCAATCGAGAGTGAGAATTCCTCAAAACAAGCCTATCTCACCAACATCATCTAACAAAACAACTGTTAAGAGTCACATTTATAATAACAAATCAAGGACGTATAAACCAACAAAGGATGAAAATATGAAAGACTCAGGTAAAAATCAAAGAAACAAATATATCAATAACAAACAAAAATTTGATTTTTCCAACTCAAAGTCAACAGTTGATATAAAAAACAAGTCAATTTTCTCAAAAGAAACAAAGATCAATGATTTCATAATTTTTCTGATTTCTCAAATGATGGTGATGAAATAGCTCATTCATATTCTCACAGAAAATCTCAAAGACCACCTCTAATTAGG
This sequence comes from Flaveria trinervia, assembly GCA_025506515.1. NCBI lineage: Eukaryota > Viridiplantae > Streptophyta > Magnoliopsida > Asterales > Asteraceae > Flaveria > Flaveria trinervia. Next base: position 99,356,770 of record CM046442.1, on the reverse strand, counting down.
TCACAGGTTAGAGGAAAACTTCAAGAGGTCACCATTATGCATAGAAACGGGAAACCCAAGACCGTGGTGGCTTGGGTTCCATATTCTAACTAGTTCTTTTTGTGCTTGTAGGGTCATCCATATAGGTCTAATAGCCTATGATATGTGGACAGTGGATGCTCCCGACACATGACTGGAGATCGTTCCCTCCTTCATGATTTCAAGCAAATTAAAGGAACATCTGTGGCATTTGGAGGAGATTCACAAGGTGGTAGGATTACAGGAGAAGGATCTGTGACAAACGGGATGCTCAGCTTTGATAAAGTGAATTATTGTGAACAACCCAATTTCAATCTTCTAAGCGTGTCTCAGATCTGCGACAAGAGATATTCGACTCACTTTACCGACACCAACTGTTATATTCTAAGTCAGGATTTCATATCCCTGAAGAATGGGTTGTATTAAAGACTCTGAGAAAGAATAATACTTATGTCTTAAACCTTAATTCTACTGCACTAACAGAAGAAACATGTCTCTTGTCAAAAGCATCATTTGATGAATCACAGCTTTGGCACTGACGTTTGGGGCACACAAATTTCAAAAACATGAACAGATTAGTAAAAGGAAACCATGTCATCGAATTGCCTCAAAAAGAATTTCATTTTATTGATCACTGTTCAGCATGCCTCAAAGGAAAACAACATAAATCTTCACATAAACTAAAACTTGTGAACTCAAACAATACTCCATTGAAACTACTTCATATGGATCTGTTTGGCCCAACACATGTCATGAGTATGGGAAAGAAACAATATTGTTTGGTTATCATTGATGACTTTTCACGATTCACATGGGTTTTCTTCCTACTTCATAAAAATAAAGCATCCTCAATAATCAAAGAGTTTATCACTAAAATTGAGAACCAACATGACTATAAGGTCAAAAGCATAAGAAGTGATAATGGGACAGAATTTAAAAATGAAGACATGAGCTTATTTTGCACAATTAAAGGCATAGCTCATCAATTTAGTGCGGCTAGAACTCCTCAACAAAATGGGGTAGCTGAAAGGAGAAATAGAACACTAATCGAAGAAGCAAGAACTATGCTAGCTGATGCTAAATTGTCAATAACCTTTTGGGCAGAGGCAGTTAACACATCATGCTTTGTACAAAATCGAACAATGATTGTCAAAGAAAGAAACATGACTCCATATGAACTGCTGTTTCAAAGAAAATCATTTATTGGATTTCTTAAGTCATTTGGTAGTCCAGTCTCAATATTAAATACCCGTGACCATTTGGGAAAATTTTCAGCTAAGTCTGATGAAGGATTATTTGTAGGTTATTCTTATGTGTCAAAGGCTTACAGAGTGTTTAATCCTCGATTAAAAATTGTTGATGAATCAACTAATGTTCAATTTAAGGAACATTCATTTCCCAAATCTACAAATGGTCCCGATTGGTTATTTGATATTGACTCTTTTACAAAATCTTTTGATCAATTTTATTTGTCTGATGCAGGTAACCTACTTTCGCTAGTTCATCTTCAAGCATAGAAAGGAGAATTGACTTTCCATTAATTCCTCCTACTCACACTGAAGAACCAAATGAAGATGTACCTCTGCAAGCTGACCCCATCAGACAATCAACCACAAATCAAATCATTTCAAATGCAGGAGGACCCAGCTTGTTACCATCTAATTCAGAAGATCAATCTATAGCAATTAGAAATGAAAAACAAGTGTTGCCTTCAGCTGAAGTGGAAAGAAGATCAAATGATAGATACAATGAAAGTGCTGCTAATGCTGAAGCAGACACTGAGACAGGGTCTGACAACCTTCATAATTCTCCAACAGTTTAAAGTGATGATGCCTCTGACCATAATGAACTGAATGTCTCCAATCTTGATGTAACAATTACTGGGGACTCAATTCCACCCACCAGAATACACAAGAATCATCCAGTTGAAACCATTATTGGTGATCTTCATGAAAGAGTGACAAGAAGCAAGTCAAGCACTTCAAACATCTGTTTGTTCTCATGCTTTCTTTGTCAAACAGTACCCAAAAACATCAAAGAGGCACTTCAAGACAACAGCTGGATTGAAGCAATGCAGGAAGAGTTGCTACAATTCAAGAAACAAGAAGTATGGCAACTGGTAGATCTTCCTGAAGGACATTATCCTATTGGTACCAGATGGCTATACAGAAATAAAACTGATGACAGGGGAATCGTCATTAGAAATAAAGCAAGATTGGTAGCTCAGGGGTACACTCAAGAAGAAGGAATAGATTATGATGAAGTATTTGCCCCTGTAGCTCAACTAGAAGCCATTAGAATCTTTCTAGCATATTCTGCATCCATGAAGTTTACTGTTTACCTAATGGATGTGAAATGTGCATTTCTGTATGGAAAGATTACTCAAGAGGTCTATGTGAGTCAACCACCTGGATTTGAAGATCCTGATTTTCCTCACAGAGTTTACAAGCTTGACAAAGCTCGGTATGGTCTTCATCAAGCTCCCAGGAAGTGGTACGAGACTCTATCATCATTTCTACTTAACAACGGATATGAAAGAGGTAGAATTGATCAGACTCTCTTCAGAAAGAGAAAAGGAAAAGACATGTTGCTAGTACAAATATATGTGGACGACATCATATTTGGCTCTACAAACAGGCAACTCTGTAAAGAATTTGAAGATCTCATGCATTCAAAATTTCAGATGAGTGCTATGGGAGAACTCACTTTCTTTTTAGGGGTGCAAGTTCTACAAACAGCAGATGGAATTTTTATAAATCAATCAAAATACGTAGAAACAATGCTGAAGAAATTCCACCTTGCTGATTGGCAGTCTATGAGAACTCCTGTAGATCCTAAAGTGAAGATAGGTCCCCATCCAGATGGAAAATCAGTAGATCAGACCCTCTATCGATCCATGATAGGCTCACTCATGTATCTTACAGCTAGTAGACCCGACATTATGTTTGGAGTTTATGTGTGTGCCAGATATCAAGCTGATCCTAAGGAATCACATGTCAATGCTGTCAAACGAATATTCAGATATCTGAAGGGCAAAACAGCTCTTGGATTATAGTATCCAAAGGAAGGATACTTCAATCTCTATTCCTACACTGACAGTGACTACGGAGGATGCAACTTCAACCGAAAATCCACTTCTGGCGGTTGTCAATTTCTTGGTCCCAGATTGGTCTCATGGCAATGGAAGAAGCAAACAAATGTATCTGTGTAAACAGCAGAAGCTGAGTATATCGCAGCATCTGCTTGTTGCTCTCAAGTTCTCTAGATTCAAAACCAGATGCTTGATTATGGTTATAACTTCTTGCATACCCCAATTTATATTGACAATACTGCAGCTGTCTTTATTATAAATAATCCAGTTCAGCACTCAAAAACGAAACATATTGAAATTAGATATCACTTTTTGAGAGACTGTGCTAAAAGGATCATACATGCCAATTCAAGTGGTGGATGGTTGCTCTGCTGGAATCCCTCATGTCCAAGAACAAATGCGGATCAAGACAAGTATCTGCTGAATAAGAAGAAAAATACAAGTGTTGGTCATCCGTATTTGTCAATGCGGATGACAAGTAATAAATGCGGATCTACATTTGCTCATCCGCATGACCAATGCAGATTACCAAAGAAATACGGACAAGTGTTTTGTTCATCCGCATTATCAATGCGGATGACCAAACTTCAATGCGGTTGAAGAAATGCTGATGAAGTCAACTCATCCGCATTTGTCAATGCGGATGATCAACAGCCAATGCTGATGAAGACTTAGACTAGCTTTAGTAAGGGTAGTTTAGTCTTTTGTAATGGCAACGTGTCTGCCTATAAATAGAATAGTATACCTCATACATGGGGTAACTTTTGTCTGTAATTTGATTTGATTCTTAGTTCCTAGAATGTTCTGTTTGCATTGAATGTTCTTGTAATCAATCAATCAAAGTATTCAATATATACAAACATATTTATGAGTATCATGTGTATTCAATGTTCATTGATTGTCTAATTCCGCCTCTCAATCTTTGACTCAATCACTATATTCGGTCCTTATTGATTCACATCAACTGAGATTATCATTCTCAAATCTTATCCCGTCACTTGGTGTACTAAATTTTCTTGCAATACCCTTACTCCTGTAAAAGGAATCCAAGTCAGAATTAACAAATTCCATCCCATTGTCATTCCTAAATGTATGGCCCCATTCCTGGGATGCTAACAGCTTGTAATTTATCGCACATAAAACATATACTTTGCATTTAATCATCAAAACATTGCAGCGGAAACATAAAACAAATGGCATTTCATTTCATCATAAAATTTTTGCAAAATAATGCATTGTTTGCCGGGTAAAAATGACGGGTTTGTTAGAACATAAAACCATGTTTAACCATTTAAACTTTCAGAAAACGCAGCGGATATATAGCTTTAAAACCGATTTTATAAGCTGAAAAATATGTTCTTTAAGTGACCATACAAGTGTAAAAAATCAAAGGATCATTATATGTGAATAAACATGCTAAATGTATATAAAACAACACAATATGACAGCCACAAAGGGGCTGCCAAACTACCTCTTTCAGCAGCTAAAAGTCGACCAAGATAGAAGATAGGAGGCTGAAATATGGCCAAAACTTCAAGCTTAGAAGTTCTCAAGTGCTCATTCCCACAAGGCTCTAAGTAGGCATCTTAGTGCTTGTTCTTGGACACCAAAAACCCAAAAGGAAAGCTGCCAACAGGCCTTCAAAATCATGAGAAATGGGAGGATGAAAACGACCAAGGTTCCAAGAGGAGGAACCCTCAAGTGTGTATACCCCAAGCTCTTTGCAAGACCCCTTCTTGTTAGGAAGAACACCACCAAATGAACACCAAAATCGTTCTCCAAAGACCTCTAAAGGCTGCTGCCTTGTTTCAAAATTTAGAGAGAGAGAAGGAGGTGTTTTTGTTGCATGCAAAATAAGATTGATGAGATTGTGTAAGACCCCAAGACTAGTTAAATGTTTGTGTGTTTTACAAGACAAAAAAAAGGTCCAATGAATGCTAAGGAGGGGGCGGCCAAAGGAGAGGGATTTAAAAGAGTTTCCCTCCTATAACTTTTGTAACACACAACATATTTTAACTAGTCATTTATTACACAATAAAAGGTCACCATCTAGACTTATTTTATAATTGTGACATATGTGTTCTTTAATTAAACAATTTAATTAAAGTACACACATATGTTATTAGTGTTATTAAACCCCTTTTATATGACAAGAATAACAATAAACTAATCAACAATTATCCTTATAATTTGTTCCATCTCATATGGAATTTATTTAAAAAACCCATTTTCTAAATGGTGTAAATATTTAATTGCATGATCATATCATCAATTAAATATTAATTGGTGTTTGCTAAGCTTGTTATTGGGTATAACCCGACTTGGATCATGACGCACTAACCGCATTAATATTCTATGTGTCTTGGGCATACAAAATCCTACAATCTCCCACTTGCCCAAGATTAATAGAAGATTGATGCAAGCAGTAAATACCGCCTAAAAACGGTTTACTACCCTTAATACGCATGACTTATAGCCATTCAATAACATCATCCCATTCAAGTACCATACTTGAAATGATTTAGGTGAATCAATCATATATCCTTTTGTTTCAGATGTCATGTTAAATCCAAGGACACAGAATGATCATTCCTTGTTGATTTAACTTAATCAGGCCTTAGACATCTTGCTCTCAACGAATAAGAGGAACAAATTCCATCTTGACTACATACGTTTCTCACAAACACCTCGTGTTATACCTGAACATACCCTTATGTACTGTCCACTATTTCAGGACAGTCAAGAATTAGCTCAAGGTATAATACTTGGTGAATATCAAAATCCAATATGTATCTCAGGTCAGAGGATACCAAATGATATTTGCCTTTACTCAAATTTACTTATGATCAATCAATAAGATTCCATGAAGTAAAATTTGAGATGCGGGTTAGTCCAATATTTGTATCCCACAAATATCTATGAACCTTGGTAGCAACCCATTGCTCTATGTTCATCCTTATGAATATCAACCAATCCAAGTTCATAATAGTCTTACCCTCACACTTGTTCCCACAAGTATGAACAACTACGGACATTTAGAGTAAACAATTTACTCATGGATTAAACATGCTAAATTTGAACATTAATTGAAACATTATAATCAAATAACTTCATTCAAATAATAAAAAGTTCCAGATATCCAAATACAAAATTTACAGATCAAATCCAATCACTAGAATATCAAAGTCCCATGGCACAAGTATGACCTTCATGCTTTGCCTTTTCAAGGAGCTTCGTGAGAGGATCCGCAATGTTTTGATCCATGTGAACTTTGCGAATACATATCTTTCCCTTTTCAACTTCATCTCGTATGTAGTTGAATCTCCGCTCAATGTGCCTAGTCTTTTGATGAGCACGAGGTTCCTTGATTTGAGCAATCGCACCCTCGTTATCACAAAAGATCTCTAGGGGGTCCTGAATGGAAGGGACAACCCCTAGATCGGCAATGAATTTCTTCAACCATGCAACTTCTTGAGCTGTCAATGAGGCGGTGACGTATTCTGATTCTGTAGTTGATAGAGCCACCACATCCTGCTTGGAGCTCTTCCAAGAGACCGCTCCTCCATTCAGAATGAAAATATATCCCGATTGTGACCGTGAATCGTCACGATCGGTTTGGAAACTCGTATCCGTGTAACCTTTTACAACGAGTTCCTCATCACGTGATCCATAGATGAGAAACATATCTCTTGTCCTCCTTAGGTACTTAAGTATGTTCTTAACACCCATCCAATGACTTTTTCCAGCATTTTGCTGGTATCGGCTTGTCATGCTTAAGGTGCATGACACGTCCGGTCGAGTGCATATCATCGCATACATGATGGATCCAATAGCACATGCGTATGGGATTGCCTTTATTTTATCTTGCTCATCCTTTGAGCTTGGACATTGAGTCGTACTCAATATTGTTCCTTTTTGAATAGGTACCGTACCTTTCTTAGAGTTCTCCATCTTGAACCTTTTAAAGATTTTATCAATGTATGCACTTTGATTTAAACCAATCAACCGCCTTGATCTATCCCTATAGATCTTTATTCCTAGAATATAGGCGGCTTCACCAAGATCCTTAATGGAAAAACAACTTCCAAGCCAGGTTTTTACACCTTCCAAGGTTGGAATGTCATTTCCAAATAGCAGTATGTCATCAACATACGACACTAGGAAAGTTATTATGCTCCCACTAGCGTTCTTATACACACAAGCCTCAACAGCGTTTTTGATGAAGCCAAATTTCTTTACCTCCTCATCAAAATGGTGATTCCAGCTTCTCGATGCTTGTTTCAATCCATAGATTGATTTCTTTAACTTGCATACTTTATTAGGATGTTTTGGATCGACAAAACCTTCAGGCTGAACCATATAGACATCTTCCTCAAGATATCCATTAGGAAAGCGGTTTTGACATCCATTTGCCAAATCTCATAATCATAATGAGTAACTATGGCAAACAATATCCTTATAGACTTTAGCATCGCAACAGGTGAGAAGGTTTCATCATAATCAACCCCTTGAGTTTGAGTGAAACCCTTTGTACAAGTCTAGCTTTATAAGTATCCAAGTTTCCATGCATATCAGTTTTCTTCTTGAAAACCAATTTACTTCCAACTACCTTGGAATTAAGAGGTGGTATAACAAGTTCCCAAACTTGATTGTCATAAATGGATTGAATCTCAACATTCATGGCCTCAAGCCATTTGTCACAATCCAATTGGACACTGCATCATGGTATGTGGTTGGTTAATCTGAATCTACCACATAGCATCCATCCATGAAAAATCCGTATCTTTCAGGTGTATTACTAGTTCTACCACTTCTGTGAACGTTTTGTGTGTGTTGATCAACCGCTTGATCATCCTCAACATCCTCATGTTGAGTGCTAGTTTCAACCAATCGTGCATCGGGTTGTGATTCTTGATCTTTCTCAAGATCTACTGTTCTATTGCTAGCTCCTTCCATAAGGAACTTTGCTTCTAAGAACTCACCCTTTCTGGCAACAAACACCTTTTGTTCCAGTGGATCATAGAAATAATATCCCATAGAATCTCTAGGATATCCTATAAAGATACACTTGGTGGATCGGACTTCTAATTTGTTTGGGGTGGTAGTCTTAACATAAGCCTCACAACCCCAAACCCTTAAGTATGATAGGGATGGAACTCTTCCATGCCATATCTCAAAAGGTGTCCTTTCCACCTTTTTGGTTGGGGCCATATTTAGAATACGGGCCGCAGAGAGCAAAGCGAAACCCCAAAATGATAGAGGCAGTGTGCTTTTAGGCATCATAGATCAAACCATATCAAATAAGGTTTGATTCCTCCTCTCAGACACACCATTATGTTGTGGTGTTCCAGGTGGAGTGAGTTGTGAGACTATCCCACAACTCCTAAGATGATCTTGAAAGCATCACTTAGGTATTCACCTCCTCTATCGGTACGGAGAACTTTAATTGACTTGTTGAGTTGATTTTCTACTTCATTCTTAAAGATTTTGAACGTTTCAAAAGCTTCATCTTTGTGCCTTAATAAGTACACATACCCATAGCGACTATAATCATCAGTATAGGTAATGAAGTATCTTTCACCATTCCTAGCCATTGGTTTAAAAGGACCACATACATCCGAATGTATAATTCCTAATAAATCTTTTGCCCTTTCAGTATCAAATGAATCACATTTATTTGTTTTTAAAAGACCATTCTTTTGAAGTGTTTGTAAACGTTTCTTGTTTATATGACCAAGACGACAATGCCAAAGATAGGTATCACTCAAGTCCAACTTGAGTTTCTTGGTGTTAGTTTGGTACAATGAACTATTTAAAGTATTTTCATGAACCAATTCATAAATAACATTAATGGGAATAGCTTTAAAATAGAACATACCATTTAAAGAAACATGAATATCATTTTCAATAAAAGATAATACATAATCATAATGTCTTAATTGGGATACTGAAATAATGTTCCTAGTCAAACTAGGAGCATACAAAACATTCTTCAAAATAACTTCCAAGCCACTTGGAAGTTTTAGGATGTAGTCCCCACGAGCTTCAACTAAGACTTTAGTTCCATCGCCCATGAAGAGGCTTACATTCCCTTGATTAAAGTCCCTACTTCTTGTGAACCCCTGCAACAAATTGCAAATATGAGTTCCACATCCGGTATCTAATACCCATGTGTTTGAAGATGTAACATTAAGATCAATATGAATCATGTATATTGTACCTGAGGTCTGGCCGGCATCCCTCTGTGCTTTCAACTGTTGGAGATGGACGGGACAATTCCTTGCCCAATGTCCAATCTCCCCACACTTGAAGCATGAGTCATTAGTAGCAACCTTTTGCTTCTTCTCTTGTGGTTTGGGTGGCACCCTTGCCACCCTTTTCCCCTTTCCCCAAATGGGTCCCTTACCCTTGGCAACTTTTGCCTTGGGTGTGGGATAAGGCCTTTTCTTGTTCCCACCTTCATTGATGGTGAGAACGGGTAAAACCTTTTACCCATGGCTGCCTCAACCATTTTGAGCATTGAGTGAAGCTCACGAATGCTTTTGTCCCAAGCATTCATGTTGTAGTTCAACACGAATGTCTCGAACTTCTTGGTAAGGCTATAAGGATCAAATCCGTGGCCAATTCCTTCGAGACGGGACAATTTAGCATCTCGAGGCGGTCAATATGACTTTTCATCTTAAGTACATAAGATGAAACATATTGGTTGTCGTCCATACGACATGCATGGAGTGCTCGAACCGTTTCAAAGCGCTCAACCCTTGCTTGCTGTTGGAATGTTTCCTTCAGCTGGGTTATCATGTCGTAAGCTCTGTGATGTTCATACTCCTTTTGGAGATCTGGAGTTATGCTTGCCAGCATGAGACAAGACACTTGGACGGAGTCCTCAGTGTATTTTAGCCAATCGTTATAGGCCTCCTCATCATCCTCGGTAGGTTGATTGGGGATAGGGTCGTCTAAAACATATGATCTTCTCTCTTGCTTGAGAACGATTCTCAAGTTTTGATACCAATCAATAAAGTTGTTATGAATTAGACGTTCCTTTTGGAGGATCGCTCGTAGTGATTGGGTGGACACCGGATGAGTTATCGTGATGGTCATTATTGGTGGCCATCTACAAAATTTAACAAAGATCTATTTTAGTATTTTCGATATTGCTACTTTTAATAATTAATGCCTTTTAAGGTCATTATTATATTAAAATCTAGAATCCAACATTACATTTAAATTGTGGTTAGGTGACCTTTATCCCACGATTTAAATTAATAAGGTGGTCAACGATTGACGGTTGCAACCATTTACAACTTCTAGAGGTATGGGATCGACTTTAAACACCATATGTAAAGTCGGCATGTTAATCCCATCAACACCATTTGGAAACCATATTGTAGGTGATCCATTTAACATGGTTTGCAAATCAAGACATCCTACTTACACACATGTGTGAGTTTGCCAAAATGAGTGGTTAGGTGACCTTTATCCCACGAATATGGCATTCTCACCTTAAGTCATAAGTTCCCTCAAAGTGGTTAGGTGACCTTTATCCCACTAAGAGTTCCCAAGTTACTCAAGTGTTGTGTAAAAGGACGGTGTTGATCTTGTTTTTCAAATGTTTAGAGATTTCATAATTCTAGTTTAGAAAACTCTTTGTACTTGTATTTGCATGCTTTCAAATACAAGGTACCCTTTGGTCCTTTGATTAAAACCTATTTTAATCTTTAAAATCATCAAATCATTTTAATAACATTTAATTACCTTTTTAATGATTAAGAACCATCATTTTTATAGCTTGTTAAGTTTGTTAATTAGTAATGCATATCAAAATATCAACCATACAATCAAATAACAAACATACAAACAAGCATAAACATAAACAACTATAATGTGCATAACCTTAGCTACTATTGTGACCACACTTGTTTGCCATCACAAGTGTGGTCATTTGGTCCTTCTAAGGGTTGAATACAACACAAAATTGAGGTCTTCTTAGACCCACACTTGAACTTGCATCCATATGCTTCAAGTTCTTCTTTTATGTCTTCCTCTTGTGCCTCCTTCCAAGCATCTTCTTTTACAAAATACATATCCTAATACATATTTTCTAGTAAAAAAAACTAATCTATTATTACATCCCAATGAATAAATAGACAAAATACAAGCACAAAACTTTACAACCCAATTGAATGATTATAATCAAATAAATACATTCAATCCAAACCAAAACAACACAAGGTCTTAAGCTAGGTTATGCACTATCATATGAACAATCATTGACATCATACAACAAACAAAATAAACCCCATTAAACCCTAAATATTCAGCCAACGTAAACTGAAAATTTGGGTTTGCTTGTCCAAACAAACAACAACCAAACATGTCAACCAATTGATATTTCTATCTTTCAAAGTTTAATCATAAGCATGAAGATATAACTTTGAAAGACATGGGGTTTATTCGATCAACCAAAAACAGCCTATTTTGAGTTTATAATCATCCTCTAAAAACGATTTTAAAGGACAAAACAAATCAAGTTATCCACATAACCGGCTCTTGATGCCATTGACGGGTTTGTTAGAACATAAAACCAAGTTTAACCATTTAAACTTTCAGAAAACGCAGCGGATATATAGCTTTAAAACCGATTTTATAAGCTGAAAAATATGTTCTTTAAGTGACCATACAAGTGTAAAAAACAAACCCATAAATCAAAGGATCATTATATGTGAATAAACATGCTAAATGTATATAAAACAACACAATATGACAGCCACAAAGGGGCTGCCAAACTACCTCTTTCAGCAGCCAAAAGTTGACCAAAGATAGAAGATAGGAGGCTGAAATATGGCCAAAACTTCAAGCTTAGAAGTTCTCAAGTGCTCATTCCCACAAGGCTCTAAGTAGGCATCTTAGTGCTTGTTCTTGGACACCAAAAACCCAAAAGGAAAGCTGCCAACAGGCCTTCAAAATCATGAGAAATGGGAGGATGAAAACGACCAAGGTTCCAAGAGGAGGAACCTCAAGTGTGTATACCCCAAGCTCTTTGCAAGACCCCTTCTTGTTAGGAAGAACACCACCAAATGAACACCACCAAATGAACACCAAAATCATTCTCCGAAGACCTCTAAAGGCTGCTGCCTTGTTTCGAAATTTAGAGAGAGAGAAGGAGGTGTTTTTGTTGCATGCAAAATAAGATTGATGAGATTGTGTAAGACCCCAAAACTATTTAAATGTTTGTGTGTTTTACAAGACAAGAAAAAGGTCCAATGAATGCTAAGGAGGGGGCGGCCAAAGGAGAGGGATTTAAAAGAGTTTCCCTCCTTTAAATTTTGTAACACACAACATATTTTAACTAGTCATTTATCACACAATAAAAGGTCACCATCTAGACTTATTTTATAATTGTGACATATGTGTTCCTTAATTAAACAATTTAATTAAAGTACACATATATGTTATTAGTGTTATTTAAACCCCTTTTAAATGACAAAAATAACAATAAACTCATCAACAAATTATCCTTATAATTTGTTCCATCTCATATGCAATTTATTTAGAAAACCCATTTTCTAAATTGATGTAAATATTTAATTGCATGATCATATCATCAATTAAATATTAATTGGTGTTTGCTAAGCTTGTTATTGGGTATAACTCGACTTGGATCATGACGTACTAACCGCATCAATATTCTACGTGTCTTGGGCATACAAAATCCTACAACAAAATTACATTGTTGCATTACATCACAAAAGCTTTAAATAAATAGATGCCATCCAAAAGAGCTAAGCAACTGCCTCGTACCATCGTCAGCAACCTTACCTACTACTTGGAAAATGCATAAAAGTCTGCGTTGCTGAGTGAGTTCTAGTTTTATAGCAAAACATACTTTTCTTTCATTAAAACCCTTCATTTCAAGTGTATATGATCATACGTCATACGTACATACAGATAATATCATTATTATCTTCATCATTCTTTCGTTCATGCTTTCATTCATTACTTTCATCATCACCATGAACTTTACCCTTGATGCTCGTGATACTGTGCCTAAGCCTATAAAACACCTTCATCGGTGGTGCGCAGCACCAGGTCGTCACAGTACCTAAGACACGCGACAATGGTTCACCCATATGGTCAATCACAAAGAAAGACCTCAATGTGCATCCTCCCGGGGTAGCGAACCCGCACACCATTAGGCTAACACCTTTCAATGGTGTCCTGACATACAGTGCTTGCAAGACTTTCTTACATTCATTCATTAATGCATGCATTCATCATCATATTCCTCTTCCATTATCTTTCACTTTACGTTACATAATACTTCATTCATTCATCGTCGTAATAGTAAAGCCATAGAAAGATAATCATACATCATCACAAGGAACATAAACATATCATTCATACATCATCATGCAGGGTACCATAAATACATAACATACATCATGCATAACCATGCAACATCATCATCATCATGCATAAGCACACATCATTACGTGCCCTACACACATCTATGACCCCAAAGGTCAACTTTCATAACCCCTAGGAATCTCCTAGGTCAAAGCCTACGTTAACTCTTTTTTCCCAAAAAAGTCTGAATTTTTCTAAGTGTTCATCTGCATTTCCTACACTCATCCCCATTTTCTACAGTTCGTCCGCATTTACTATAGTTCATCCACGTTGACTCACTTCTTCCGTATTGACTTACTTACTCATCCGCATTTCCATACTTAGTTAAATGCTCATCAGCATTGACTTCCTTGCTCATTCGCATTTCCATACTTAGTCAAATGCACATCCGCATTGGCTTACTTGCTCATCGGCATTTCCAGCACATAGTCAAATGCTCATCCGCATTTCCAGCACTTAGTCAAATGCTCATCCGCATTGACTTACTTACTCATCCGCATTCCAGCACTTAGTCAAATGCTCATCCGCATTGACTTACTTACTCATTCGCATTTCAAGCACTTAGTCAAATGCTCATATGCTTTGACTTACTTACTCATTCGCATTTCCAGCACTTAGTCAAATGCTCATCCACATTGACTCACTTGCTCATCCGCATTTCCTTCCAAACACTTAGGCAGATTTACCAACTTATCAAGTGGTTCTAAAACATCATATTCAATTTCCATGCCCCATTCATCATGTTCTAAGCTTAATTCTTACCCTCTAAGCCTTAGAAACACAATCATACATCATCAAGCATGAATATAGTCACACATAACATCATAGCATCATCATACACACAATCAAGCATACGGGTCCAAAACCCACTTCAATGAAAACATATATTCATGCATTTCCAGCCCCAAAATCAGTTAAAAACCAGGAAAAGAGGGATCCTAGAACTCACCTTTGCAGCTTTTGAGTATGGCTTCCTCCAAACTCGTTTGCAAATTGAATTCAACCGCTTAGAAACCCACTAAAAACATACCCCAAACACATACAAACACACATAAGCATAAACCCGAGGATAAGACTAGTCAAGAACACCATAAAAGCATGAATTCTTACCTTGAATTCAAACTCTTTCTTGTTCTTTCTTCAAAACCGAGAACTTGCTGCTCTTTCTCTCTCTAAAACCCGAAAATCATAGGTGCATGTGACATATGGGCGGCCATACCACCTTTTACACCCACTTTTCAAACATTTTGTCCTTTTGGACACTTTTTACCCCTAGACTTGGGGTTTTTTCTTTTCCTTCTCTTCTTTCACTTTATTCATTCTTTTCTTTGACTTTAAAATAACCGGGTGTTACAAGTCCACTCCCTTATATAGGTTTCGTCCTCGAAACCTGTTATTCCTTAAGAATTGTGGGTAATGCTGCCTCATCTCTTCTTCAGTCTCCCACGTAGACTCAGATCCCTTCTTGTGTTTCCACTGCACACGCACCAGGAGAACCACTTTATTTCTCAAACTCTTTTCCTTTTGATCAAGGATTGCCACTGGTTGCTCCACATAATTGAGCCGTTTGTCTACTTTGATATCCTCTAATGGAATAATCATGTCTTCATGAGCTAAGCATTTCCTTAGATGGGATACATGGAACGTTGGATGAATTCTACTTAACTCATCGGGCAACTCTAATCTATAGGCTACCTCTCCTACTCGAGCAATGATTCGGAAAGGGCCTACGTATCTTGGGCTCAACTTACCCCGCTTTCCGAATTGAATAATACCCTTCCAAGGTGAGACCTTCAATATAACATGGTCACCCACCTGGAACTCAATCGGTTTGCGTCATTTATCAGCATACGACTTCTGTCTATCTTTGGCTACCTTCATGAAGGCTTTGATCATCTCAAGCTTCTCAGTCGTAGCCTCGATTACCTCGACGCTTCCCAACTCTTTCTGGCCAATGTCACCCCAACAAACGGTGTTCTGCATCTCATACCGTATAGCATCTCGTATGGTGGCATGCCAATGCTGGCATGATAGCTTTTGTTGTATGAGAATTCAGCTAACGGTAAGTGATCATCCCAACTTCCTCCAAAATCGATCACACATGCCCGAAACATGTCTTCCAATGTCCGAATGGTCCTCTCTGACTGGCCATCAGTTTAGGGATGATAAGCCGTACTGATATGTAGCCTCGTCCCCATCGCGTTGTGGAATTTCTTCTAGAATTTAGATGTAAACCGGGTGTCACGATCGGACCCAATGGACACTGGCACACCATGACGAGTTACAATCTCCTTGATGAACAGATCAGCCAACCTCTCGGATGAATATGTCTCGCGAATCGGTAGGAAGTGAGCACTCATCGTCAGTCGGTCCATAATCACCCATATGGCATGGTACCCTTTCGGAGTACGTGGCAGATTTGTAATGAAATCCATGGTGATGTGCCCCCACTTCCATTCCGGCATATCCAAAGGTTGGATCTTCCCATACGGCTTTTGATGTTCCATCTTCACTTGCAAATAAGTAAGGCACTTGCTCACATACTCCACCATGTCATGCTTCATACCGACCACCAATAATCCTTCTTCATGTCTTGGAACATCTTTGTGGCACCGGGATGGATAGTGTATCAGGTATTGTGAGTTTCTTCCATAATCTTTACCCGTAGATCCCCAAAACGAGGAATCCACACATGGCCAAATCGGGTTCTAACACCGAGTGTGTTTTCACCTAATTCCCTAACCAGACCTCTCATTCTTTTGGAGTTAAGATGGTCTTCTCTCAGTGCCTCATCCTGACACTCTTTGACTTGCTTCATCACGTCCAAGGTCATGATCAGCTGATATGCTTTCACCCGAATTGGCTCAAACTCTTTGACTTGCTTCATCACGTCAGTGGTCATGATCAGCTGATATGCTTTCACCCGAATCGGCTCGGGCCTCTCTTTCCGGCTAAGGGCATCTGCCACCACATTGGCCGTGCCCGGATGGTAATGGATCTCACAATCATAATCCTTTATAAGTTCCAACCATCGTCTCTACCTCATGTTCAGATCCTTCTGCTAGAAGAAGTACTTCAAGCTCATGTGGTCAGTGAAAATGGTGCACTTTGTACCGTAAAGATAGTGCCTCCAAATCTTTAGTACAAAGACCACGATTGCTAGCTCCAAGTCATGAGTACGGTAATTGACCTCATGAACCTTCAACTATCGGGATGCATAGGCTATAACCTTCCCTCTCTGCATTAACACGCACCCCAACCCGAGTAGGAAGCATCTGAATAAATCACAGAACAGGAGCTTGTGTCAATCTCGCCTTCAATTCTTCAAACACCTATCTTGAGCTTGACCCCATGCGAACTTCACATCTTTTCGGGTCAACATAATTAGTCTAGAAGCGTTCTTGGAAAAGTCTTGAATGAATATTCTATAATAGCCCGCAAAACCAAAGAAGCTACGAATCTCGGATGGCGTCTATGGTGACTTCCACTGCATAACGGCCTCCACCTTTGCGGGGTCCACAATAATCCCGTCGGGATTCACCACATGACCCAAGAATTGAACTTAACGCAACCAGAACGCACACCTGGAGAATTTGGCATACAGTTTCTCCTTTCTCAACGTCTCCAAACCCTCTCGAATATGACCGGCATGCTCATCCTCGCTTCTCCAATAAATCAGGATATCATCAATGAACACAATCACTGATTTATGCAGCATCGGCTGACACACCCAATTCATCAGATCCATAAGAGCAGCTGGTGCATTAGTCAAACCAAAGGACATGACAAGAAACTCGTAGTGACCATAGCGTGTGCGAAAAGCTGTTTTAGGGATATCCGACTCCTTCACTTTAAGCTGATGATAATCAGATCGAAGGTCTATCCTTGAAAACCAACTGGCACCCTGAAGCTGATCGAACAAATCGTCTAATCTCGGTAAGGGGTAGCGGTTCTTCAGTGTCAACTTATTCAGCTCACTTTAGTCAATACACATCCTCATACTACCGTCTTTCTTCTTCACGAACAAGACCGGAGCACCCCAAGGAGAGATACTCGGTCTGATGAACCCCTTATCAAGTAGCTCTTGCAACTGCTCCATCAACTCTTTCATCTCTGTCGGAGCCAAACGTTACGGTGCCTTGGCAACAGGTTGGGCACCCGGTATCAAGTCAATTTGGAAATCGATCTCACGGTTAGGTGGGACACCTGATAAGTCTTCTGGGAATACGTCTGGAAAGTCACACACAACGGGAACATCGGATAGTTGTGGTGTTGGCGTATCCACATCCTTTATATAAGCCAAGTAGGCACTACATCCATGCCTCGTACACTTTCCTGCCACCGCCATTGAAATTACCTTGGAATTGTAGTCACCCGATCGCCATAGACCGTCACCGAACTACCGTCAGGCGTTGTCAAATTAATCATCTTCTTACGACACACAATGTTCGCCTCGAAATCTGCTAACCAATCCATGCCATGAACCAATCGAAACCACCTAAGGTCATTACAAGCGGTCTAACAGGAAACTTATCACCTTGAAGCTCCACGTCACAGTTCTCTATCATCTTAGAGATTCTGGTAGATTTACCTATGGTAGTTTCTACATCAAAGGGCGTATCAACTCGTCTACTACTAATAGGCAGCTTAGCATAGAAAGTAGCAGAAATAAAAACTTTTACCGGCACCCGAATCAAATAACACAGAAGCTAAAGTTTGGTTCACCAGAAACATACCGGACACAACATCAGGGTCCATCCTAGCCTCCTCCTGTGTCATCGTGAATGCCCTGGCACTCGCCCTTGGTCCTTCACCTGCCGTTTTCTTCGCACCAAAACCCTCGGCCCTTGGCTTCTTACAATCCCTACTTATATGACCCTCATCACCACAATTAAAACACCGGGCCATATGACAATCCCTGGCCATGTGCCCCGCCTTCCCACATTTGAAGCACAAGTTTTACCCAAACCTACATTCCCCACTATGCTCTCTCCCACACCTACCACACTTCTTCATACTCGCACCCGATGCGACCACAGGCGGTCGTCCACCCGTGCCTTCTTTTTACCCGTCGAGGCATCACCCCGACCAAACCACTTCCCATTCCAGTTTTTATAACTTCTACCCTTTCGACTACCTTCAGTCACCACCACCACACCCCTTTCGTCATATAACCTCCGTGCCAAATCCACCACCGACCAAAACGTGCTTGGTCGGGCGGCAATCATGTGCCTGCAAATATCTACTGGCAGTCCCTGAATGTACGTGTTGATCTTCCGAGATAGAGGTGTCACCTGATCCAGCACCAGACGTGCCATCTCGTTAAATTTGGTGGTGTACTATTGGTGTGTCATCGTCCCCGCCTCCAGTTGCAGAAACTCCCTATCGACCTTGTCCATTTCCTGGTGAGGACAAAACTCCTCGATCACCAACTTCTTCAACTCTGACCATCTCATTCTCCCGATCGCCCGACTACCTCGGCTTGGACTATATGTCCCACCAGCACAGAGCCGAGTCTACAATTGAATGGGTAGCGAACTTAACTTTTGGTCTTCTTGGCACTCGCTGATATCAAGTACAGCCTCCATTTCCCTCAACCACCGGTGAGCAGCAGCAACAGTCCCGTTACTATCAAAAGTAGGGGCTTGCATCTCATAAACACCCCGTAGTTACAGCCTCATAACGTCTCGTGCACAGGCTCTGCTTCTTGTTCTTCTTCTTCGTCATCAGACGGAACTGTCTCAGTCTCCGGCTATCTTCTTTCACCCGCCCATAGGTCTACTCCCTCCTTTCTCTCCCCTTCTCTAACTGCCTTTATCACTTCGGTCACCACGGACGGTAGGATCGTCAGCATGACTTGATGCACATCTTCCACAACTGCCTCCTTCACTGAGGCTCTCAGGTTAGCACTCTCATCTCCGCCCTCCGGATGAGGGGTTTCTGGTTCTACATGAACCACTTTTTCGGCCCTAGGCTTTCCTCTCTTAACCCGTGGTTCAGCACCACGTCCGCCACCACGTGACGCTTTAGATGATCTACCACCGGCCATCCTCTAACTCACACTGAAAGATTTAAACACTAATACGGTCATTCAAGGAAACGACTCGGTTTATGGCAAGTATAGTATGTCCCTAATTACAGTGGCCAGTTGCGATTAGCCATTTACTTTACTCTTCATGCCCCAAGCATTACCTGTCCTGACTACATCAACATTTAATCTACATAAAACACATATCCACATACCATGCGCACATCAAATCAGTTATCTTTACGAAAATACCTGATGGCACGCATCTACTCAGATTGGCATCCCATTCCCTTCCGTCCCATTCTCAGTTTAAGTTAAGGTTTATTTTGAAAATTTACCTATTTCACTTAAACTTTGGCTCTGATACCAACTTGTAAGGCCTCGTTCCCAGGACGCTTACAGCTGGTAATTCATCGCACATAAAACATATACTTTGCATTTAATCATTAAAACATTGCAGTGGAAACATAAAACAAATGGCATTTTATATCATCATAAAAACTTTTGCAAAATAATGCATCATTTGTCGGTTACAAAATTACATTGTTGTATTACATCACAAAAGCTTTAAATAAATGGATGTCATCCAAAGGAGCTGAGCAGCTGCCTCGTACCATCCTCAGCAACCCTACCTGCCAACTGGAAAATGCATAAAAGTCAGCGTTGCTGAGTGAGTGCTAGTTTTATAGCAAAACATACTTTTCTTTCATTAAAACCCTCATTTCAAGTGTATGCGATCATACATCATATGTAGATACAGATAATATCATTATTATCTTTGTCATTCTTTCGTTCATACTTTCATTCATCATTTCATTCATTACTTTCATCTTCACCATGAACTTTACCCTTCATGCTCGTGATACTGTGCCTAAGCCTATAAAAGACCTTCATCGGTGGTGCCCAGCACCAATTTGTCACAATACCTAAGGTAAAGTTCACGTATACCATGTCATATGCAATGCCCTTCATGCTCGTGATACTGGACCTAAGCCCTTAAAAGACCTTCATCGATGGTGCCCAGCACCAGGTGGTCACAGTACCTAAGTCACGCACAATGGTTCATCCATATGGTCAACCACAAAGAAAGACCCCGATGTGCATCCTCCCGAGGTAGCGAACCCCACACCGTTGGGCTAACACCATTCAATGGTATGTCCCGACATACAGTGCTTGCATGACTTTCTTACATTCATTAATTAGTGCATGCATTCAACATCATGTTCCTCTTTCATTATCTTTCACTTTACGTTACATAATACTTCGTTCATTCATTGTCATAATATGTAAAGCCATAGAAAGATAATCATACATCATCACAAGGAACATAAACATATCATTCATACATCATCATGCAGGGCACCATACATACATAACATACATCATGCATACCCATGCAACATCATCATCATCATCATGCATAAGCACACATCATTAAATGCCCTACACACCATAACCCCTAGGAATCTCCTAGGTCAAAGCCTACATACCTCTTTTTTTCCCCAAAAAGTCAGAATTTTTCTAAGGGTTCATCCGCATTTCCTACACTCATCCGCATTTTCTACAGTTCGTCCGCATTTACTATTGTTCATGTGCATTTACTCACTTCTTCCGTATTGACTTACTTTATTCATCCGCATTTCCATGCTTAGTCAAATGCTCATCCGCATTGCTTACTTGCTCATCCGCATTTCTAGAACTTAGTCAAATGCTCATCCGCTTTACTTACTTACTCATCCGCATTTCATCACTTAGTCAAATGCTCATCCGCATTGAGTCACTTGCACATCTACGTTTCCTTCCAAACACTTAGGTAGATTTACCAACTTATCAAGTGGTTCTAAAACATCAGATTCAATTTTGATGCCCCATTCATCATGTTTTAAGCTTAATTCTTACCCTCTAAGCCTTAGAAACACAATCATACATCATCAAGCATGAATATAGTCAAACATAACATCATAACATCATCATACACATTCAAGCATACGGGTCCGAAACCCAGTTCAATGAAAACATATATTCATGCATTTCCACCCCCAAAATCAGTTAAAAAGCAGTAAAAGAGGGGTCCTAGAACTCACCTTTCCAGCTTTTGAGTATGGCTTCCTCCAAACTCGTTTGCAAATTGAATTCAGCCACTTAGAAACCCACTAAAAACATACCCCGAACACATACAAACACACATAAGCATAAACCCGAGATAAGACCAGTCAAGAACACCATAAAAGCATGAATTCTTACCTTGAATTCAAACTCTTTCTTGAATTCAAACTCTTTCTTGACATATGGGCGGCCATACCACCTTTTACACCCACTTTTCAAACATTTTGTCCTTTTGGACACTTTTTACCCCTAGACTTGGGTTTTATTTCTTTTCCTTCTCTTCTTTCACTTTATTCATTCTTTTCTTTGACTTTAAAATAACCGGGTGTTACACTACAATTTTTAACTTTTAAATCAAGTTGATTCTCAATCTTGATGACAATGTCCATTAATGTTTGTGATGTTTCATTCTTCTTAAATAAAAAGACCCAAGTGAATCTAGTGAAATCATCAACTATCACCAAACAATTTGTCTCTTTCTAATGCTTATCATATTGGTTGGACCAGACACATCCATGTGAAGTAATTTGAGTGATGTAGTGTATGTATTAATAGATTTGGATTTATGAGACACTCTGTGTTGTTTTCCTTTATGAGAACAATAGTTTGAACAATAGTTTGAATAATAAAACTCTTTCTTTGGCAATCCAATGATTAAGTCATTTTTCACTAATTTGTTCATGTTCTTCATGTTAGAATGGACAAGCCTTCTATGCCACGATTGAGATTCATCTTCTGATAACTTAGATAAAAGGCATGTCTCATGTGTTGTGATAGAGGTGTTGTTCATATCCAAAACTTATGTGTTTCCTTTTCTTGATGCATTAAGAAGGATCCAATCTTCTGGAATAGAAAAACCCAGCTTAAGAATGTAACAATTAGTTTTATCAAATAATATGGTATAATTTTGATCACAAATTTGAGACATACTTAGTAAATTATATTGTATGTTTTCACAATAGTTTACTTTCTCAAATTTGAGCACACCATTAGTTGCCATTCATTCACCAACAATTTTACCTCCCTTCTTATCCCCACCAAATGCCACATATGAAGTATTTTTATGTTTAAAGTCATGGAGAAGTGAATAGTTTCCTGTCATATGCCTGAAACAACCACTATGAGCATAGCACTTGTTGTCAGTTCTCCAAGATTGTTCCTGCACACAGAAACAAATCAGTTACAATTGACAACTCAAGCCTTAATGATTTTGGTTTGCCAGAAGTATCTAAAATTGTTACTCCTTGATAAATAAGTCTTGAAGTTTCAGTTTTAGTTTTGTTTGATTCATTTTGAGTTGTTGCAGGTGAGGATGATTCTCTTGAAGATGATGTCGATGAACTATGTCCTGTTTTCTCATCCCTTCATTATTCACCTTAATTTTGTGAATTGATGCTTTGATTTTGATGATGATTCTTGATTGTTGAAGGTATCAATATCTTTTGATTTCGAATGAGGTACATGAGTCCTTTTTTAAAAATTATCATAGAAAGCATCATGAGCATTTGTTTCCTTTTCAGTCAAATCCACCCGTTTATGAGGTGTTTTTGATTGTTGGAATGTTGTTCTTTTTGTCACATGTTGAATATCAGTCGATGTTTTCTCCTTTGGTTTTTGCTTTTGTTTTTCTTGAGACTTCTTAATTTTTGAATCATTTTCAAAATCAGTGGATTGAGTGTCTGATTTAGCTTTATTTGATTATCTCTTTTTTGCTCTTTGTCTTGTTCTTATTATTGAAATAACATTCTTGAGTTGAATGGTTATTTTTGTTACAAATAGCACAATGTTTGTTGAAGTAACCGTTAAACATCATGTGATTATTCATGTTGCAAATAGAACAGTAACTATTGAAGTAACACTCATCAATATTATGGTTCTTCATGTCACACCAATTGCTATACATCTCCTCTTATTCTTTGTCAGTATTAGTTAGTGTCTTCTTATTTGTCAACTTCTGACACTTAGCATCCTTTTTCAGTTTTGAAGTTGATTTGTTTGTTGTGGACTTTTCCTTCTCAAGATAATCTAGTGAAACAGTATGAACTTCTACTAAAGGATTCTTCTTCTACAAATCTTCTACTGAAGAAGGTTTCTTCTTCCGCTCAAGATGAGCTGATAGCTTCTTTTTTCGTTTTTCCACAAATTATTTGTGTACTTCCCGAGTAGAAGCATATTTTTTTCAATTTCTACGTGTGAAGGTTTTTGTTGCTGATTTAGTTCTGGAAGACCTTCATTTAGATAAGCTATTCTCTTGCAAATAGTCTTCAGCATGTTTCTTTGTTTTGGAGGATATTGCAACTTTGTTTTTTCAAACACTTTTGGAATGTTTGTTTCAAAAACAAAATTCTTACCCTTGTTCAGTAGATCATCATCATGTTCATCACAATCATCCAACTCATCAAACTCATCAAAATCAAGTTCTGAATCATTTTGATTGATCTTTTCCGATTCAGAAGACTCAGTTTAATTCACCTTAGTATTATTATGAATATCTTGTTGATTAGAATTTGATTCAAACTTGGTGCTTGGCACAAAATGATTTGACAAGTCATTTGTCATTGATTTAGGAAAGGTGTGTAATTATTGTTGATAGGAGGTGCCATAACATAATATCCCAACCGAGACTTGTTCTTAGATTCAATATGAGAATTTAATAATTTCTCATACTACTTAGATGAAAGTTGAAACTTTTGAAGTTTCACTTCAGTTGATGCATGAACATCCATGGATTTAGTTAGGAAGTAGTCAGATGCTCAACTTGTGCATTTAAGTGTAATTTTCTGAAATGATTTTATCTAAATCCTTTTGTAAAGAGCTAATTTTTATTTGATATAATTTATGTTCTCTTACATGATATTCATTCAAAATCATAGTTTCTTTAACTTTATTAGACAGTTGTTAAGCATGGACTTTATATCATTCAACTTCCTCACACATATTGATGAACATAACCTATCTCTTACCTCACTAGCCATGGTGGAACTTTGTTTTCCACATGAGCCATTAAAGCTTGATTTTCTTCCAAAACATCCCTCTCATACATACTCCAGTCACAAGTTCCATCTTGAAGGATGACCAGCCCGGTTTCTTTGGAGTTACTTGTTCTTGTTATGTATTAGTGGCTGGTGGGGATGAGTTTGTAAGTTATGGTTTCCTGAAGGGTCTATGTGATAATGATGTTTGCTGAGACTGATGTTGATGATGTTGTGCTTACTCAAGATTTGACTGTTGATTGCATTCCCTAGAAAAGTGTCCATAGAGATTGCACTTGAAACATCTCACATTTGACTTATCAACACCAATCTTTGATGTTTACTTGTAGTAGCCAAATTCTTATTTCTTCTCAGATATGGTTTGACTCTATAAGCAATCATATCCATTTTCCATTGTAGGTCCATCTCCCCTACTACATCTAGATGTAGTTCTTCCAGTCCTACTAGCAAATGTTAGTAGAGGTTAATAAGCTTCCAAGGTAAGCTTGAAAACTTGAGCTAAAAGCTGCAAAAGCTGCTTTTTGTTCTTCAAAGTCCAGAATGACAGTGATGGACTCTGTTTGATTGTTATTTGATGAAGACTTTGCTAATGATGTACCTCTTTGATCATCAGTTCTTCCTTTCTCTTTTCTTGACTTACTTTGAGAATATTTCTAAGAAGGATTTGATGCATAGAAACTTACTTCCTCTTCATCTTCACTCAAAGTACAAAGTTATCAACATTATTGTCAGAAATAAAGGTACTTCCTGCACCTTTTGTTTCTTTAAAGTGATATGGTGACACATGAGTTCTCATAGTCTTGTTTCTTGATTGCTCATCCATTTCAAGAGCCTCAACTTTAGCTACTAGTGTATCTAAACCAGTTGCTTTGAGATCAATTGTGTTTTTGAACATGGACACTATTTGCTTCTAACTTTCTGGAAAAGTATGAAGCATCTTCTTGTTTAGTTCCTCATTTGTGTATTTCAAGTCAAAGATATTCATCTTTGTAACCAGTTGCATAAAACTATGGAGTTGTTAAGGAATTGATTCACCCTCAATATGATGAAATGTTTCATATTGTGACCTAAGGATGTCCTTCTTAATGCTTCTAATTTCATCACTCCCTTCACAGAGTGTAAGGAGAATCTTCCACAAGGAATTTGTTATTTTGTAATTCTCACACCTCATTAAGATTTCTTCAAGTAAAGCCATACTAGGCAAGTGGTATGCTTTAATATCAACTTTCCCCTTCTTAACAACATTAGGTGACACATCCTTAAGGTAAGTGTGACATAGAAATCTCAATGGCTTGCATAATCTTCCTTTCTTGATCTCTCTTTTTTCAAAGTCACCATCATATCCCATTGGGTTGAAGACTTTTTCTATGTACTCATTTTCAAACACATCAGGGTGACAACTTCTTACTCTCCCAGCTCTCGCAGCCATGATAACATTGGATTCTCCATTCTCTTCTATTCGTGCGGAGTTCCACAAATGATTATATGATCTTGATGAATCACAGGCTATGCTGTTATAGCATAAAAAAGCCTGGATCAGCATAGATATCTAATGATGTCCCGATACCCTTCTGATACAGGGTCATCTATGCACACACATTGTGATCCC
Organism: Flaveria trinervia; assembly: GCA_025506515.1. NCBI lineage: Eukaryota > Viridiplantae > Streptophyta > Magnoliopsida > Asterales > Asteraceae > Flaveria > Flaveria trinervia. The sequence goes on along the minus strand of CM046442.1, from coordinate 99,330,518 downwards.
TCGCAATCGATTAGCCATCTTTAGGTTAAGACTCGAAATCGGATTTAACATTGTTTGAGGTTTAGATTTGAGTAATTTTAAAATCGAATAAGGGAGGGATGAGTTTTTTACTAACAAACTTCTAGGTCAAAAAGGTGTTGTAAAAGTGAATAATGAATTCCATTCAAAACATCATTTATACTCCCTTGGACACATTTATTTCATTTATTTAATGATATGGCTCCCACTTTCTTATTATTCTTCCAAGGTTTAAGATTTGATCTGCAGATTTCAGTGCATAGTGTATTCGTAGGACATCTGTGGATGCCTAACTTAAAACTGAAAGTTTGAAATAGAGTATAACTTGCTTTTCCATAGGGTACCCATCTATGGAAATGACATTTATTCGTAGGTTACTAATCTACGGATAGTCATATTTTACTCCCCTTTAAGTTTTGCACTGTAGCTTCCATTGATGTTTTCAATGCATTGTAGCTTATGCTCATGTTTAAAAAGCACTATAGCTTCTACTGATGTTTACAATGCACTGTAGCTTCTGTTGAAGTTTAAAAAACAATGTACCTTTTACTGATGTTAAAAAATCCCAGTTTGAAACTTATTCTATTGTATGGTTCTAATCAACTCATAGAACCATTTATTGCTATTGGACCTTGTTGAGATTGTATTCATGACACTTGTGCATAAGAAGGTTTATATTTTAAAAGCTTCATGTATCCAAAGACCAAGTTGGTGCTCAGTTTCTAGTTCCTTTATACTGACAATTCACTTGACAATTTTGTTGTTTATATTATTTTTCATGATTATACTCCCCCTAAATTTTTTATCAATGATGAACAAAAACATTTATCATAAATTTATTAGAAGAATATCTTGAAACACACATGTTTCTCCTAACATGCTAAGCACATGTTGTTATTGCTATGTATAAGCATTTATACATATAATGGGATCATAATATAACGCTAACCATCTTCCTCATTGATTTGTTTGATAAATTGATACCTCATTTTAGTTCTTATTGTAAGTATGTTTGTCCACTTAAATCCATACAAGAGTATTGTGTCAACTTGGCATGTTTTTTATCATGTTTATTAGAATGTAACTATTATGGGCTTCACATTCAATTTACTTTAAGTTTGTCCTCCCTTTGTGGGTCAAATTCTCAACTTCTCACACTTAGAAACTATGTACTTTAAGTTATAAGTTCTATCTTGAGATGCATTGGACATATCATTGAGGCATTTATTTGAAGCTCTAATTTTAATATATAGTTGATCATAGAGGATCTTTTGAGAGATTAGATATGATCATCAACACGTCACCAGGTCTTTACTTCCATAAAACTGAGGTGCCATAAACCTTGATATTGTTTACACAAAATAGAGGGTTGATGAGGATCATGATCTTTTCATACACCTAGGTCTTTGTTTACAAAAGGCAGAGGGAATATGATTTGCAAAGATAGACATTATAAAGTGTTGGGTACATAGTGTGCTTAGATAAATGATTTGGTCATATCAGAATAAGACTTGTTGTGTCCTAAAAATGAAGTTTCCCACAAACAGTCTGTTTGTATTATGTTTGGTATGCTCTTTGTGTAGTTTCCACTAAAGATGAACCTACTAACATATCAAGAAACAAGATCAGGTTTTAATGATTCTTGAGAATTCAGGATGAAACAAGGGAATAGTGTACCGTCATTTCCCATACATTTGTCATGCAAACTTAAAGAACACAGTTAGAAAGAAATTATAAATATTATTCTAAGCTTCTGAAGCTGTTTCAGAAGTTTCTTCTGAATGTAAATGATAAATCTTGTACGCTTTAATATAAGGCTGATGCCACCCAAACACCTAAAGTCTCTCCTGCATGCATGCACAAGTGTACTGAACTAGAATGCTTGGAAAGTCTCATACTAGCATGAGAATTATTCTAAGTGTTACATCTTCCGAAGCCAAGACCAATATCTTCCAAAGCCAAACATGAAGACTTTCAAAAATTTAAAGACAAAGTCTTTTGAAGCCAACACTTGAAGACAGATTTTTTCCAAAGACTTTTTGAATACATGCTTTATCCGATGTACCTTTTACAGAAAGTTAGACCCCTTTCCGCAGCAACTCTGATGAGATACCAACTTACATAAGTTGGTGAAAAGTCCATGGTTTTGGTAACTGTACATTGAGGTCTTGAGTCTGTAACTTTCTACTTTATGTACTTTATCCTTTTTGTAATATACTAAAATGTGAGCTATGTCATGTCATGACACTAGTCAAAAGGCAAGTTGCATTTTGACTCTACATTTGATTCTGTTTGTTGTCTAGTTAATTGTTTCCAGCTGGCCTTCAAAGTATGGCCGGCTGTAGTATGTAGTAGATGTATTTCAAGTACTTATAACTTTCTGATATGCTTTTGTAACATACGTAGTAGAACATGAGAGGAAATATCCAACATTCTTGAAAACCAATTACTTGTGTATTTTCCCATTTTATTGTCTCTTATTTACTTATGTTCTTAGCATCATTACCAAAGGTTAACAAGTTTCCTATTTGATCTGTTAAGTGTTCTGTTAGGATGAGTGATCTAAGTTTGATTAATTAGAGAGTATTGCAATGGAATACGAACAATGAATTAAACAATTCACAAGAACACAATTGATATTCAATGTAACAGTAAACGGCTATAGAAAGAGAGAATTCTGCAAAAGAAATATTTCATTCATATGCTTTCGTGGTGGCTCAATGTCACACGTTACAACTAGGTCAACATTCCTTATATAGGAAATATGACGTCTGCTGATGTCACTTGATAGTGACATCTAACAGATTTATTCAAACTACTGAAACTATGCAAACTACTGAGAATGTTCTCAACTACTGATTACATCTCAGAGAATGCTTAAGTACAAAAACATAAAACTACTGAACTACAACTACTGAAACTATAACTACTAAAAAGTAAATTACAAGTATTGAAAGGAAATCATCACAACTACTGAAGTAAATTACTTCAGCTGTTGTGACAACTACTGATCATTTTGTTCTTCAGTCTTTGTCTTCGGTCTTTGTTCTTCAGTACTTTACTTTGAGACTTTGTCTTCAGCTGATGGCTTCAGACTTTGTCTTCAGACCTTGTAATCAGTTGATGTCTTCAGCTGTTGTGATCTTATTGAGCAGATGTAATGTCTGTGGGACTTAGAGGTTTTTCTAATCAGGCTCATTGGTTCTTTTGGTCCAACAAACTCCCCTGAACCAATGCAACCAAAACCTCTAAACTTATTGATGATCCCACTTATTCTTGGCAGAAACACCCTCTTGATCAGCTTCAGAGGTAATCAGTTAAGTACAGGCCGGGAAAAGGTTTCTAATTTTTTGATTGGCTAAGTATGGAAGAAACTCTGTCTTGGGGAAACTGGACACAGAGTCTTGTCCCAACCATGAAACCTAATTCCCATTAATGAGTCTATAAGAATCACTAGCATAGGCCTCAAGGAGAAAAACTTGTTCCTCCTTGGTGAGTTCATCTGCTTCTTCCTCGAAGAAGAACTCTGGGCCATAATACTCAGACAGGTATCTCACTGTCTTTCCATTTTCAACTCCACAGTTGTTATCTCTCTGTAAGCAAATTCATCAGGGTGAGAGCCTTCAAGCAACACTGGAGTTCACTCTTCTGAAGATCTTCAAGTCTTTTGTATAACAACCCCTTCTTGATCATTTTATTCTCAAGAATAGATTGAGGGGTTGTCTTGGAGTTGTGAGCTCTCTTGAATTCTTCAATGATTTCCCAGGGTGAGACTACCATGGCCAATGTAATTGCAGCATTCAAGGTCTTCTTCACTTGGCCATGATATCTACTTAGTATATTCTTCTTATGAATTCTAGAACTTACCCTGGGGTCTGGCTAGATCCGCACTCTTTCTCTTTGATGTTGAAAATTATGTCTAAGACTGTATAGCCTCAGAGCCTGTTTCTTCATTTCTTGAATGGATGAGGACTGAGGGAAATCCTTGTCAACCATCTTGAGAAACTGCTCATCGTGCTGCTTCTGCTGTTCTGCTTCTTCAATCTTTACCTTTACCATCTGCATTTGCAGGTCAGGTGTAATCACTTGTTGACTTCTGTGCTCAGGTGTTTTAAGGTTGAGAACAGCAGAGATTGGCAGACAATCTTCATCATCATCCTCTTTTCATCTTCTTCTGCCCTCAACATTCTCCTCCTTCTGGTGTATCAATGGGTAAGGTTTGAGGTGGTTTTTAGGGTAAAGTTTTGTAGGTGAGTTGTGGGTGGCTTGGTTAGGCATAGATTTGGGAGATTTTAGAGATAGGGTTATGTTTGAGGGGAGTGTGAGAAGACTGACTTAGCATTTTGGTGGTGAGTGTTGGACCAAAAGAACCAATGAGCCAAGATCAGAAAACCTCTAGTCCCACATGGTATCACAACAATGCTGAAAGCCTCATCAGCAGTTTGACAAGTGCTGAAGACTTCAACAGCTGAAGATCAAGTGCTGAAGACTTCAACAGCTGAAGAACTAAAGTGCTGAAGTACAACAGCTGAAGAACACAAGTGCTGAAGCTGAAAGACCAAAGTACTAAAGTACAACAGCTGAAGAGTTTACAAGTGCTGAAGATCAACAACTGATGTACAAAGTCTGAAGACAAAGACTGAAGACATCAGCTGATGATATCTACTGAAGTCATCAGCTGATGAAACATCTGAAGGTCAAAGTCTGAAGATCAAGTACTGAAGCCTCAGTATTTTGTCACAACTGCTGAAGAGTACTTCTTCAGTAGTTGTGATATCAGTAGTTTTATATTTCTAGTTTCAGTAGTTTATGTTTCAGTAGTTTTGTAAAACGACTGAAGAGCTTGTTCTTCAGTCGTTGTAGTTTCAGTAGTTTTATATTCTGTACTTAACACTCTGATATGTTCTCAGTAGTTGTGAACATTTCAGTAGTTTGTTAAGAGTTAGTTATTTTTGTATTAGATCTGCCAGTTGTCACTTTCCCGTGATAACAGCAGCGATTGCACTCTATATAAGGAGTGTCACCTATTGTAATAATTGAGTGAATGACGAGAATGGTATGAATGATTTGATTAGAAATATTCTCTATCTATAAACATTCCTTGAATCAGAAATATATTCTCTCACTATAACCATATGTGATCTTAATGTATACAAGTATCCATCTCTTGCTACGTTTGTCTAATTCCTGTTCGTATTCCGCTGCTTTGAACTCTAATACATCAAACTTGTGATCGCGATCCTGTCAAATGTTATCAGAGCAGGTTAATCATTGATCGATCTAATAATTGATCATTGAAACTGCTATTCAAGATCTAAGTTTGATTGATTAGCTTTTGTTTTTGCAAGAAATGGTATAGAGATTGAATTTTCTGTATTTCTGGTCATTTATCCTGAGATCTTTTCTTGGTTTTCATTGAGTTTGTTGTGGTCTGTGTAAAACTTTTAAAAAGCTTGAATTAAATTGTTTTTGAACTGAAAATGACTACTCCCTCCAATGATCCTCACAATACTGGTTCCTCAACCAAGCCACCATGCTGGTTAGGAATGATTATAACATATGGCAATGATGAATGCTCCATCACCTGTCTGTTAACAGCGCAGGTTGTTGGACATCAGTGGTACATGGTCCACACAAGCCTATGGTGAATAACCCGGAAACCAATCAAATGGTTCTGAAGAGGAGGGAGCAATACTCAGATGAGGATAAGAAGTTGCTTGAAATTGATGCAAAAGCCCATGGAATTCTGGCCATGGCACTGCCAAATGATCATTCTATCTGGGCTAATGCATCATGAAACTGCCCATGACCTCTGGAATGCCTTGAAAGAACAATTTGGAGGAACAGATGAGGTCTTGGAAAATAATAGAGAAATTCTTGCCCAACAATATGAGACATTCTCTTATAGAAAGGGTGAGACACTGACTCAACAATATGAGCGGTTTCTCTGTTTGATCTCTGAATTAAAAATGGTCAAACTTGAGTACACAAATATTCAGATGAATAACAGATTTCTCAGATCACTGCCTGAGAGATGGGACACATATACTATTGTCCTACGCTCCAGTGCAAGTTTGGACAAACTATCTCTCACCCAACTCCATGGGAAACTGCTCACGTTTGAGAGAGAGATAGAACAGAAGAGAAAGCCGTCTTCATCTGGAAAGCTCACTGAAGACTTTGTACCAGGCAACACTGCCTTGGTGGTCATGAGTCAGAATATGCTTCATCTGAATGCCAGTATGATGAGCATATTAATTTCTCTTCAAGCACTTCTGAGTCAGCATTTGTGAGTATTGATGGTCACTTTAGGTGTAATAATGACAATTTATGCTTCATTATGGATGATCTCAAGGGGATTGCTGATGATGACTTAGAAGAGATGGATATTTTGAGCGAAATGGCCCTGATAAATATCAGATCTCAGAAGTTCTATAAAAGAACTGGAAGAAAATTCCCAGGACTCTCTGGCAAAACCAAAGTTGGTTTTGACAAGAGCAAGTTGAGGTGTCACAAATGCCAAAGGCTTGGACACTTTGCAAGAGAGTGTAGATCAACTGGATCTAACTCCACTGCACCCTTTGTGACTTTTCTGGCAATAGTCAACAACACAGAGGGCAACATCCTGTCACTTCTAGTCATCATCCTCAACAACAATCTCGGCATATTTGTTCCTCAGGGTCAAATGCCATATCGTACCTTGTTATTACATGCCACAGTCAAATCAAGTTCAAGTTCCTATGGCACCACAACCTCATGCACTACCAGACCTCAGCCATCCCAATCTCATCAACAAATCAACCTCAACAACACAGCTTCTTCACCCCAGGAGTTGTTGACTGGAGCAGTTTACCAGATGACATGTCTGGTCATGACCAACTGTTCTCAGGTGCTGGTCAACATGGTGGTGACAGTCCTTTTGGGAATCTAGCTCTTATGGCTTTGGAGTCTGCTGATACTTCATTTTCTAATGCCTCTACACCTCAGGTATCACAGGTATCCTCTGAGGCAAAAGCCAAATTATGTTCTGAACCATGCATAGCAGCATTTGCTTCCATTAGAGAAGCAAATGTAGCTAATTAATAAGAACATTGAGCTAGAACAAATAATTTCCAAAAACAAAGCTGAGTTTGAGTCTGTGCTTAAAGATAAAAATGATGAGATTTATAAACTGAATTGCCAAATAATTGATGATAAGGCTAGAGAAGAGGTACTTCTAGAGAAGTACAAAGATCTCAAAGATTGCAGTTACCCAGGTAGAGTGTGATAGATGGTACAATCATGCAAAGGTTTTGAAATGCTTCTTAGTAAGCAATCTGCTTCCAATGTGAAGTTTGGCATTGGTTACAATCACACTGCTCCACCTACAGATTTTACTCCAAGAGCAGAAGTAGAATCTGAGGGTGAGAGTGATAACCAATCCATCACATCATGTGATCTACCTTCTGATACAACACCATCAGAAGTAGCAGTCAGCATCAAGCCCTCTTTGAACCTATCAGCTGATGTTGATGGTTCAAATGCTGACACTCACATGATTCATGAGTTGATCAACTCAGGAGTTAATTCTGAAGGTCCTGAAAGGACCAGAGAGCAGGATTTAACACCTGAAGTTCAAACTTCAACTGCTGTCAATACTGAAGAGAAGAAAACTGCCAGTAGAAAGAGTGTGAAGACTACTAAAGAGGCAGTCAAGAAAGCAAACAATGCTTCCAAAGCATTGAAGAACAAGTCTTCAGTGCTTCACCCTCTTTAGTTGATGATCAACCTAAGATGAAGAAGAAATCATGTGAAGTATGTGGTTGTTCAATCATCTTACAGATGATTGCTGGTACAAAAGAGGTTCCAAACTCAAACAAAAAGAAGAAATTAATGAGAAAATGTTAAAAATGAAAACTGAGTTTGAGACCACATTTGTATCAGCAACATCAATCCTGTAACCCTTAAGTCCTCAAAGAAATCCAAAAAGGAAGGGGTTAAACAGGTGACAGCTGAGAGTGCTCACAAGAAGAAGGTGCAACATAGGAACTTATCAAACTCCACTGGCAATGTGTCTGATGAGCTGAAAGCTTTATCACAAAATCAGACACAGCTGGTAATGATGGTTCAACATCTGTTGGGTAGAGTTAACCAACTAGATACTCTATGTTGAAACCACAGAAAAGGTGGTCCAAGCCAAAGGACTCATCTTCTACACCATCTTCTTCCTCTCAGGCTGTTGTTTCAAATAAACCTGTTAGTTTACCATCTATTGATGAGACAGGCCCAAAACCAAAAAGGTTTAGGTCTCTAAAACTAACTGATTGTTTATTATTGCAGGGTTCTTCAACATGCCAAAGTAGCATCTGGTATGTAACAGTGGGGGATCTATGCACATGACTGGGAGCAGTTCTCTTCTTCATGACTACTCTCAAGGAAAGAAGGGATTTGTTTCTTTTGGCAATGATGCTAGGGGTTACATCATTGGTAAGGGCTTTGTCTCCAATAGAGAAATCAAATTTGATGATGTTAATCATGTGGAAAATCTCAAGTACAATCTCTTGAGTGTCAGTCAATGTGTGATAAAGGCCATGTTGCTCTTTTCACCAGTCAAAACTGTAGGATTCTGTCATCCAAAGTTTTGCACTTGATTGACAAGGTGTTGGATGATCATACTCTCCTGAGAGCCAACAGGACAGAAGTGTATGCCTTAGATCTTTCCAAGAAAATAGATCTCAAAGGCAATCCTTGCCTATTTTCCAAAGCCTCTTCTCAAGAATCTAAACTGTGGCACAGAAGGCTTGGTCATGTTAATCTCAAAAACATGAATCAGCTTACCCACAATAGTTTAGTCAGAGGCTTCCAATAAAGGAGTTTCACTGTGATGAAACCTGCACTGCTTGTTTAAAAGGAAAACAGCACAAAGTCTCATTCCCTCCTATTGAAGTGCCTAAGTCCAATGCCTGCTTGCAATTACTGCATATGGATCTATTTGTCCTGTGAGAGTGATGAGCATGGCAAAGAAGAAATACTGTCTGGTAATTGTGGATGATTACTCCAGATTTGTATGGACTTTCTTTCTACATTCAAAGGATGAGGCTGCTCAGAAGATTATTCACTTTGTGCTGTATATTAAGAAGCAGTATTCCCTTCCAGTCAAGTGTATTAGGAGTGACAATGGAACTGAATTCAGAAATCATACACTTGATGACTTCTATCTTTCAAAGGGGATCAAAAGGCAGTTTAGCATCCCAAGGACTCCAGAACAAAATGGAGTAATGGAGAGAAAGAACAGGACCCTCATTGAAGCTGCAAGGTCCATGCTGGCTGACTCAGGTCTGCCACTGACCTTTTGGCTGAAGCTGTCAACACAGCTTGCTATGTGCAAATAGAGTTTTAGTAAATCAGAGGTTGATGAAGACTCCATATGAAGTTCTCCATCATTTGGCTCCTCTGATTTCATTTTTCAAAGCATTTGGGTGTCCCTGTTTTATTCTCAACACAAAGGATCAACTCCATAAATTTGATCCTAAGGTGGATGCAGGGTATTTTGTTGGTTATTCATCTACTTGCAAGGCATACAGAGTCTTCAACTGCAGAACAAAGATGGTTGAAGAACTCTACATGTTAAGTTCAATGAATCTCCGAAGGACAAGATTCCACAAAGCCCTGTGGAGTTGTTTGATTTGGACATACTGCAATATGTTCCTTATCAAACTCCTGCTGTTACTCCTGTCAACAGTTCACACCTGGTGGTACTGCTGATGATGATGATGATTGCAGTACTCACCTCTCAGGTTTAGTGATCAGCTGCCTGATTCAGCTAGACCTGATGTTCCTGTAGCTCCAGTAGCACCATCAACAACAAATGCTGATGAGATTTCTTCGAATTCAACTTCCTTTGAATTACCATCCACTGATTGGTTTCAAGGAAATGATTCACCATCACCATCTGTTACTGCTGAGCCTGCTACAAACACTTGCACAGATCTCATTGTGTATCAAGATCCGAAGAATCACCCTATGTCTCAAATCATTGGTGATATCACTGCTGGAGTATCAACAAGAAGTCAATTGTCAAATTTCTGCTTCTATGCTCTCTTCATCAGTCAGCAAGAGCCAAAGATTATCACATTGCTTTAAAGGACAATGGATGGGTTGATGACATGCAGCTTGAGCTTCTTCAGTTCAAGAAACAGCAAGTGTGGGAACTGGTTCCTCTACCTCCAGGTAAGTGTGCAATAGGCACTAAATGGGTGTTTAGGAACAAAACTGATGAAAATGGGCTTATTGTTAAGAACAAGGCCAGACTGGTTGTTCAGGGGTTTGCACAAGAAGAAGGTATTGATTATGATGAAACCTTTGCCCCTGTAGCCAGACTGGAAGCAATTCGATTGTTTTTAGCTTATGCTGCTTATCAAAACCTTAAAGTTTTTCAAATGGATGTCAAAAGTGCATTTTTGTATGGAAAAATTAAAGAAGAGGTTTATGTATGTCAACCTCCAGGCTTTGAGGACAATAAACATCCTAATTGGGTGTATAGCTTGATAAGGCTCTTTATGGGTTAAAACAGCTCCTAGAGCCTGGTATGAGACATTATCAAACTATCTTCTGGAAAATAATTTCACTAGAGGCTCCATAGATAAGACTTTATTCATTAAGAAAGTTGGGCACATAATCTACTTGTTCAAATTTATGTAGATGATATCATTTTTGCATCCTCTGATCCAAAGTTGTGTGATGCCTTTACAAAGTTGATGCAACAGAAGTTTGAAATGAGTGCCATGGGAGAATTACAGTTCTTTCTGGGGTTGCAAATCAAACAAAAGGCTGATGGAATTTTCATTCATCAGTCCAAATACACAAAAGATCTTTTGCAAAAGTTTGATTTACAAAACTGTAAGCCCTGTTCTACCCCCATATGCAGCCCACACAACTGGATACAGATCAGAAAGGTAAAGTGGTTGATGAAAACAGCTTCTAGACCAGATATTATGTTTGCTACACATGTGTTTGTGCTAGATTCAGGCTGCACCTAAAGAGTCTCATCTGATTGCAGTCAAGAGAATCTTTAGATACTGCAGGGCACTCCATCTCTAGGTTTATGGTATTCTACTGGACATTCTGGTAAATTAGTTACTTTTTCTAATAGTGACTATGCAGGGTGTAAGTTGACCAGGAAATCACTTCTGGTGGATGTCAATTCCTAGGCAACTGCTTGATTTCTTGGCAGAGCAGAAACAGACCTCAGTTGCTACATCAACTGCTGAAGCAGAGTACTTGCTGCTGCAAGCTGCACCTCTCAGGTACTCTGGCTTCAGAACCAACTTCTGGATTATGGCATTACAGAGACTAAGACTCCATTGTTAATGGATAGTGCTTCAGCTCTGTGTATTGTCAAAAATCCAGTCCAGCACTCTAGGACCAAACATATAGAGATCAGACATCATTTTATAAGGGATTGTTTTGAAAAAGGTTTGATTGATGCTAAGTTTGTGCCCAGTGCTGATGAGCTTGCAGACATTTTTACTAAGCCTTTGGATAGTTCAACTTTCCAAAACCTGGTGTTAAGGCTTGGTATGCTGCAGCTAGAATAAGTGACAACTACTGATGATTCAGTAGTAATTACTGGTGATCATTGGTACCCATGTCACTATAAGTACTAATGGGTCTTTTCCCTTCAGTAGTTTTTAACTACTGAGGCTAATGCCTCATAAGTACTGAAGTACTTATCTGTTCCAAACTACTGATGTAGTTAAAACTACTGATGTAGTTACAAAAACTACTGAATTCAGTATGACGGGTTTGCTAGAACACAAAATCCATGTTTAACCTTTTAAACATTCTGAAAAACGCAGCGGAAATATGGCTTTTAAAACGATTTTTAAAGCTGAAAATCTAATCTTTATATGTTATATGTTATGAAAAACAAACCCAAATCATGAGGATCATTCTTATGTGAATAGACAAGCTATGTCAATACATAAACGTACATAAAATCACAGCTTGAACAAGCTGTGACAACTACCTTGTTCCAGCACCAAATGTCGACCAAAATGGGATGTTTGATGCTTGTTCTTTTGGCCAAGACTTCAAGGAGGAGTCCTCAAGTGCTTATACCCCAAGCCTTGTGAAGCATACACAACTCTTGCTAGGGAGAGATCACCAAATCAAGACAAAAACTCCTTCAAAGGCTGCTGTTGAGCCGAGACCAAGAGAGAGGTTTTGAGAGTTTTTTTCTTTCAAAATTGCATGTAATGTGTGTGGTTCATCAGATTTTTTGAGTCCAAGACTCAATTAAATGTGTGTTGGTGGTCAAAACAAGTTTGGTCCAATAGAATGAGAGGGGAGGGGCGGCCAAGAAGGGGTTTAAAACCCTTTTCCCTCTCAAAACTATCACACATTGAAATGTCATTTATACTAGACATACAATTAATTGTATGTACAAGATATATAAATGTAATTACATACTTATACAATTAACCATTTAATTTATAAGCTGTAATTTCCACTTAATATTTGGTGTCATCTAACTAATTTAAACAACACATCAAATAATATTGTTGAACAAAATATCCTAATAAGTTGTTCCCACTTACATGCAACTTATTTAGAAAACCCATTTTCTAAATTGGTGTGATATTTAATTGCATGATCACATCATCAATTAAATATTTAATTGGTGTTTGCCAAGCTTGTTGTTGGGTATAACCCGACTTGGATCATAACGTACTAACCACATCAATATTCTAAGTGTCTTGGGCACACAGAATCCAACAATCTCCCACTTGCCCAAGATTCATAGAAGATTGATGCAAGCAGTAAATACCACCTAACAATGGTTCACTACCCTTAATACGCATGACTTGTAGCCATTCAATAACATCATCCCTTTCAAGTACCCTACTTGAAATGATTTAGGTGAATCAATCATCTATCCTTTTGTTCAGATGTCATGTCAAATCCAAGAACACAGAATGATCATTTCTTGTTGATGTAACTTATCAGGCCTTAGACATCTAACTCTCAACGAATAAGAGGAACAAATTCCATCTTGACTACATATGTTTCTCACAGACACCTTATGTCATACCTGAATATACCCTTATGTACTGTCCACTATTTCAGAACAGTGAAGAAGAAGCTCAAGGTATAATACTTGGTGAATATCAAAACCAATATGTATCTCAGGTCGGAGGATACCAAATGATATTCGCCTTTACTCAAAATTACTTATGATCAATCAATAAGATTCCATGTAGTAAAATTTGAGATGCGGGTTAGTCCAATATTTGTATCCCACAAATATCTATGAACCTTGGTAGCAACCCATTGCTCTATATTCATCCTTATGAATATCAACCAATCCAAGTTCATAATAGTCTTACCTTCAAATTGTTCCCACAAGTGTGAAACGACTACGGACATTTAGAGTAAACATTTACTCATGGATTAAACATGCTAAATTGGAATTATTTGAAACATTATAACCAAATAATTTATTCAAATAATAGAAAGTTCCACATATCCAAATACAAAATTTATAGATCAAATCCAATCACTAGAATATCGAAGTCCCATGGCACAAGTATGACATTCATGCTTTGCCTTTTCAAGGAGCTTCGTGAGAGGATCCGCAACGTTTGATCCGTGTGAACTTTGCGAATACATATCTTTCCCTTTTCAACTTCATCTCGTATGTAGTTGAATCTCCGCTCAATGTGCCTGGTCTTTTGATGAGCACGGGGTTCCTTGATTTGTGCAATCGCACCCTCGTTATCACAAAAGATCTCTAGGGGGTCCTGAATGGAGGGGACAACCCCTAGATCGGCAATGAATTTCTTAACCATGCAGCTTCTTGAGCTGCCAATGAGGCGGCGACATATTCTGATTCTGTAGTTGATAGAGCCACCACATCCTGCTTGGAGCTCTTCCAAGAGACCTCTCCTCCATTCAGAATGAAAATGTATCCCGATTGTGACCGTGAATCATCACGATCGGTTTGGAAACTCGCATCCGTGTAACCTTTTACAACGAGTTCCTCGTCACCAGATCCATAGATCAGGAACATATCTCTTGTCCTCCTTAGGTACTTAAGTATGTTCTTAACAGCCATCCAATGACTGTTTCCAGGATTTGCTGGTAACGGCTTGTCATGCTTAAGGCGCATGACACGTCCGGTCGAGTGCATATCATTGCATACATGATGGATCCTATAGCAGATGCGTATGGGATTGCCTTCATTTTATCTTGCTCTCCTTTGAGCTTGGACATTGAGTCGTACTCAATATCGTTCCTCTTTGAATAGGTACGGTACCTTTCTTAGAATTCTCCATCTTGAACCTCTTCAAGATTTTATCAATATATGCACTTTGATTCAAACCAATCAACCGCCTTGATCTATCCCTATAGATCTTTATTCCCAGAATATAGGCGGCTTCACCAAGATCCTTAATGGAAAAACAACTTCCAAGCCAGTTTTTTACACCTTCCAAGGTGGAATGTCATTTCCAAATAGCAGTATGTCATCAACATACAATACTAGGAAAGTTATTGTGCTCCCACTAGCCTTCTTATACACACAAGCCTCATCAGCGTTTTTGATGAAACCAAATTTCTTTACTTCCTCATCAAAACGGTGATTCCAGCTTCTCGATGCTTGTTTCAATCCATAGATTGATTTCTTTAACTTGCATACTTTATTAGGATGTATTGGATCGACAAAACCTTCAGGCTGAACCATATAGACATCTTCCTCAAGGTATCCATTTAGGAAAGCGGTTTTGACATCCATTTGCCAAATCTCATAATCATAATGAGCAGCTATGGCAAACAATATCCTTATAGACTTTAGCATCGCAACAGGTGAGAAAGTTTCATCATAATCAACCCCTTGAGTTTGAGTGAAACCCTTGCTACAAGTCTAGCTTTATAAGTATCCAAGTTTCCATGCATATCGGTTTTCTTCTTGAAAACCCACTTACTTCCAACTATCTTGGAGTTAAGAGGTGGTACAACCAAGTCCCATACTTGATTGTCATACATGGATTGCATCTCAACGTTCATGGCTTCAAGCCATTTGTCACAATCCGTGTTGGACATTGCATCATGGTATGTGGTTGGTTCATCAGAATCTATCACATAGCATCCATCCATGAAAAATCCATATTTTTGGTGGATTACTAGTTCTACCACTTCTGCGAACGTGTTGTGTGTATTGATCAACCACTTGATCATCCTCAACATCCTCATGTTGAGTGCTAGTTTCAACCAAACGTGCATCGGGCTGTGGTTCTTGATCTTCCTCAAGATCCACTGTTCTACTGCTAGCTCCTTCCATAAGGAACTTTGCTTCTAAGAACTCACCCTTTCTGGCAACAAACACCTTTTGTTCCATTGGATCATAGAAATAATATCCCATAGAATCTCTAGGATATCCAATAAAGATACACTTGGTGGATCGGACATCCAATTTTTGGGGTGGGAGTCTTAACATAAGCCTCACATCCCCAAACCCTTAAGTACGATAGGGATGGAACTCTTCCATGCCATATCTCAAAAGGTGTCCTTTCCACCTTTTTGGTTGGGGCCATGTTTAGAATACGGGCCGCGGAGAGCAAAGCGAAACCCCAAAATGATAGAGGTAATGAGCTTCTAGCCATCATAGATCGGACCATATCCAATAAGGTTCGATTCCTCCTCTCAGACACACCATTATGTTGTGGTGTTCCAGGTGGAGTGAGCTGTGAGACAATCCCACAACTCCTAAGATGATCTTGAAAAGCTTCACTTAGGTATTCACCTCCTCTATCGGTACGGAGAACTTTAATTGACTTGTTGAGTTGATTTTCTACTTCATTCTTGAAGATTTTGAACATTTCAAAAGCTTCATCTTTGTGCCTTAATAAGTACACATACCATAGCGACTATAATCGTCGGTAAAGGTAATGAAGTATCTTTCACCATTCCTAGTCATTGGCTTAAAAGGACCACATACATCCGAATGTATGATTCCTAATAAATCCTTTGCCCTTCGGTAGTCCCACTAAAAGGTGCCTTAGTCATCTTACCTTGTAAACAAGATTCACAAACATCAAATGAATCATATTCATTTGTTTTTAAAAGACCATTCTTTTGAAGTGTTTGTAAACGTTTCTTGTTTATATGGCCAAGACGACAATGCCAAAGATAGGTATCACTTAAGTCCAACTTGAGTTTCTTGGTGTTAGTTTGGTACAATGAACTATTTAAAGTATTTTCATGAACCAATTCATAAATACCATTAATGGGAATAGCTTTAAAATAGAACATTCATTAAAAGAAACATGGATATTTTCCTCAACGAATGTACATATCCAAATTGTTTTAACAGGGCTACAGAGATAATATTCCTAGTCAAACTAGGAGCATACAAAACATTGTTCAAAATTACTTCCAAACCATTTGGAAGTTTCAAGATGTAGTCACCACGGGCTTCTACTTGAACTTTAGCCCCATTGCCCATGTAGAGGCTCACATCCCCTTTTTGAAGTCACTACTTCTTTGAACCCCTGCAACAAATTGCAAATGTGAGTTCCACATCCGGTATCTAATACCCATGTGTTAGAGGATATCATGTTTAAATCAATATGGATCATGTATATTGTACCTGAGGTCTGCCCGGCATCCCTCTTTGCTTTCAACTCTTGGAGATGGACGGACAATTCCTTGCCCAATGTCCAATCTCCCCACACTTGAAGCATGGGTCATTAGTGGCAACTTTTGCTTTTCTCTTGTGGTTTGGGTGGCACCCTTGCCACCCCTTTCCCTTTTCCCCAAGCGGGTCCCTTACCCTTGGCAACCTTTGCCTTGGGTGCGGGACGAGGCCTTTTATTGTTCCCACCTTCATTGATGGTGAGAACGGGTAAAAACCTTTTACCCATGGCCGCCTCGGCCGTTTTGAGCATTGAGTGAAGCTCACCAATGCTTTTGTCCCAAGCATTCATGTTGTAGTTCAACACGAATGTCTCGAACCTTTTGGTAAGGCCATTGAGGATCAAATCCGTGGCCAATTCCTTCGAGACGGGACAATTAAGCCTCTCGAGGCGGTCAATGTGACTTTTCATCTTAAGTACATAAGATGAAACAGATTGGTTGTCGTCCATACGACATGCATGGAGCGCTCGAACCGTTTCGAAGCGCTCAACCCTTGCTTGCTGTTGGAACGTTTCCTTCAGCTGGGTTATCATGTCATAAGCCCCGTGGTGTTCATACTCCTTTTGGAGATCCGGAGTCATGCTCGCTAGCATGAGACAAGACACTTGGACGGAGTCCTCAGTGTATTTCAGCCAATCATTAAAGGCCTCCTCATCATCCTCGCTAGGTTGATCGGGGACAGGGTCGTCTAAAACATACGATCGTCTCTCTTGCTTGAGAACAATTCTCAAGTTTCGATACCAATCGATGAAGTTGTTATGGTTTAGACGTTCCTTTTGGAGGATCGCTCGTAGGGATTGGTGGACGCGGATGAGTTATCGGAATTATCATTATTAGAGGCCATCTACAAAATTTAACAAAGTTTTATTAGTATTTTCGATATTGTAATTTTAATAACAAATGTCTTACAAGACTTTTCATATTAAAATCTAGAACCCAATATTACATTTAAATTGTGGTTAGGTGACCTTTATCCCACGTTTTAAATTAATAAGGTGGTCAACGTTTGACGATTGCAACCATTTGCAACTTCTAGAGGTATGGGATCGACTCTTGAACATCATATGTAAAGTCGGCATGAAAATCCCATCAACACCATTTGGAAACCACATTGTAGGTGATCCATTTAACATGGTTTGCAAATCAAGACATCCTACTTACACCCACGTGTGAGTTTGCCAAAACAAATGGTTAGGTGACCTTTATCCCATAAGTAAGGCATTCTCACCTCAAATCACAAGTTCCCTCAAAATGGTTGGGTGACCTTTATCCCACTAAGAGTTCCCAAGTGACTCAAGTGTTGTGTAAAAGGACGGTGTTGATCTCGTTTTAAAATTAGAGATTTCTTAATTCTAGTTTAGTAAATCCTATGTACTTGTTTGCATGCTTTCAAATACAAGATACCTATGGTTCTTTGATTAAAACCAATTTTAATCTTTAAAGTCATTAAACCATTTTAATTACTTTTATTAACTTTTAAGAACCAATAATTTTCAGCTTGTTAAGTTGGTAATGAGTTTGTAATGAATATCCAAGTACTAACCAAACAAACAAACAACAAACAATCAAACAAGCATATATATATACAAACATGAGTGCATAACCATAGCTACTAAGTTGACAACACTTGTTTGCCATCACAAGTGTTGTCATAAGGTCTTTTCTAAGGTTGAAATCAACACTAAATCCAGGTCATCTTAGACCTCACTTGAACTTGCATCCATATGCTTCAAGTTCCATGTCTTTGATGTCCATCTTGGGTCTTGAACTTGTGCATCTTCCTTTTACAAATTGTATCCTAATACATTTTTCTAATAAAAGAAATGCACCTAATCTATTACAAACCCAAATGAATGAATAATTACAACCCAAATGAATGAATAATTACAACCCAATTGAATGAAAGAATACAACCAACACAAGCATCCAAAACATCACAAGGTCAAAGGCTAGGTTATGCACACTATCATCAAATGATCATAACATCAAAACATATAATGAAACCCCTTTTAAAACCACCAAATTTCAGCCAACATAAACTGAAATTTTTGGTTTAAACATTGTCTAAACAATCAACACATCAAAATATGTATCTTTCAAGATCTAATCACTAGCATGTGTGATACGATCTTGAAAGTTGGGGAATCATTCAACCAAACAATAACAGCCCAAAATCAGTCTATAACTAGTTTATAATCATGCTTTAAAACCAATTTTAAAGACAAAACAAGCAAGTCATCCACATAACCGGCTCTTGATGCCATTGACGGGTTTGCTAGAACACAAAATCCATGTTTAACCTTTTAAACATTCTGAAAAACGCAGCGGAAATATGGCTTTTAAAACGATTTTTAAAGCTGAAAATCTAATCTTCTATATGTTCATATGTTATGAAAAACAAACCCAAATCATGAGGATCATTCTTATGTGAATAGACAAGCTATGTCAATACATAAACGTACATAAAATCACAGCTTGAACAAGCTGTGACAACTACCTTGTTCCAGCACCAAATGTCGACCAAAATGGGATGTTGATGCTTGTTCTTTTGGCCAAGACTTCAAGGAGGAGTCCTCAAGTGCTTATACCCCAAGCCTTGTGAAGCATACACAACTCTTGCTAGGGAGAGATCACCAAATCAAGACAAAAACTCCTTCAAAGGCTGCTGTGAGCGAGACCAAGAGAGAGGTTTTGAGAGTTTTTTTCTTTCAAAATTGCATGTAATGTGTGTGGTTCATCAGATTTTTTGAGTCCAAGACTCAATTAAATGTGTGTTGGTGGTCAAAACAAGTTTGGTCCAATAGAATGAGAGGGGAGGGGCGGCCAGAAAGGGTTTAAAACCCTTTTCCCTCTCAAAACTATCACACATTGAAATGTCATTTATACTAGACATACAATTAATTGTATGTACAAGATATATAAATGTAATTACATACTTATACAATTAACCATTTAATTTATAAGCTGTAATTTCTCACTTAATATTTGGTGTCATCTAACTAATTTAAACAACACATCAAATAATATTGAACAAAATATCCTAATAAGTTGTTCCCACTTACATGCAACTTATTTAGAAAACCCATTTTCTAAATTGGTGTGAATATTAATTGCATGATCACATCATCAATTAAATATTTAATTGGTGTTTGCCAAGCTTGTTGTTGGGTATAACCCGACTTGGATCATAACGTACTAACCACATCAATATTCTAAGTGTCTTGGGCACACAGAATCCAACAAGTATAAACAGATAAGTAATGATGTCCTATGAACAACGAAATCGCCAAAAAAAGGCTGATGAATGTGTTGAGGACAGTATGAAAACAGCTGAAAAGCTAAGAATTGACGAAAACAGCTGATGAGAACATTTCTTTTCAGTCGTTTGTACAACTGCTGTTTCATTCTAAACAACTGAAGCAATACCATGTCTTCAGTAGTTCTATACTACTGATGACTAGTACAAAGTCTTCAGTTGTTTACAGCTGATGACAAAAAACCACTGTCTTCAGTAGTTTCACAACTACTGATGACAAACAACATGTCCTCAGTTGTTCAATCATCTGAAGTTAAAACCACGGTCTTCAGTAGTTTTCTAACTTCTGATGCCTAACCACACGACTTCAGCTGTTTCAACGTCTGAAAGGATAATACCATGTCAACGGTCGTTTAAAACTACTGATGACTAACACACATCCTTCAGTCGTTTTCTTACCGTACCCTATAAAATCCCTGACCTAAGCACTCAATGTTCATCTTCTTCAAACCTAACGTTCCTCTCCAAAAACTTCCCTCTTCTCAATGGCGTCCATGCAAATTAAACCGCGACACAACTGTGTTGCCTACCTCACTAAATCGCCTATCTGGACTAAGTTCGATACTGCTATCGATCTTATGGTTCAGTCCCAATACAATACGGCATTTCTTTTGAATCCCATACTACATGCCGAATCCCTTCAACAATTTTGGATGAACGTTACTATTACCACTGGGGAGAACAACACACCATCTCTCCAGTCGGTCGTCAATAACAAAGAAGTAGTCATCACTCCTGTAATAATCTGCCAAATTCTTCATCTGAATGATGCCAGTTCTCCTGCTGGATATCCGAAGGGCACCACAGATCTATCCTTTGCCCAACATGGATATCAAGGCGATCTCAGTGCCTCCACTATCATGAAGAAACACTTTCCTGACGCTGAACGCCTAATGTTTCACATGGTGAATGTATGTTTGGCTCCTAAGACGTCGTCTTGGGATCAAATGTCGACAAAATGGCAGCAGGTAATGTATTCTATTCTTGAGCACAACCGCTAAACTTTTCAGAAATAATATTTTCGGAGCTCAAGGACATGGCTCAAAAACTAACTGCCAACCGTTGATACTATTCCACGGTTCATAATGGCCATCATTACAACCAGCTTAATGCTGAGGGACTTGTTGGCTTGGGAGTCCTGCTACGGCTGTTCTGCCGGAATATACTCCCAGCACAACTCTGACCAGACACTCAAAATGGCTGCCAAGCTGCGAAAACCCACGCAGCTGGAACTCACAGCCACCACCTCCAAATCAAAAGTCCCCACCAAACCCACCAAAAAGAACCCAAAACGGCTACTCAGGGAATTGAGTCCCCTGAGGATGCCCCTGCAACACAAACGCAGGATATATCCACTATCCAAACCCCCTAGTGGATACAATGACTCTTCCAGCCATAGCCGCTCAGGCTTCCTCTCAACAGGAGCCTGCAACAACCACACAAGGGGTACCTACATATCTGGGATCTTCCTCACTTGAGGAGATTGCCATTGAAGAGCACCAACCTCCCCAGGTGCACACCGCTTCTATCCCTTCACCCCAAACAACCGCCCCTCACAGCCCAACTTTAATAGTTGCACAAGTGCTGACTCAACTGCACTCCTCACCCCCTCCCCAGAAACCACTTACTACTGGGAACACCTCTACATTGAGGGGGAAGAACACAGTGCACTTGAGAACCCACAGCATAGGGGTTTACCACTTCAATCTCCTGGTGTAGACAAGGAGCTTAGAATATCTAGTGAGGCTGCCACCTCCTCTGACTCAGCACATGATCAGAATGAGGCTGGTAACATTGCTAAGACCTCACTAGAGGCAACAGCTGATGATGGACACTGTCCTGAGGCTGGAAGTCCCCAGTACCAAGCACAAGGGGCCATGCAACAACTGGTCTACACCAGTGCATGTAAATCCTGCTCCAAGCAGGAGGTCAGATGATTCAGCTTCGGCTGATGATGACCTGGGCTTTTTCTACGATGTTCTTGCCCAGAACACAATCCTTGAAGAGAAAGTCAGTAGGCTGCAAACTCTACTTGACCAACTCTCACAAGGAGAAAGACCATCTGCCTCTACCAACCCACAGATGGCACCTTCACCTGAAGGTTCCCCAAACACTGAGCCACTCCAAACTCAACCACCTGCCTCTGCTTCTGGCCCTATTTCTCAGGAACAGAACCCTCCTGAGCAAATAGGTGCTGTACTTCAAAATTCCCTCCCTCTCATCACACCCATAATCACTGATATTGTGACTAAAGCCATTGATGAGAGGCTTTCCTCAACTTTACAACCCTTGATTGATGCTGCTGTAAAAAAGACTCTTCTGCGGTACAAACCCTTCCTCCAATGCATCCAAAAAGGGGGAGAGTACTGCAGTGAAAGAAAAGAAGAGGAAAAGAACAGAGGAAAAGAAGAAGAGAAGCAAGCCCAAGAGGAGGAGAAGAAAAGCAACCTCTGCTCACTTACAAGCGAAAGAAAAGTGCTGATGATCATACTGCTGAAGACAAATCCTTGGAGGAGCTGGTAAAAGAAGCTGACACTACACAAGCCGATCCATGGACAAAATATTGAACAACTCTTCAGGCAGGGGTTTGATACAGCCACATTGGATAGTGAGATCAGAAGGTTGGAAGTCCAAGAGATTCAGACTCGATGGGCTGGTATGATGCTCTGGAAAAAGAGAGATTGGAAAATATGATCCGCTTTATTGCAAAATACTTAGGAAGATCGTTAATGGAGATTCGCGCGTGGACCAGGGACAGTATTCTGGCTATAGCCACCAGAATCTATCTGTCTGAGCAATTCAACAAAGGGATTATTGCGGAAGCCCTTGATGAGGCTGGGGCTGGTAAAAGGTTAGAGATGGCTAAACTCACAAGGGCGAAACTAACTACAAAGATGCTGGATCAACCTTCCCTTCCACCCACTCAAACAGAGCCTATCCCTCAAATCTCCCAACCAATCTCTAAGCCAAAATCCAAACATCTTCATTCTCCAAAACCAATTCCTTCACCAACCCAACCATGATGCAGTGATGCACCTAGAAGGAGGAGAAGGGTGCTGAGGATGGAAGAAGAAGAAGAAGAGGAGGATGAAGATGATAGTCTGCCACTCTCTGCTATTCTAAAGCTACCAAAACCCCGAAGTCAACTCATGATCACACTTGAATCTCAAAGGGAAATGGTCAGAGTCAAGATAGAAGAAGAAGAACAGCAGAAACAACACGATGAGCAACTGTTGAAGATGGTTGACAAGGAATTTCCTCAGTCATCATCTATTCAAGCCATGAAAGGGCATGCTCAAAGGCTGTACACTCTCAGGCACACTTTTCAGTATCAGAAGGAGAGAGTGAGAGTATGGCCAGACCCCAGGGTGAGTTCTAGAATCCATAAAAGAACTATTCCACACAGATACAATGGCCAGGTACGAAAAACAATAGATTCTACCATCATGTTGGCCATTGTAGTCTCACCTTGGGAAATCATTGATGAATTCAAGAAAGCTCACCAAGCAAAGAAGACCCCTCGAGCTTTACTAGAAAACAAGATGATTAAGAAGGGGTTGTTATATAAAAAGCTTGAAGACATCGAGAAGAATGAGCTCCAGTTACTCCTTGAAGGCAACCATCCTGATGAATTTGTATATAGGGAGGTAACTACGGTGGAGCTGAAAAATGGCAGGACCATGAAGTACTTATCAGAGTACTATGGTCCAGAGTTCTTCTTCGAAGGAGGGTAGAAGAACTCTCTCAGGAGGAACAAGTTGTTCTCCTTGAGGCCTATGTTCGAGAGTCATACAGACTCATTATGGGGAAGTAAATCTCATGAATGGGATAACAACTCTGGTCCAGTTCCCCAAACAGAGTTCCCATTCATACCCTGCCAAACAAATATCTGAGATTTCTTCCCAGGCCGGAGATTACATGGGTCATCTTCTCTACTGATCAAGAAGGAAAAAGACCAACACTTTGCCAACAATAAGTGGGACAATAAATAATTTACAGGTTTTGGCTGCATTGGTTCAGGGGGAGTTTGTTGGACCAAAAAAACAATGAGCCAAGATCAGAAAACCTCTAAGTCCCACATGGTATCACAACAACTGCTGAAAGCCTCATCAGCAGTTGACAAGTGCTGAAGACTTCAACAGCTGAAGATCAAGTGCTGAAGACTTCAACAGCTGAAGAACTAAAGTGCTGAAGTACAACAGCTGAAGAACACAAATGCTGAAGCTGAAAGACCAAAGTACTGAAGTACACAGCTGAAGAGTTACAAGTGCTGAAGATCAACAACTGATGTACAAAGTCTGAAGACAAAGACTGAAGACATCAGCTGATGATATCTACTGAAGTCATCAGCTGATGAAACATCTGAAGGTCAAAGTCTGAAGATCAAGTACTGAAGCCTCAGTAGTTTGTCACAACTGCTGAAGAGTATCTTCAGTAGTTGTGATATCAGTAGTTTTATATTCTAGTTTCAGTAGTTTTATGTTTCAGTAGTTTTGTAAAACGACTGAAGAGCTTGTTCTTCAGTCGTGTAGTTTCAATAGTTTTATATTCTGTACTTAACACTCTGATATGTTCTCAGTAGTTGTGAACATTTCAGTAGTTTGTTAAGAGTTAGTTATTTCTGTATTAGATCTGCCAGTTGTCACTTTCCCGTGATAACAGCAGCGATTGCACTCTATATAAGGAGTGTCAACCTATTGTAATAATTGAGTGAATGACGGGAATGATATGAATGATTTGATTAGAAATATACTCTATCTATAAACATTCCTTGAATCAGAAATATATATTCTCTCACTATAACCGTATGTGATCTTAATGTATACAAGTATCGATCTCTTGCTACAATTTGTCTAATTCCTGTTCGTATTCCGCTGCTTTGAACTCTAATATATCAAACTTGTGATCGCTGATCCTGTCAGTGAGTTTGGCTTTGGAGAGCTTTTCCATTTCAGTTCTCTTCCCTGCACTGTTTCATCCAGTGCTTCGATGATCAACCCTTTATTATAGCCTCCAGCAGAGCAGATTTTCTTGGTTATCTCTAAGATACTGTCTCTGGACCAGGCCTTTATCTCTATCAATGATCTTCCAAGGTATTTGGCAATGAATCTGATCATTATCTCCAATCTTTCCCTTTCCAACACACTATAACCAGCCCATCTAGCTGAATCTCTTCTATTTCCAGCCTTCTGATCTCAGTGTCTAGTGTGGCTGTGTCATGACCTTGTCGAAAGAGCTGATCTTAATTTTATCCATGGATCTGCTGTGAGCTTTATCAGCATCTTTGACAAGATCTTCTAAGAATTTATCTTCATCAGCTTTTGACTCAACACTTTTCTATCTTTTATATGTGATCAACTGATCTTCCTTCTCTTTATCTGTGATCAGCTGTTCTGAGATCAGTTCTTTCTACACCTCCTTCTCTTTTTCAGGTTCTTTCTCATCATCAACTCTTTTTCTTTTCTTTTCTTTCACTGCCTTAGACTTGGAAGGTCCCCTTTTTGGTTGCATTGGGATCAGGGGCTTGAAAGGCAGAAAGAGATTTGTGAACAGCATCATCAATGAGGGTTGTAGATTTGAGGAGATCCTCTCATCAATGGCTTTATGCACTATGTCAGTGATGATGGGAGTGATGAGAGGTAAGGAGTTTTGAAAGATAGCAACCATCTGCTCAGAGGGGTTCTGTCCCTGAGAGGTGGTGCCAAAAGTAGTGGCTGGTGGCTCAGTTAAGTATGTAGGCTCAGTGTTTGGTGAACCTTCAATTGAAGGTGCCATCTGTGGGGTTGTGGGGTGATGGACTTTGATCCTGAGACATTTTGGCTAGCAGCTCTTTGAGTCTGCTCACCTCAGTCTCTAGGATGGCATTATGGGCTAATACATCATAGAAAAAGCCAGGTCATCATCAGTCTGTGTTGAGTCACCTGACCTCCTGATTGAATCAGGATGTACATGCTCTGAGTGTAGATCAATAACAAGCACGTGCCCCTTGTTTTGGTACTGGGGACTTCCTGCCCAGGACTATGTCCTTCATTGGCATTGCCTCTCGTAAGGTCTTATGGATGTTACCAACTTCATCCTGATCATTTGCTAAATCAGTAGAATGGCAGCCTTACCAGATGTTTTAACCTCTATTTCTACACTTGGAGATTGAACATTGTAACCCTGTTCTGTGGGTTATGAGAAGCATTTTGGTCCTCCCCTTCAATGGTTGAGGTATTCCAGTGGTAAGTGGTTTCTGGGGAGGGGTGAGGAATGCAACTGACTCAGCACTTTAGCAGATATCAGTGTTGGGCTTTGAGGGGCGGTTGCATGTGGAGATTGGTCCGAAGCAGATTGCACCCGGGGTGAGAGGTGCTCTTCAATGGTAACCCTCTCAATTGAGATAGGTCCAGAAATGTGGGATCCCCATTGTGGTTGCAGGATCTTGTTGAGAGGATACATGTGCGGCTTCAGCAGGTTGAGTCTTGGACATAAATGGGGGGTATGTATTTCCTGTGTTTGTGGTACAGGGGCATCCTCAGGGGACTCATCTCCCTCAGTAGCCTTTTGGGCTTTTTGGATTTGGGTGGTGGGGACTTTGGATCTGGAAGTGGAGGCTGTGGGTTCCCTCTGCTTGGGTTTTAGCATCCGGGCATCCCCTTTTAGAGTAGGGTCTGAGTTATGTCTGGAGTATACCTCAGCTAAAACAGCTGGAGTAGGGACTCCAAGACCAACAAGGCCATCAGATTGTAAATGATTCAAAATTATGGCCATCAGAAACCTGGGATAAAGTAGCCATCTGTTTGCCATAGGAATCTGAGCCAGATCCTTTAGTTCCATGAACACTATCTTAGAAAAATTAGATTTTGGCGTTCAAAGATAGTACAATACCTGTTGCCATCGGGAAGACATCTGATCCCAAGAAGATGTCTTTGATGCAAGGCAGACATTCACCATATGAAAGATAAGTCGTTCAGCATCATGGAAGTGCTTTTTAAGTATGGTTGTAGCACTTAAGTCGCCTTCATACCCGTTATTGATGAAAGACATATCAGTGGGCCTTTCGGGTATCTTTAACATAGGTGCCATCATGCAAATATAAGGTTTTATGAATGATGTCGGGGGCGATGAGCACCTGTTTCTGGTTCACCAGCGACTGGAGAGTGAGTTGGCTATCATTCTCACCGGTTATTACAGAGACGTTGGTCCAGAACTGGGTTAAGGAATCAGGGTATATGGTAGGATTCAGAAGAAAGGCTGTTCGGTATTGGGAATCCACCATAAGATCGATGGCATTGTCAAACTTGTTCGAGAAAGCCGATTTCGAAAGGTAGGCAACACAGTTGTGTCGGGGTTGAGTTGTGAAACTACTGAAGACTTGGTTTTAGTCATCAGTAGTTGTGGAACTACTGAAAACCTTGGTTTTGTCTTCAGCTATTGTAAACAACTGAGGACTTGGTATTAGTCATCATTAGTTGTGAAACTACTGAAGACATGGTTTTGTCATCAGCTGTTAAGGTGAAACAGCAGTTTGTGGAAACGACTGAAGTGAAAATTCTCATCAGTAGTTTTTGTCAATTCTTAGCTTTTTAGCTGTTCATACTGTCCTCAACACTTACTCATCAGACTTTTTAGCGGTTTTCAGTTTTTCATAGGACATCAGTACTTATCTTTTTACTGACATCAGTAGTTATAACTACATCAGTAGTTGTAACTGCATCATTTTTGTTAACAGATCAGTACATATTGTGACATGGTTACTAATGATCATCAGTACTTGTTTACTGAGATCATCAGTAGTTATCACTTATTCTAGCTGCAGCATACCAAGCCTAACACTAGGTTTTGGAAAGTCGAACTATCCAAAGGCTTAGTAAAAATGTCTGCAAGCTCATCAGCACTAGGCACAAACTTTGGATCAATCAGACCTTTTTCAAAAACAGTCCCTAATAAAATGATGTCTAATCTCTATATGTGTGGTCCTAGAGTGCTGGACAGGATTCTTGACAATGCAAAGAGGAAGCAATGTCCATTAATAATGGAGTCTTAGTCTCTGTAATGCCATAATCCAAAGTTGGTTCTGAAGCCAGAGTACCTGAGAGTACAGCTTGCAGCAGCAATGTACTCTGCTTCAGCAGTGGATGTAGCAACAGATGTTTGTTTCTTACTCTGCCAAGAAATCAAAAGTTGCCTAGGAATTGACATCCACCAGAAAAGTGACTTCTGGTTAACTTACACCCTGCATAGTCACTGTCAGAAAAAGCAACCCAATTTGCAAGAGTGTCCAGTGGATACCATAAACGTAGAGATTGTGTACCTGCAGATATCTAAAGATCTTTTGACTGCAATCAAGTGAGACTCTTTAGGAGCAGCCTGAAATCTGGGGGTAAGGAATAGTTCCCACACTTGCTGTTGTTAAGATCTCAGCCCTTGGTTTAATCGATTGAACAGATATAGCAGCGGAATAGCTCAGAATTAGACAAATTCAAACAAGAACAATTGATATAAAACGATAAAAGAATTTTATAGAGAGAGAAATATCCGACAAAAGGAATATTGCATTAAGATTGTCGGCCTCAAAGGCACGATTACAGGTGAGTCATCTTTCCTTATAAAGGAAAGAATGACGTAGACTGATGTCACCTGAAAGTGACATGTAACCGTTTTATAACTACTGATGTTAACAACTACTGAAGATGTCAACAACTGACATCTTCTTACAAATGTTCCTAAGTGTTAAACATCTTATTTACAACTACTGAAAAACATAAAACTACTGAAACTACAACAACTGAAGAACAACCTCTTCAGTTGTTTACAAGTACTGAAAAGAAAAATAAACAAACTACTGAAAGGAAAAGAAAACTACTGAAGAAGAAAAACCATCACAACAACTGAAGAAGCCCTCTTCAGCTGTTGTCATCAGCTGTTAACATCAGCTGATGTCTTCAGTACTTGAACATCAGACTTTGTCTTTCAGCTGTTGATCTTCAGTCTTTGTCTTCAGTACTTGTTGAAGTCTTCAGACTTTAGATCTTCAGCTGTTGTCTCAGTCTTTGTCTTCTACTTCAGACGTACTTCAGCAGTTGTATTCTTCAGACTTTGTAGAACAGCTGATCAGGTCTTCTTCAGCTGTTGTGATGTCTGTGGGACTTAGAGGTTTCTCTGATCAGGCTCATTGGTTCTTTTGGTCCAACAAACTCCCCCTGAACCAATGCAGCCAAAACCTCTAAGTTATTGACGAGTCCCACTTATTTTGGCAGATAGATTGGTCTCTTAATCCTCTTGATCAGATGAGAAGTGACCCTTTTTCAGCACCGGCCTGGGAAGAAGTCTCTGATGATCTGTTTGGCATGATATGGTTGGGAGCTCTGTATTGGGGACTTGGACACCGAGCTGTTGCCCCAACCATGAGATCTACTTCCGTGTATCAGCCTATATGATTCCCTGGTGTAAGCCCTTAAAAACATGATTTGCTCATCCATTGTCAGCACCTCGGGCACACCATCAAATAATCCTTCTCGGCCATACACTTCAGATATGTACTTGGCCTGTTTTCCATTCTTGAGCTCAACCGTGGTTATTTGTCTATAAGCAAACTCATCTGGATGAGTCCTTCTAAGAGCAGGTTGAGCTCTTCTTGTTTGAAGTTTTCAAGTCGTTTGTAAACCAATCCCTTCTTTATAATTTTGTTCTCTAACATCTTTTGAGGTGGTTGTTTGGCTTCATAGGCTTTCTTGAACTCTTCAACAATTTCCAAGGGGACACTACAAGCACCACAGTGATGTCTTCGTCGACAACTCTCACTTGGCCTTGTATCTTGAAGGAATTTCTTTCTTGACAATCCGGTGTGCCACCCTAGGATCAGGCCATATCCTTACTCTTTCCCTTTGGTATTGAAAGGTATTAGCAAGGGTGTACAATCTTAATACTTCTTTCTTCATGCTGATCATTGAAGAGGATGTAGCATATGCTTTGTCAATGCTTTTCAGCATTTCCTCATCATGTTTTTGCATCTGTTCCCTCAATCTTTATCATTACATCATGCATTTGAGAAGCAGGAGTGATGGACATTGGTTTAGCCTTAGGCAAAGTAATGACTGCAGAGAGTGGCAGTCTGTCTTCATCCTCCTCTTCATCTTCATCAGGCCTCAGTACCTTTCTTTTCTTTTGGCTAGGTACATCACTGGCAAGGGGTTTTAGGGGTAAAGGATTTGGTTTTGTGGGTTGGATGGTTGGTTTAGAGGGTAAAGGGTTGTTTTAGTGGGTGTGGAGATAGTGATTTTGAGGATTGAGGCTTTTCAGACTGTTTTAGCATTTTGGCTGTAAGGGAGGCTTTGGTAAATTTTGTCAGTTCTTTTCGATTCCCAACCCCAGCTTCATTCAATACCTCAATCACTAAACCTTTGGAGTATTCTTCAGACGAACAAATCTTGGTGGTTATTGCCAAGATGTTGTCCCTGGTCCAGGCCCTTATTTCCATTAGAGATCTTCCCAAGTATTTAGCTATAAATCTGATCATTATCTCCAGCCTTTCTCTTTCTAAGGCATCATAGCTAGCCCATCTTGAATTGATCTCCTCTGTTTCCATCCTTCTGATCTCGGAGTCTAGTTGTTTGATGTCAAAACCCTGCCTATACAATGCTCAATGATTTTATCCATTGAACGGTTATGGTTGGCGTCAGCTTCTTTCACCATATCCTTCAGCTCCTTCTCCTTCTCAGACTCTCCTTTTCTCTTTTGATATGTGACATGAAAGTCTTTTTGACTTTCATTCACTTCAGCTCCCTTCACATCTCCTTCTCCTTCTCATTTACAACCTCAGATTCTTTCGCCTTCTCCCCATCTATCCTCTTCCTTTTTCCTTTAACTAACTGACTCTCCCCCTTTTTGGTTGCATTGGGTGCAAGGGTTTGAGCAGTAGAAAGGGATTTAGTCACCAACTCCTCCACCAAGGGTTGTATTATTGTAGGAAGCCTCTCATCAATGGCTTTGATCACTATATCTGTGATCATGGGAGTATGAGAGGTAGGGAATTTGAAGGGTAGCAACTGATTGATCAGGATGGTTCTGTTCCTGAGAATCAGTGCCGAAAGCAGAGGCTGGTGGCTTGGAAGTATATACTGGCTCAGTGTGTAGGGGACCTTCAGAAGAAGGTGCCATCTGTGGGTGTATTGTGGTGGCAGATGGACTTGCAT
The DNA here is from genome assembly GCA_025506515.1 of Flaveria trinervia. NCBI lineage: Eukaryota > Viridiplantae > Streptophyta > Magnoliopsida > Asterales > Asteraceae > Flaveria > Flaveria trinervia. The sequence continues at coordinate 99,299,333 of CM046442.1, read as the reverse complement.
CCTGAGACATCTTGGCCAGCAGCTCTTTGAGTCTGCTAACCTCATCCTCTAGAATGGTGTTTTGAGCAACTACATCATAGAAGAAGCTCAGGTCATCATCAGTGTTACTGAATCACCTGACCTCCTGACAAGTCAGAATGAACATGCCTTGAGTGTAGATCAATTATAGCATGTGCCCCTTGTTCTCGGTTCTGGGGACTTCCAGCCTCAGGACTATGTCCTTCATCAGCTGTTGCCACTGGTGAGGACTTAGAGATGTTACCAACTGCATCCTGGTCATTTGCTGAGTCAGGAGCAGTGGCAGCCTCACCAGAAGTTCGCACCTCCTTATCTACACTAGAAGATGGAACATGATAACCCTGTGTGTGGGTTGACAGAAGCATTGTGATCCTCCCCCTCAGGTGTTGAGGTTATCCCAGTAGTAATTGGTGTCTGGGTGGGGGGTGAGGAATGCAACTGCGTCAGCACTTTTGCAACAATGATAGTAGGGCTTTGAGGGGCGGTTGCATCAGGAGAGGGTGTGGAAGCAGTGTGCACCCGGACAGGTGGTGCTCTTCAATGGTAATCCCCTCAAGTGAGGAGGATCCCAGCATTGTGGCTTCCCTTTGAGTGGTTGCTTCAGGTTCCTTTTGAGAGGAAACCTGAGCTGCTTCAGTTGGTGGAGTCACAGTCTCTACTGGGGGGTATTTCCAGCAGAGATAACCTGCGTTGGTGCAGCAGGAGCATCCACAGGGGACTCAATTCCCTGAGTAGCTTTCTTAGGCTTCTTCTTTGTGGGTTTGGAGGGGACTTTGGATGTGGAGGTGGAGGCTGTGGGTTCCAGCTGCGTGGGTTTGCGCAGCTTGGCAGCCTGTTTGAGAGTTTGGTCAGTGTTGTGTCGGGAGTATACCTCCGGCAATACAGCCAAAGCAGGGACTCCCAGACCACTAGTCCCTCAGCAGAAAGCTGATTCTCTATTATGGCCATTATAAACCGAGGATATAGTATCCAACGGTTAGAAAGTGGTTTTGTGGCCATATCCTTGAGTTCAAGAAAAATTATTTCAGAAAAGTTTAGTGGTTCTTGTTCAAGGATAGAGAACAATACCTGTTGCCATCTGGAAGACAGTTGATCCCAAGAGGAAGTCTTCGGAGCCAGGCAAACATTTACCATATGAAATAATAATCGTTCAGCATCTGGAAAATGTTCTTCAGGATTGTTGAAGCACTAAGATCACCCTGATATCCATGTTGTCCAAAGGAAAGATCAAGTTGGCGCTTAGGATATCCAACAGGGTAGGCAGCATCATCTAACAGTAATATTTGGCGGATGGTAGCAGTAGAGATGACCACCTTATGCGAGTTGATAGATGAATGGATAGATTCTCCATTAACGGTCGCATTCATCCAGAACTGACGTAGCGAATCGGCATAAATGATTGGATTTAAAAGGAAAGCCGTTTTTAGTGGGGATTGGACCATAAGATCTATAGCATTTTCAAATTTGGTCCAGAAGGGCGATTTTGTAAGGTACGCGACACAGTTGTGTCGAGGTTTGAGTTGCATGGTCGCCATTAATGAAGGTGAAAGTTTTCAGAGCTTTTGAAAAGTTAGGTCGTGAAAGAATGAAAAACTCTGAAAGAGGGATCAGGTATATATAGGGTACGGGTTATGAAACGACTGAAGGTTTTGGTGTTAGTCATCAGTATTTGAAGCTACTGATGACGTGGTATTATCTTTCAGAAGTTTGAAACGACTGATGGTATTGGTGTGGTCAGCAGTTATAAAACAACTGAAGACATGGTGTTTACTATCAGACGTTGAAACAACTGAAGTCTCTGATTTAGGCATCAGTAGTTTTAAAAACTACTGAAGACAAGTTGGACTTCAGATGTTGAAACAACTGAGGACTTGGTATTAGTCATCAGTAGTGTGAAACTACTGAAGACCGTGGTTTTGCCATCAGTTGTTGTAAACAACTGAAGACTTGGTGTTAGTCATCAGTAGTTGTGAAACTACTGAAGACATGGTATTGCTTCAGTTGTTTATAAAGAAACAGCAGTTTGTGAACTACTGAAGAGAGAGTACTCATCAGTAGTTGTCGTCAATTCATAGCCGTTCAGCTGTTTCATACTGTCCTCAACACTTACTCATCAGCTTTTAGCTGTTTTCAGTTGTTTCATAGGACATCAGTACTTATCTGTTTCTACTGATTTCAGTAGTTGTAACTACATCAGTAGTTAGAACATAAAGTACAGTACTTAAAGCATTTAGCCTTCAGTAGTTATAAAAACTACTGAGGGTAAAATAACTCATCAGTACTATATGTGACATGGTTACCAATGATCATCAGTAATTACTGAGATCATCAGTAGTTGTCACTTATTCTAGCTGCAGCATACCAAGCCTTAACACCAGGTTGTGGAAAGTTGAACTATCCAAAGGCTTAGTAAAAATGTCTGCAAGCTCATCAGCACTAGGCACAAACATAGGATTAATTAGACCCTTTTCAAAACAATCTCTTATAAAATGATGTCTAATTTCTATATGTTTGGTCCTAGAGTGCTGGACAGGATTTTTGACAATGCAAAGAGCTGAAGCACTATCCATTAATAATGGAGTCTTAGTCTCTGTAATGCCATAATCCAAAAGTTGATTCTGAAGCCAGAGTATTTGGGATGTACAACTTGCAGCAGCAATGTACTCGGCTTCAGCAGTGGATGTAGCAACAGATGTTTGTTTCTTACTCTGCCAAGAAATCAAACAGTTGCCTAGGATTGGCATCCACCAGAAGTTGATTTCCTGGTCAACTTACATCCTGCATAGTCACTATCAGAGAAAGCAACTAATTGCAAGAATGTCCAGTGGAATACCATAAGCCTAGAGATTGTGTGCCTTGCAGATATCTAAAGATCCTCTTGACTGCAATCAGATGAGACTCCTTAGGTGCAGCCTGAAATCTAGCACAAACACATGTAGCAAACATAATATCTGGTCTAGAAGCTGTTAAATACATCAAGGAACCAATCATACATCTGTAAAGGGTTTCATCAACACCTTTACCTTTCTGATCAACATCCAATTGTGTGGTGTTGCACATGGGAGTAGAACAGGATTACAGTTTTGTAAATCAAACTTATTCAAAAGATCTTTTGTGTATTTAGACTGATGAATGAAAATTCCATCAGCTTTTTGTTTGATTTGCAAACCTAGAAAGAACTGTAATTCTCCCATTGCACTCATTTCAAACTTCTGTTGCATTAAGGTTTGGAAATCCTCACACAATTGGGGATCAGAGGATGCAAATATAATATCATCAACATAAATTTGAACAAGTAGCTTATGCTGATCCACCTTCTTAATAAATAAAGTTTTATCTATGGAGCCTCTAGTGAAATTATTCTGTAGAAGAAAGTTTGATAAGGTCTCATACCAAGCTCTAGGTGCTTGTTTCAACCATAAAGAGCTTTATCAAGCTTATACCCATTCTGGGTGCTTATTATCCTCAAAGCCTGGTGGTTGACACACATAAACTTCTTCTTTTATTGTACCATATAGAAAAGCACTTTTGACATCCATTTGGAAAACTTTAAGATTGTGGAGTGCAGCATAGGCTAAAAACAATCTAATTGCCTCCAGTCTGGCTACAGGGGCAAAGGTTTCATCATAATCAATACCTTCTCTTGTGCAAACCCCTGCACAACCAGTCTGGCCTTGTTCTTAACAATTAGCCCATTTTCATCAGTTTTATTCCTAAACACCCATTTAGTGCCTATTGCACACTTACCTGGGGGTAGAGGAACAAGCTCCCACACTTGCTGTTTCTTGAACTGAAGAAGCTCAAGCTGCATGGCTTCAACCCATCCATTGTCCCTCAAAGCAACATGATAGTTCTTCGGCTCTAGCTGACTGATGAAGAGAGCATAGAAGCAGAAATTGGACAACTGGCTTCTGGTTGAGACACCAGCATTGATATCACCAAGGATTTGAGATATTGGGTGATTTTTCAGCTCTTGGTAAACAATCAAATCTGTGCAAGTGTTTGTAGGGTCTTCAGCAGCAGCAGATGTTGATGCAGATTCTTGAAACCATGAAGATGGTGGCAACTCAAATGAAGTTGAGGATGCAGAAATCTCATCAGCATTTGTTGTGGATGGTGCGGCTGGAGCTACAGGAGCATCAGGTTTAGAGGACTCAGGCAGTTGATCACTAAACCTGAAGAGGTGATTACTACTATCATCATCATCTTCAGTAGTAACACCAGGTGGTGAACTGTTGACAGGAGCAACAGCAGGAGATTGATAAGGAACATATTGCAGTATGTCCAAATCAAAGAGCTCCACAGGGCTTTGTGGAATCTTGTCCTTTGGAGATTCATTAAACTTGACATGTAAAGTCTCTTCAACCATCTTTGTTCTGCAGTTGAAGACTCTGTATGCCTTGCAAGTTGATGAATAACCAACAAAATACCCTGCATCCACCTTAGGATCAAATTTCTGGAGCTGATCCTTTGTGTTGAGAATGAAACAAGGACACCCAAATGCTCTAAAAAATGAAATGAGAGGAGCCAAATGATGTAGAACTTCATATGGAGTCTTCATCAACCTCTGATTTATTAGCACTCTATTCTGCACATAGCATGCTGTGTTGACAGCTTCAGCCCAAAAGGTCAATGGCAGTCCAGAATCAGCCAACATAGACCTTGTAGCTTCAATGAGGGTCCTGTTCTTTCTCTCCACAACTCCATTCTGTTCAGGAGTTCTTGGAATACTAAACTGTCTCTTTATTCCCTTGGAAGGTAGAATTCATCAAGTGTATTGTTCCTGAATTCTGTTCCATTATCACTTCTAATACACTTAACTGAGAGGGAATACTGCTTCTCAGCATACAACACAAAGTTTATGATCTTCTGTGCAGCTTCATCCTTTGAATGTAGAAAGAAAGTCCATACAAATCTGGAGTAATCATCCACAATTACCAGACAGTATTTTTTCTGTGCCATGCTCATCACTCTCACAGGACCAAAGAGATCCATGTGAAGAAGTTGTAAGCAGGCAGTGGACTTTGGTTCTTCAATAGGTGGAAATGAAACCTTGTGCTGTTTTCCTTTCAAACAAGCAGTGCAGTTGTTTTCACACTTGAACTCCTTCATAGGCATTCCTCTACTAAACTATGGTGTATCAGCTGATTCATGTTCTTGAAATTAACATGTCCCAGCCTTCTATGCCATAGATTAGATTCTTGAGGAGAGGCCTTGGAAAATAGGCAAGGATGGCCTTTGAGATCAATTTTCTGGAAAGATCTAAGGCATACACTCTTCCTGTCCTGTTGGCCTTCAGGAGAGTGTGAGCATCCAATACCTTGTCAATCAAACTCAGAACTTTGGATGACAGAATCCTGCAGTTCTGGCTTGTGAAAAGGGCAACATGGCCTTTGTCACACAATTGACTGACACTCAAAAGATTATACTTGAGATTTTCCACATGGTTGACATCATCAAACTTATTTCCCCATTGGAAACAAAGCCCTTCCCGATGATGTAACCTCTTGCATCATTGCCCAAAGAAACAAATCCCTTCCTTCCTGGAGAGTAGTCATTAAGAAGTGAGTTGTTCCCAGTCATATGCATAGATCCCCCACTGTCTACATACCAGATGCTACTTTGGCATGTTGAAGAAACCTGCATAAATAAACAATCAGTTAGTTTTGGAGACCCAAACCTTTTGGTTTTGGGCCTGGTCTCATCAACAGATGGTAAACTAACAGGTTTATTGGACACAATAGCTTGAGGTGAAGGAGATGGTGTAGAAGAGGAATCCTTCGGCTTGGATCTCCTTTTCTGGGGTTTCAACACAGGGCCATCAAGTTGGTTAACTCTTCCCAACAGATGTTGAACCATCATTACCAGCTGTGTCTGATTCTGGGAGAGAGCTTTCAGCTCTTCAGACACATTGGTATTGGTGTTTGATGATGAGTTCTTGTGTTGCACCATCTTCTTTTGAGCAACCTCAGCTATTGCCTGTTGCACTCCTTCCTTTTTAGATTTCTTTTTGGTCATAGGAGTAACAGGATTTGATGCTGCTGGTACAAACTTGGACTCAAACTCAGTTTTCATTTTAGCCAAATTTCTTTAATTTTCTCTTTTTGTTTGAGTTTGGATCCCTTTTTGTACCAACAATCATCTGTGAGATGATTGAATAGACCACATATTTCACATGGTTTCTTCTTCATCTTCTGTTGATCATCAACTAAAGAAGATGAAACTACTGAAGACTTGCTCTTCAGCAGTTTAGAAGCACTTTTTGCCTTCTTGTCAACTTCCTTAGTAGGCTTCAAATCCTTCCTACTGACAGTTTTCTTCTCTCTTCAGTGCTGTCAGTCATTAGGATTTGAACTCCAGATGTTATCCCCTGCTCTCCAGTACCCTCAGTACTTCTAGGGATAACACTTGGGTTGATCAACTCATTGATCATGTGAGTGTCAGCAGTTGAACCATCAATATCAGCTGATAGGTTCACAGAGGGATTACTACTGACTTCAACTACTGATGGTGCTTTATCAAGTAGTGAATCACATGATGAGGTGGATTGGTCATTACTTTCTCCATCAGATTCCGCTCCTGCTCTTGAAGCAAAAACTGTAGGAGGAGCAGTGTGATTATAACCAATTCCAAACTTCACATTGGAAGCTGTTTGCTTACTAAGAAGCATTTCAAAGCCCTTGCAAGATTGTACCCATCGATCACACTCTACCTGGGTGACAGCAAGAGTATCTTTGAGGTCTTTGTACTTCTCTAAGAGTACATCCTCCCTAGCCTTATCATCAGAAATTTGGCATTTTAATTTGTAAATCTCATCAGTTTTCTCTTTTAGCACAGACTCAAACTCAGCTTTATTTTTGGAAATTGTTGTTCTAGCTCTACATTTTATTGATTAAAGCCACATTTGCTTCTCTAATAGAGGCAAATGCTGCTATGCAAGTTTCAGAACATAATTTGGCCTTAGCCTCAGAGGATACCTGTGATACCTGTGTTGAAGAGGTATTTGAGGATGATCCATCAGAGGATTCCAAAGCCATGAGAGCTAGATTTCCAAAAGGATGCTCACCACCATGTTGACCAGCACCTGAGAACAGTTGTTCATTACCAGACACATCATCTGGTAAACTGCTCCAGTCAACAACTCCTGGTGTGAAGAAGCTGTGTTGTTGAAGTTGATTAGGTTGATGAGATTGGGATGGTTGAGGCTCAGGAGTGCATGTGGTTGCTGAGCAGTGGGTGCTTGAACCTGGCCTGGTTGTGGCATGTAATAGCAGGGGTATGGATATGGCATTGGCCCCTGTGGAACAAAATATGCAGGAGATTGTGGTTGATGATGATAACCAGAATTGACAGGTTGTTGCCCTCTGTTTTGTTGACTATTGCCAGGGAAAGTCACAAAAGGTGCAGGAGAGTTAGATCCAGATGATCTACATTCTCTTGCAAAGTGCCCAAGCCTGTGGCATTTATGGCACTTCAACTTACTCTTGTCAAAACCACTTTGGTTTTGCCAGAGAGTCCTGGGAATTTCCTTCCAGTTCTTTTGTAGAACTTCTGAGATCTGATATTTATCAAGGCCATTTGGCTCAAAATATCCATCTCTTCTAAGTCATCATCAGCAATCCCTTGAGATCATCCATGATGAAACATAGATTGTCACTATTACTACCACAGAATAACTATCAACACTCACAAAGGCAGGCTCAGAAGTGTTTGTAGAGAAATCAATATGCTCATCATACTGGCTTTCAGATGACGCATATTCTGACTCTTGATGTCCAATCAGGGCAGTGTTCCCTTGGACAAAATCCTCAGTGAGCTTGCCAGATGAAACCAATTTCCTTTTCTGCTCTATCTCTCTCTCGAATGTAAGCAGTTTCCCATGAAGTTGGGTGAGAGATAGGCGATCAACATCAGCATTTGAGCGTAGAACAATGGTATATGTTCCATCTCTCAGGCAGTGATCTTAAAAATCTATGGTTCATCTGACTCTGGTATATTGTTTAACCATTTTCAATTCAGAGATTAAACATGAAAACCGCTCAAATTGTTGAGTCAGAGTCTCACCCTTTCTATGAGAGAAAGTCTCATATTGTTGGGCGAGGATTTCCCTGTTGTTTGCTAAAACCTCATCAGTACCACCAAATTGTTCTTTGATGGCATTCCAGAGGTCATGAGCAGACTCACAATGCAGAAGCCCAGAGTAAATCTCATTAGGAATAGCCATAGCCAAAATTCCATGGGCTTTTGCATCGATTTCAAACAACTTGTCCTCATCGGAGTATTGCTCCTTCTTCTTTGGAACCAACTGGTTTGTTTCCGGATCATTCACCATTGGCTTATGTGGTCCATGTACCACAGATGTCCAACAACCTGAGCTATTGACAGACAGGTGATGGAGCAATCTTCTCTGCCAAATGTTATACTCATTCCTCACCAAGATCGGAGGCTTGGTAGAGGATCCAGTATTGAAAGGATCATTAGAAGAAGTAGTCATTGTGGAAAATCAGACAGATTCAAGTAAAATCACAATAATTTAGCTCAAAACCACACAGAACCTCAAATAAAACGGCCAGAAGCGATACACTCTCAATCTCTATAACAGATCCTTGCGAATTTTGCTAATTCGATTAAACTTAGAGCGATTGAACAGTTTCAATGATCAATTGTTAGATCGATCAATGATTAACCTGCTCTGATACCATTTGTTAGATCTCAGCCCTTGGTTTAATCGATTGAACAGATATAGCAGCGGAATAGCTCAGAATTAGACAAATTCAAACAAGAACAATTGATATAAAACGATAAAAGAATTTTGTTATAGAGAGAGAAATATCCGACAAAAGGAATATTGCATTAAGATTGTCGGCCTCAAAGGCACGATTACAGGTGAGTCATCTTTCCTTATAAAGGAAAGAATGACGTAGGCTGATGTCACCTGAAAGTGACATGTAACGTTTTATAACTACTGATGTTTAACAACTACTGAAGATGTCAACAACTGACATCTTCTTACAAATGTTCCTAAGTGTTAAACATCTCATTTACAACTACTGAAAAACATAAAACTACTGAAACTACAACAACTGAAGAACAACCTCTTCAGTTGTTTACAAGTACTGAAAAGAAAATAAACAAACTACTGAAAAGAAAAAGAAAACTACTGAAGAAGAAAAACCATCAACAACTGAAGAAGCCCTCTTCAGCTGTTGTCATCAGCTGTTAACATCAGCTGATGTCTTCAGTACTTGAACATCAGACTTTGTCTTTCAGCTGTTGATCTTCAGTCTTTGTCTTCAGTACTTGTTGAAGTCTTCAGACTTTAGATCTTCAGCTGTTGTCTCAGTCTTTGTCTTCAGTACTTCAGACGTACTTCAGCAGTTGTATTCTTCAGACTTTGTAGAACAGCTGATCAGGTCTTCTTCAGCTGTTGTGATGTCTTGTGGGACTTAGAGGTTTCTCTGATCAGGCTCATTGGTTCTTTTGGTCCAACACGCTTTTGAACTGAAGTAGCTCAAGCGCATGGCTTCAACCATCATTGTCTCTAAGCAACATGATAGTTCTTTGGCTCTAGCTGATGAGGAAGAGAGCATAGAAGCAGAAGTTAGACAATTGACTTTGGTGAGACACAGCATTGATATTACCAATAATGAGACATGGGGTGATTCTTCAGTCTGGGTATACTATAAGATCAGTGCAAGTGTTTTAGCGGTTCAGCAGCACAGATGGTGATCCGATCTTGAAAAACCAAGTATTAGATGCAAGTCAAAATGATGTAGAGGAGTCAGAAATGTATCAACTTTTGTGATCGAGCTACAGAAGCAAAGGAACATCAAGTTTAGTAGACTCAAGCAGTTGGTCACTAAACTGAAAAGGTGAGTACTGATATCATCATCATCTTCAGTACCACCAGGTGGAAGATTGCTGCAGAAGATGATTTATCCACATATCTGCAATAACTGGAGGTTGATAAGGAACATATTACAGTATGTCCAGATCAAACAACTCCAAGGGTTTGTGGAATTTTATCCTTAGGCGATTCATTGAATTTCACATGCAAGGTTTCTTCAACTACCTTTGTTCTGCAGTTGAAGACTCTGTAAGCCTTGCATGTGATGAATACCTACAAATTCTGCATCCACCTTAGGATCAAATTTGTGGAGTTGATCCTTTGTGTTGAGAATGAAACAAGGACACCTAAAGGTTTTGAAGAATGAAATTAGAGGAGCCAAATGATGTAGAACTTCATATGGAGTCTTCATACCTCTAATTTACAAACACTCTATTCTGCACTAGTAAGCTGTGTTAACAGCTTCAGCCCAAAAGGTCAATGGCAAACCAACGTCAGCCAACATAGGCCTCGCAGCTTCATTAGGGTCCTGTTCTTTCTCTCCACTACTTTATTTTGTTCTAGAGTCCTGGGATGCTAAACTGCCTCTTGATTCCTTTGATAGATAAAAATCATCAAGTGTATGGTTGCTGAATTCAGTTCCATTATCACTCCTATACACTTGACTGATAGGGAATACTGCTTCTCAACATACAACCCAAAGTTTATAATCGTCTGAGCAACCTCAACCTTTGAATGCAAGAAGAAAGTCCATACAAATCTGAAGTAATCATCCACAATTACCAGACAGTATTTCTTCTTTGCCATGCTCATCACTCTCACAGGACCAAATAGATCCATATGCAGTAACTGCAAGTAGGCAGTGGACTTAGGTTCTTCAATAGGAGGGAATGAGACTTTGTGTTGTTTTCCTTTTAAACAAGCAGTGCAGGTGTTCATCACAATGGAACTCCTTTATTGGTAGACCTCTCACTAACTATTGTTGATGAGCTGATTCAGTTTTTGGATTTACATGACCCAGCCTTCTATGCCATAGTTTAGATTCCTGAGGAGAGGCTTTGGAGAACAGACAAGGATGACCCTTCAAATCAATCTTCTTTGACAAATCCAAGGCATATACTCTTCCAATCCTGTTGCCCTTCAGGAGAGTATAATCATCCAATACCTTGTCAATCAGCCTCAGAACTTGGGAAGACAGAATCCTGCAGTTCTGGCTTGTGAAAAGTGCAACATGCCCTTTATCACAATCTGACTGACACTCAGTAGATTATACTTGAGATTCTCCACATGGTTAACATCATCAAATCTGAATCTCTTAGACACATATCCTTTCCCGATGATGTAACCCTTGGCATCATTTCCAAATGAAACAAATCCGTTCTTTCCTTGAGAGTAGTCATTAAGAAGAGAACTGCTCCCAGTCATATGCATAGATCCTCCACTATCTACATACCAGATGCTCTTTGGCATGCTGAAGAACCTTGCATTTATCATAAAGAACTAGTTAGGTTTTGAGACCCAAACCTTTTTGGTTTTGGGTCTGTTTTCATCAACAGATTTAACCATAACTGTTTCTTATGATTAAAAACTGATGAAGAAGGAGATGGTGCTGAAATGGATTCCTTGGATTTGGGCTGGGAATTCCTTTTCAGTGGTTTGATCACAGGTGCATCTAGTTGGTTAACTCTCCCCAACAAATGCTGAACCATCATAAAAAGTTGTGTTTGATTTGTAGCCAAAGCTTTCAGCTCTTGTGACATATGAGTACTTGTGTATGATGAGTTCCTATGGCCCACCATTTCCTCCTTGAAATTCACAGACTTAGTCTGATGTTTATCATGAGGAGCACTATCAGCTGTTTTATGATAAACCCTATCCTTCTTTTTGGATTTGGATGAAGGCTTGGGTTTATCACATTGGGATGACTGTGGTACAAACTTGGTCTTAAACTCATTTTTCATTTCATCCCTCTGGATTTTAATGAGCTTATCTCTGTTGAGTTTGGAACCCTTTATGTACCAACATTCATCAACAAGATGATTGAATTTATCACATATTTCACATGGCTTATTCTTTATCTTCAATTGATCAATTGCTGATATGGAAACTACTAAAGGTGTGCTCTTTAGTGCTTTCCTCCTTTCAGTACTTGTGTAAGTACTGAAGGATCTGTAACAACTAAAGATTTGTTCTTCAGCTGTTCTCTATCAGCAATTGTTAATCCTTTTATTTCAGCTGATTTGAAATGCTTTTCAGATGTTGTGTCTTTCCTTCAGTGCTTGAGATACTTTGAGGGACAACATCTGAAGTACTCAGCTTCATGTGCTTATCAGTAGTTGACCCATGAGGCAATTGATTTGCTGAGGTATCAACACTGATTTCATCTTGTGATTTTGGGTGAACACTTGAGGATGATGCACATGATGATGTAGTTTAGAAATTACTTTCACCTTCAGGTTTTACTATTGATTTTGTAGTAAAATCTATAGGTGGTGCAATGTGGTTGTAACCTATTCCAAACTTCACATTCGAAGCAGATTGCTTGCTGAGCAGCATTTCAAATCCCTTACAGGATGATACCAAGCGGTCACACTCAACTTGGGTAACTGCAAGTTTTTCTTTGAGTTCTCTGTGGTTCTCAAGAATGACCTCTAGCTTAGCCTTTTCATCATTTAATTGGCATTTAAGCTTATAAATCTCATCATCTTTATCCTTAAGGAAAGACTCATATTCAACTTTTCTTTTGGAAATATTTTGCTCAAGCTCAAGATTTTGATTAATTAAAGCTACATTTGCCTCTCTAATAGAGATAAATGCAGCTATGCAAGATTCAGAACATAGCTTGGCCTTAGCCTCAGAGTATACCTGGGTTATCTGTGATGAAGATGCATTGGAGCATGAACTCTCAATAGACTCCAGGGCCATGAGAGCTAGATTCCCAAAAGGATGTTCACCACCATGTTGACCATCACTAGCAAATAATTGCTCACTACCAGAGAGATCATCTGGTAAACTGCTATAGTTGACAACACCAAGGGTGAAGAAGCTGTGATGAGGTTATGATTAGATGATTGAGATGGTAGAGGCTCAGGTAAGGCTTGAGGTTGTTGTGCAATAGGAACTTGAACTTGATTTGGCTGAGGCATGTAATATCAGGGATATGGATATGACATTGGACCTGAGGGACAAAATATGCAAGAGATATAGGTTGTGAATGATGACCAGAACTAGGAGGATGTTGCCCTCTGTTTTGGGGACTATTGCTTGGAAAAGTCACAAAGGGTGCAGAAGAGTTAGATCCAGTTGATCTACACTCTCTTGCAAAGTGTCCAAGCCTGTGGCATTTGTGACACCTCAACTTATTCTTGTCGAAACCAACTTTGGTTTTGCCAGAGAGTCCTGGAAATTTCCTACCAGTTCTCTTGTAGAACTTTTGAGATCTGATATTAATCAAGGCCATTTGGCTTAGAATATCCATCTCTTCTAAGTCATCATCAGCAATACCTTTAAATCATCCATAATGAAACACAAATTGTCACTATTACAGCCTGACTGACTATCAAATGCATGATCTGAACTGTTTGAAGAGAAATCTATATGCTCATCATAATGGCTTTCTCATGCAGCATATTCTGACTCATGACCAACCAAGGCAGTGTTCCCTGGTACAAAGCCATCAGTGAGCTTTCCTGATGATGCCAGTTTCCTTTTCTGCTCTATCTCTCTTTCAAATGTAAGCAGTTTCCCATGGAGTTGGGTGAGAGATAGGCTATCCAGATTTGCACTGGAGCGTAGGACAATGGTATATGTGTCCCATCTCTTAGGCAGTGATCTGAAGAATCTGTTGTTCATCTGACTATTAGTGTATTCATGTTTGACCATTTTTAGCTCAGAGATCAAACAGGAAAAATGCTCAAACTGTTGAGTCAGTGACTCACCCTTCATATGAGAGAATGTCTCATATTGTTGGGCAAGGATTTCTTGTTGTTTGCTAAGACCTCATCTGTTCCACCAAATTGTTCCTTCAATGCATTCCAGAGGTCATGAGCAGTTTCATGATGCATAAGCCCAGAATAGATTTCATTAGGCAGTGCCATGGCTAGAATTCCATGCGCTTTAGCATCAATCTCAAACAGTTTTCGATCCTCATCTGAGTATTGTTCCTTCTTCTTCGGAACCATTTGGTTGGTTTTCGGATTTTTCACCATAGGCTTGTGTGGACCATGTACCACATATGTCCAACAACCTGAACTGTTAACAGACAGGTGATGAAGCATTCTTCGTTGCCATATGTTATACTCAGTCCTAACCAGCATCGGAGGCTTGGTTAAGGAACCGGTATTATGAGGGTCATTAGAAGGAGTAGTCATTCTCAGATTCAACCAAATTCAATTAACTTTTAACTGATTTAGAACAAAACACAACAAACCAATATGAACCAAGAGAAAACTCAAAGCAATAACCGAAGCAGCAGAAATTCAATGATCTATAACCAATTCTTGCAAATATGCTAATTCAATAAAACTTAGATATCGATATAGCAGTTTCAACGATCAATTGTTAGATCGATCAATGATTAACCGACTCTGATACCATTTGTTAGGATCAGTGATCTAAGTTTGATTAATTAGAGAGTATTGCAGCGGTATTCGAACAATGAATTAAACAATTCACAAGAACACAATTGATATTCAATGTAATAGTAAACCGTTATAGAAAGAGAGAATTCTGCAAAAGAAATATTTCACTCATATGCTTTCGTGGTGGCTCAATGTCACACGTTACAACTAGGTCAATATTCAATATATAGGAAATGTGACGTCTGCTGATGTCACTTGATAATGACATCTAAGAGATTTATTCAAACTACTAAAACTATGCAAACTACTGAGAATGTTCTCAACTACTAATTACATCTAACAGAATGCTTAAGTACAAAAACATAAAACTACTGAACTACAACTACTGAAACTATAACTACTGAAAAGTAAATTACAAGTACTGAAAGGAAATCATCACAACTACTGAAGTTAATTACTTCAGCTGTTGTGACAACTACTGATCACTTTGGTCTTCAGTCATTGTCTTCAGTCTTTGTTTTTCAGTACTTTACTTTCAGACTTTGTCTTCAATTGATGGCTTCAGACTTTGTCTTTAGACCTTGTAATCAACTGATGTCTTCAGCTGTTGTGATCTTCTTTAGCGGTTGTAATGTCTGTGGGACTTAGAGGTTTTTCTGTTCAGGCTCATTGGTTCTTTTGGTCCAACATGTTCTTAGCAACTCTCCTTATTGTGTTGTTGTGTTTTAAGTGCATACCCTTCATCGGTCCTGCAATTGGTATCAGAGCATTCCAGGCTCATGATATAAGATCTCACCATATTAAGATCCCTCACACATAGAAAATACTTAACATCTCAAATGGTAGTTATTTCTAAATCTGATATGGAAACTGGAACCATGACAAAGTCCCTACTAAACACTATTGATGACTTTGACACTTGGTGCCAAAGAATGGAAGGCTTTATCAAGTCTCTAGACTCAAGAACGTGGGATTCTGTTGTCAATGGACCTTAGGTACCAAGCACCTCTTCTGCTGCCAGAGGTGGTATGATCCCCAAGCCTATGGCTGACTACTCAAATGAAGATAGAAAGAGAGTAGAGATTGATCAAAATGCCATGATAGCCCTTTTGACTGTGCTTCCAAACTCTATACATAGAGGTTTCAAGAAACACAAAACAGCTAAGCAGCTGTGGAATGCATTGAAACTAATATATGAGGGTTCCTCTGAAGCTTAAGAGAACAAGAAGGGTCTCCTAAGTAGCAGTTTGAAAATTTCACCTTTAAAACAAGTGAGACCATGACTCAACAGTACTTTATGTATGTTAAGATTGTGGATACCCTAGTGGATGGTGGAGTAGCTCTTGAGTACAAAGATATTGTACGGAAGTTCATGTCCACTCTTCCTATGCAATGGACACACTACTATGTTATTATCAAGAGAATTGAGAACCTGAAGACCCTCACGTTGATGGAGTTGTATGGGATTCTCAGTGGTTACCAGATGGAGATTAACATGCAAGGTTCATTTGGCAACTTCAGCAATAAAATGGGTTCAGCCCTTTATGTGATTGAAAGGGATAACATAGAACCCCAACATAATCTCATATGCTACCCTAACAACTCACAAAAGGGTCCTTTCATCACCTTCCCTCAGATGCAAGGGAGAACTATACTCAAGGAAGCCTATTCTAAGAGACAAGTTCTTCTTAAGCCTTTGTGTCTTCTGATGAGAGTTATGGCAGCTTTCTCTTCACCCTTGAAGACCTGGACTGTATCTATCTAGATAATCTGGAGTATATGAAGCTAGTCCAGCAAATGGCTCTTCTGACTCATAAAGCCAAGAAGTTCTACAAGCGGACAGGAAGGAAGTTTCCCAGCAATATAACCAGTGGAAAGTTTGGACTGGATAAGAGCAAAGTAAAATTTTACAACTATAACCTCATGGGCCACTTTTCCAGGAAATGCAAGGCACCAAGAACAAATAGTGGCCAAGCACGATCCAAACCAAACTACACTAATAAAGCCACCAAGAATGAGAAGCAAAAGCAACAAGCTATAGTTGCTGCTGAAGAATGAGGCTTTGATTTTAGCTTTCAGCTGGAAGATGCATCTCCAAACCAAGCACTGATGGATGACCATGATGAAGCCAAGGTATTGGAACATCTCTGTACTCCTAAATGGATTGCTAAAGTCAACAGATACAGGTCCTACAACATAGAAATAAGATCTCATCTTGAGTCCTTAAACATCCTAAAAGTTGAATTTAGAAAGGTTGAAAATGACTATAAGTTAAATATAGAGGACTTAGAGAAAACCATTTCAGTTCTAAAACATGAGCACACCAATTATAGGAATTAGATCAAGGATCTCATAACTAAGTTGACCGAATGCCATGCTGAGCTTGTGATTAGCAAAGCTAGTGCCGAAAAATGTGTTCTTGAAGAAGAGATCTTCAAGAACATGATATCCTTGTCCCTGCATGCCAAGGTATGTTTTCAAAATAAGTAGGGACTCGGATCTAGTGAGATAGCTCCTCCACACACAATCTTGTCTGTAAGATCACCTAGGTGTGGAACTTGTGAAGATGGGCGTCCTCTCATAGACCCCTTGAGTGAAGAGGATGAAGAAGTGATAGTGAAGAATTCCACTAAGAAGAGTGAAGAGGAGAATTCTAAGAAGGGTCACTATCCTTCTAAGGAGAGCATGAAGACTATGATGACCAAGTCTACGAGGAAGAACTTGATGAGAAAAAGCAAGAGAAAAGCTAGGAAGGCTCAAGAGATCAAGGCCACTATTCACTCTAAGCAGAAACAAGTTTTTATCTCTATAGGGTTTGAAGGGTTAAGACTGAAGACATCAACCTGAACTCCTATACCAAGAGTATTGGTTCATGTTCAAATCATCTCAGCACCGAGAAGAAGGCTTATCTATTATGTACCACTGTTACACAGCTTGGACCATCCAACTTCAAGAATAGTTCTCAGTCCAAAAAGACTATCCTAACATCTTCAAAGGTGAAGGTGGAGAAAGGTTGTGATGAAAGTCAGCCTTGTTCTCAGAAGAAGGCTCTTTGGAAGAAAAAAATGGAATGTCCTATGTGTGAAAGTACTTCTCATCTTGCTAAGGATTGTCCATACAATCCAAGAGGTACTCTTCATATGACCGAGAAAGAGACTTCCAAGAGCTCCAAGACGATTTCATCTTGGGACGGAAAATTGTTTTCTTTCGGAAGCTCCAAAATGAAGAAGATGGCAATTGGAAAATTGCCTTTGGAAGAAAATTTGGTTTGGGAAGAAAGGATACTTTTGAAGCACTGAAGACTGCTGTAGTGTTTGCCAGATCTTCTCAAGCACCAGTCATCAAAACTTCCAAACTGTGAAAACCTTCTGAAGTGTTAAAGGTCAAGTCCAAACTTCCAAAGGTGGTGTGGAAGTCATACAAAGACCAAGTCAATGATTGTCCTCCATCAACAACAACACAAGATCCTCAAAGCACAACTATATGATCTATTACTGTTATATTACCTTTTACTTCTTATAATGAGCCCAAGACCAATAAGGCTTAAGTTTTCAAATGTAACTAATCATTTTCTTTATGCAAGAAAAGCTCAAGACAAACAAGATTGTTTGGATCATTGATAGTGGTTGTTCTAGGCACGTGACAGGCAATAGCTCGCTACTCGAGAACTTTGAGAGAATTGATGGAGGGCCAGTTGCTTTTGGAGGAGATGAAGGTGGTTACATTTTGGGAAGGGTAAGGTCAATGATGGTAAGCTCAACATTGAGAAGGTAAATTTTGTCAAGGAGCTTGGGCACAATCTTCTGAGTGTATCCTAATTCCGTGATCAAAGTCATAACCTACTCTTTACTAAGCATGAGTGCATTGTTCTCAAGCTCGAGGTGGTCATTCCTTATGAGAATATCTTGGTCATAGCCCCTAGGAAAGGGAACATGTACAAGATGGATTTGCAAGAGACATCTCCCTCTAGAGAAGTTTCATGCTTTCTATCTAAAGCTAATAGTGATAAGTCTTTCCTATGGCATAAAAGAATGTGCCATGTAAACTTTAAGAACATGAATAAACTTATTAAGAATGATTTGGTAACTAGAATGCCAAAGAAAGAGTTTACAAGTGATGATCATTGTGTTGCATGCCTCAAAGGGAAGCAACATATGGTATCTCATAAGCCTAATGAAAGAAACTCCATCACTACACCCCTACACTTGTTACATATTGATCTCTTTAGCCCCACCAGTGTAGTGAGTCTAGGAAGGACCTCTTATTGTTTAGTGATCACAGATGACTTTACAAGATTCACTTGGGTCTTTTTCGTTAAGACTAAGGATGAGACCCCAGAGATTCTGATGAATTTCATCTTAAAGATGAGAATCAATGTGATCACAAGGTCAAAACTATAAGTTGTGATTAGGGAATTGAATTCAAGAAAAAATCCTTCATACATTTTATGATGAAAAGGGTATTACAATACAATACAGTGGTCCCAGGACTCCTCAGCAAAATGGTGTTGCTAAGAGGAGAAACAGGACACTGATGGAAGCTGCAAGAACCATGGTGTCTGACTCTAATCTGCCCATCACCTTCTGGGCAGAGGCAGTCAATACTGCCTGCAATGTGCAAAACAAAGTTTTAGTGGTTAAGACTCATGGCAAGACTCCTTATGAACTTTAGCATAAGAGGAAACCTTTCATTGGGTATCTCAGGTCATTTGGATGTCCTTGCACCATCTTGAATACCAAAGTTCAAATTGCCAAATTTGTTGAGAAATTAGATGATGGACATTTTATTGGATACTCTTCTCAAGCTAAGCCTTATAAACTATACAATCTCAGAACTAGAATTGTTAAGGAGTCAGTCGATGTGACTTTTAATGAACACACACCCTATGTGGTTGGTTCTGGTCCTGATTGGCTATTTGATCTTGATTTAGTTACCAACTATTTTAACATATCTTGTGAGAATGTTTGAGCATCTACAGATATCTTACCTACATGTGATCCTGATCCAAGATTTGAGCTAAGAAGACCTTCAAAGTTACACATCCTCAGCTCCAGTTGTAACTACTTTTGCAAATGAGGTTTCTATTACCTCAACAATGATAAATTTAGCTGATACATCTTAGATGCCTTCAAATTCCAATTCAGAGGCTCTACAATCAGATAAAGAAACTTCAAATGTAGAAGACAATGGTGGTGGTGATAGTGATCAAGAATTTCATCATGCTGATAACCACTCCGTACATGAAAACATCAATGATGTCACACACTCATTGGATCAAGATTCTCTTGATAAGTGTGCTGATGTTGTGGGAGAAGCATTAATGCCAGATCTAATTTTTCTACTTTAGATCTCTCTCAACAACTTGCTGTCATCCCTCAGCTAAGGATCCACAAGTCTTACCCCACCACAAACATCATTAGAGATGTTGACACAGGGTAGGAATATGAGGACAAACCCATGAAACCATTGTTTGTCTTCACTCTTGTTTTTTGTCCCAGATAGAGCCAAAGAAAATTGATGAGGCTCTGAAGGATGGAAGTTGGGTTGAAGCCATGCAAGAGAAGCTGCTTCAATTCAAAAGGTAGATAGTTTGGAACCTTTGTCTTCTTCCTCATGGGAAGACTACTATAGGAACCAAATGGGTGTTTAGGAATAAGAAAGATGATAGAGGCATTGTCATCAAGAACAAGGCTAGACTAGTTGTTCATGGTACACCCAAGAAGAAGGAATTGACTACACTGATGTCTTTTCTCTATAGCAAGACTAGAAACTGTTAGGATATTCTTGGCATTTGCTGGATCCAAGAATGTCAAGGTCTATCAACTTGATATAAGGTGTGCTTTTCAATATGGGGTAATTGATGAAGAGTTGTATGTCAAACAAACACCTTGTTTTGTAGATCCTCATCATCCTAATTATGTCTGAAAGTTTGACAAATCTCTTTATGGGCTGCATCAAGCACCAAGGAAATAGTATGAGACTCTATCTCAGTATCTCTACAAGCATGGATACAGAGGGGGTACAATAGATGGAACTTTCTTCATCAAAGGACAAGGAAATGACAATACTAGTTCAAGTGTATGTAGATGACATCATCTTTGCCTCAACAAATCCAAAGCTCTGCGAAGAGTTTGAGAAGCTGATGAAGGACAGATTTGAAATGAGTGCCATAGGGGAATTTAATTTCTTTCTGGCAATTCAAGTGAAGCAAGTTGAAGATGACATCTTCACTAGTCAGTCAAAGTATGTTCAAGACATACTCAAAAGATTCAACATGACTTATTGTAAGATTGCTAAGACACGCATAGCAAGAAACCACTCCCTTGGGCCTGATCTTGAGGAGGAGTTTGTGGATGAACACCGTTACAAGACTATGATTGGGTCTCTTATGTATCTCACAGCTAGCAGGCCTGATATCATGTTTGCCATATGTATTTGTGCAAGATATCAAGCCAACCCCAAGATGTCTCACTTCATCATTGTCAGGGGGATTCTAAGATACCTCAAAGGTGCCTCAACAATTGGTCTTTGGTATCGTAAGAATTCTTACGTAAATTTGTATATTTATACAGATAGTGATTATAGTGGTTGTGACATGACTGTAAAGACCAAATCTGGGGGATGTTAGTTTCTTGGTGGAAGGTTTGTCTCATGGCAATGCAATAAACAATCATGTGTCTTTGCATCAACTCCTTAAGTTGAATACATTGCTGCCGCAAGCTGCTGTGCTTTAGTGCTTTGGATTCAGAATCAGATGCTTGACAATGGATTAATTTTCAAGGAGACTCCCATTCACGTAGACAACAATAGTGCTATCTCTATCATAGAAAATCTTGTGTAGCACTCAAGGACAAAACACATCAATATCATGTATCATTTAATTAAAGATAACACTAAAAAGGGCTTAATTAAACTGGTCAAAGTTAACACAAATAAACAATATGCTTATTTGTTTATAAAAGCTTTTGATGAACCGAGATTTAAGTATCTTATATAAGGTAATGGGATGATTAACTTTGAGTAGGTTTTTCTTAAACCTAATACATATTATTTCTTAAAATATGTGTGTCCTAAGTTGTCTAGTTTATCACCTTCATAAGCTCTTGTTTTCTCTAGATGAAAACCTTTTGAAGACTTTCCTCGGAATTCTGTAAAATTTTGATTCTTCAGAAGATATGCTTTTACCTTCGAAAGAAACTTATGCCTTCAAAACAACTAACTGCCTAAGTAATTTTCCTTCGAAAGAAAATTTTGAAATATCTTCCGAAGCTTAAAACCTTTCTTAGGCACTTATATGTTTTCAAGGACAATTTCCTTCCGAAAAAAATTAACTCTCAGAAGCTTTGTTCTTTTGAACAAAATATCCACGTCCTAATTCTCTTTCGAAGCAAAACTTTTCAAAACTCTTAGGAAATTCTTCGAATTCATTTTGGCTTCGAAAGATTTTTCATAACACTTCCTAAGACAATTTACCTTCGAAGCTTTTTTACTCCAAAGAAAACTACTTTTTGAGCAAAAAGTAAACCACTTTTTCAGAGGTGGGACCGACATCCGAATTTCAAGGTTTATCCTCTTTCATTATCTTTGTCTTAAATCCTTTTCGCATTTAAACCCAACGGTTCCCACTCTTTCTATCATCTTCATCTTTCCTCCAAACCTAAATTCCCAAATTTTTCTCTGAAACTGTCTTCGTTCTTCTTTCCTTCACCTTAAGCTTTCTCACAATAGCCAAACTTAACCAAAGAAATGACCCAGATTTCTCCATGCACTTACACAACCAACACAAGTAAGTTGCTATGTTGAACTCTAAGAAAGATCCACATTTCTCAGAGGTTTGCAGTTTCTTGGCTTTATCTAACTACTTCACCTCCCTTACCATTGATCCTACTCTGTACGAGGATCATCTACTTGAATTTTAGAAGACCTGCCAAGAGGTCGTTATGGATGGGGAGAAGGCACTGTCTGCCATAGTGCAGGGGAGAACAATCCTTATCACTCTGGCCATCATCAACAATCATCTTCAGCTGGATGATGAAGAAGGTGAGGTGTTTTCCCAAAACAAGCTATTAATGATTCCTTTGAATAGATAGGCTATGAGGGAGATTTCTCTATAAAGACCTTCAAGAAAGGGAAGGTCTCATCCTAGTGGAAATACCTGCTTCATGTGGTTATCCACAGCTTGTCCAACAAGCATGGAGGGTGGGACCATATTCCTAAAGCTATCTCCTTTATAGTGCATGGGATAGTTTAGGGAGTCAAGTTCAGGTACTCTCAATTTGTTTATATAAAGTTGCTTGCTAACTTGGACTTCTTAGAGTACTCCATGTTTCCTAGATAAGTTCAATACATTCTTAATTGTAAACTGGGCTCACAGTTAAGGGACACAGGTAATATTCTTAAATTGGGACAGATGAAGCCCAACATCTTTAAAATCTTGAGGAAGCCAACTGTTGGCTTCTCAAGGGTAGAAACAGCCCTTGTCCAAAAATATTAGAGCTCATTGCTCAAGGTGACAACCTAGTAGCATAAGCTACTGTTTAACTCACACCTTCTACATCCCAATCACCACACCAGCCCTAAATCACCCTCACCAACAAAAGAAAATTCAAACAAACCCCTGCTCAAAGTATTGATTCTGTGATGGCCCCTATATACTCACCCATACAGGAGGACGTGGATACTTGAGCTCCCACTTCTCTTGAGGAGAAAACCACTCCCATTACTTCAAAGATTAGTGGTGAGGTTCCTCATGCTCAGCCTGATGATCTCACAAGCCCAACTACTTTAAGCTTTCACTATGTGTCTCAACACTCAAGTGAACAACCTTCAGGGGATAGTTACCATCCATTGCTTTTAGACTTAAACCAACCCATTCCTAACCTTGACTTCTATATTAATAAAGACTTAGGCTTCAGCAAGTACCATGACTCTCTCTTCTTTTCCACTTCTCAAAGAGAGATGAGTGATCCTGAGTCTCCAATGTCTTGCACACATCAGTCACCCATCACTGAGGTGGATACTTCTGAACTAGTTCAGGATATCCATATGGAAGAGGATGTCATTTTTGCAAGTGATTACATCATTCAGACCTCAACCATGACAACTCAGCCCATTGACATCTCAACTGAGACTGTCAGTGTGCATAGGAAATCCAGCAGCCAAGAACATGAAGTTAGTGGTGAGAGAGAGGACTTTCGTCCAATCATCTCATCCCCCAATGATTCTTCTAATGAAGATAAGGGGAATTTGAGGCTAAAGGTGCAACAACTATCACAAACATGCACCTATTTAGTGTCCACGGTCTGTGATCTTGAATCTCAGGTGACTACCTTGCAGAATAGGGTCAATGATCAGCAACTTGAGATCTCTTATCTCATGGAAAAACTAGTTGGGAGACCCTTAAGAAGAGCTCAACCAGGAACACAAGAACCTGTGAGTGTGATTGACCTAACTTCTAGCTCACCTATGCAAGAGGGTGATGCTACCAAAAAAGGGGGAGAAAGTCATTACAGTTATAGAACCTGGGAGTTCATCAAAGAGTATGGGCATTGGGGACTCACCATCCTTTCTTGCACTTATGCATAATCAGTAACTTCCTCAAGTTCACATTGATATAGACTCCATAGACTCCTACATTCAGAGTCTTTTTAGGAAGGTATACCAAGGGGAATGTCATCCCCACCAACTTCAAATCACATTATTGGGTAGATGTATGATGAAAATAGAAGAGCCCTTATTATTCAAAGAGTTCAAGGGCAACAATAAGTCTTCAATTTTTAGACTTTGAACTTCTATGAAAGTCTTGATCTTGTCAGCATGTCACTTGTTAACCAAAGCCAATCCAGACAAGCTGATAAGCTGGATCAAAGAATTCAAGACGGAATCAGTGTAGAGTTTAGCTTCAGAAGGAGACTAAGGCAATCAGGCAATATCGTTGGTCAACTGGATGTTGAGGCAGACCCTAAGATTAGCTTCATGGGGAAACCTTGACTGAATGCCTAGTGGTAGAACCTGAGAGCTCTGTCTCACCATCAACTACTATAGTGGTTCATTCCCTTTATTAGACACCTACTAGTGAAGGTGCATATCAACCTCTCTCTGGTCAGAGCTTAGAAGTTACACCAAGCAATGAAGGCCAAAGCTCTCTCCACCCTGAGTCATACTAGTCTATGAGTGACACAGGGAAATGAAAAATGACTTCTAAGGAGATTAAGGAGGAGGAGAGAGAGAGGAAAAGGAAGTTGAGGAGTGAAAGTTCCTCTACTAGGTCTTCAAGACTCATGGAAGCTGCTATCAGGGTTGCCCCAGACCAAACACTCAGGATGATGAATTGAGGGCAGTCAGGATCAACTACTTGCATACTAGGAACTATGACATTGATAATATCATCTCCCTCCCCTTAGATAAATTAAATGAACCGGCTGACATGGAATTGTCAAATGAAAGAAAGGAGGCAGAGGATGCTAAGCTACTTCTTCAAATCAAAGAAGAAAGAAGAAAGAAAAGATTGTACAAGCCTGTGCCTACTATCTCTCCAGTTCAAGAAGTCATGTACAAGAGGATGTGGTTCCACAAGAACCTCCGGTAGGCAAAGAAAAGGATAGGATCAATATGATCAACTACGTGAGTGCCACATGCCTCTATCAGGCTGATGCACTTCTTCCTTTACCCTTTGATTACATTGACTTAGAGTACCTCAAACAACGTGAACTTGAGATAGTCAAAGAAAGAAAGATCACTAAGAGGAAGTTAAGGGAAGAGGATGCAAAGTCAAGAGCCATCATCCAGAAAAGTATAAAGAAGTCTGTTGATAGGCAAAGGATGATGAGCTTCTTGAAGCTGTATGGATTCTCTGGAAGGAGAATTGGCCATATGTCTCTCTCCACTTTGGATGAGCAAATCAGGGTAATGAAGTAGAAGATCAAGAGTGGAGAGTTAATGGACATAAACTCCCCTCCAAGTCAAGCTCAACCTCAAGTAGAAGTTAAGGTTGAACAACCTGAGACAACATAACCTGGACCTCTTGCTGAGCCTTAGCAAGATTCATCTTCTGATCCATAATAGGGTCAAACTACCTCTCCTTCTGAACCTGTGAGGGAGGAAGACCCAAATGAGAAAGACAAAGAAGATCAATCAGGTGCTACAGGCCAGTCTTCTCATTTAAAAGGTTCAAAGAGGAGAAAATGATAGCTTCCAAACTAAAGCGAAAGAAGAAGAAGAAAGAAGCATCCATCTCCAAACCTCAGGATGAGTCAGAACATCTTAAAGATATGGAAAAAGAGGATACTCCACCAACTCCAATTCAAGTATCTCCTCCAGCATTAGGAAGACCCATCTTGTCCTAGGCATACACTACAAATCCACAAAGATGGCGTGTCATCAGAGATCATGGTGTTGATAATGCCTACACATGGCAGGATATGTTCAATCTGCCTCTTCATGATCTCTTTGACATGAGATGACACTTTAAGAGTCTGAGTGATCTAGATCATCTTAAGAAGAATGTGATAGTCATTATCCTAATGAGGACTATTGATATCTAAAGTCTTCAAGTGTTTTGGTAGCATCAGCCTAGGGGGAGTTTGTAAGGTTTAATATAAGGCTGAGGCACACGTGTTAAATCTTTCGAAGCGATGACCAATATCTTCCGAAGCCAAAGATGAAGTCTTCTGAAGCTTCAAAGACAAAGTCTTCCGAAGCCAATACTTAAAGTCACATTTCTTCCGAAGACTTTTTGAATACATGCTTATCTGATGTGCCTTTTACAAAAAGTTGGACCCCTTTCCACTCCAACTCTTATCAGACACCAATTTTACATAAGTTGGTGAAAGATCATGCTTTTGGTAACTGTACATTGAGGTCTTGAGTCTGTAACTTTCTACTTTATGTACTTTATCCTTTTTGTAATATATTAAGATATGAGCTATGGTATGTCATAGCCACTAGTCAAAAGGCAATATGCCGTTTGACTCTACATTAGATTTTGTTCGTTGTCTAGTCAATTGTATCGGGCTGGCCTTCAAAGTATGGCAGACTGTAGGATGTAGTATATGTATCTCAAGTACTTATAACTTTCTGATATGCTTTTGTAACATTTGTAATAGAACTTGAGAGGCAATATACAACATTCTTGAAAACCAATTACTTGTGTGTTTTCCCATCTTGTTCTGTCTCTTATTTACTTTTGTTCTTAGCATCTTTACCAAAAGGTTAACTATTTCCCTATTTGATCGGTTAAGTGTTCTTAGCAACTCTCCTCATTGTGTTGTTGTGTTATAAGTACATTCCCTTCACCGGTCCTGCAAATCTTCCGAAGGATAAAAATTTTACAAGGACAGACATGCTTTTCTATTTTATAATAATTAATCTAAGTTAATCATACCTAGAGACTCAATTAGAAAATTAAATCTAACTAAATCAAAGGCTTTAGTGAATAAATCAACCAGCTGATTTGTTGTATCCACTTTGACTAACTTGATCAAACCTTTTTCTGAACAATCTCTCAAAAATGGTATCTTATTTCAATGTGTTTTGTTTTACTATGTTGCACTGGATTAGTAGTTATAAACATAGAAACTGAATTGTCAATGTAAATTGGTGCATGAAGCAAATTGTAACCATAATCAAGTAATTGGTTATGCAACCAAAGCATTTGAGAGCAACACTAAAGCAGCTATGTATTCAGCCTCATCTGTGGATACAGACACATTTGTTTGCTTCTTGCACTGCCATGAAACAAGTCTTATCCTAAAAATTGTCATCCACCAGTTGTGGATTTTTTATTGTTATTGCATCGTGCAAAGTCACTATCTGAATTTGAGTAGAGGGTAAAATCACCATACTTTGGATACCAAAGTCCAAGAGCAGGCTTTCCTTTCAAATATCTAAAAATCCTCTTCACAGCATTCAAATGATACTCTTTTGGATCAGATTGGTACCTAGCATAAACACACAACAAACATTATACCAGGTCTACTAGTAGTTAAATACATAAGATATCCTATCATTGATATATACAATCTTTGATCAATAGATTTTCCTATATGATGACCTACAATCTTGTCAATTTTGATGTAGGGGTTTTGCGTGAGGATGCATGACTAAGATTATATTCCTTCAATATTTGAAGGTTATATTTCTCTTGATTGATGAAGATGACATGTGTTTTCTAATGAACTTGTAGACCCAAGAAAATGTTTATTTATCCCATTGAAATCATCTGAAATTCAAATTTCATCAGGTCTTCAAAGTTCACACACAATCTCTTGGTTGTTGATCCAAATATAATGTTATCTACAAATATTTATTCAACTAAGGGATCTTGATGTTGTTGCTTGAGAAAAAGAGTTTGATCAATAGTTCCTCTTTTGTAGTCATGTGTGAGCAGGAAATATAATAAAGTTTCATACCACTTTCTTCGTGCTTGATGTAGACCATACAAAGCTTTGTCAAGCTTGTACACCCTATGAGGGTAATTAGGATCTTCAAAATCTAGCGGCTGAGCTACATAGATTTCTTCATCAATTTTTGCATATAAGAATGCACATTTTACATCCATTTGATAGACAAGTAAACTTCTTATATGATGCATAGGCTAGGAAGACTCTTATGGCTTCAATTCTTGCAACTAGTGCAAAAACTTTATGATAATCTATTCCTTCTTCTTAAGTGTAGCTTTGTGCAATTAGTCTTGCTTTGTTTCTCACAATCATACCCCTGCCATCCAGCTTATTTTTGAAGAGCCACCTTGTTCCAATTGGCTGATGGCCATCAAGTAAATCAACTAGATATTGATGCTCTTCTTGCATAGCTTCTATCTAGCTATCATTTTTTAGTGCAGCTGTGAGGTTTGGAGGAACCACTTATGAAAGAAATAAGTGAAAAGACATATATTGGCAGCTCCCCCTTGACTTCTTATGGTTCTATGATGAACGTCACCAATTATGTTGTTTGATGGATGAGTTTTTTGAATTCTTGTTATTGGAATTGATTCAACTGGAATAGATGATTCAAAGTTAGTCATTTCCATTGATGTAGAAGGATCAATCCAGTTGATGAATTCAGGAAGTAATCAAACTGTTCCTCATGTTCATCATTGGGTATGGATGGATCTTTTTGAGTTTGAACATCAGCTGCATTTTCAATATCTTTCACAGGAATTTCTTTGGATGTAGGTTGTGCATGTGTAGGAGTTACAACAACATCTAAGGATGTTATCCGAGGGTTTGCTACATTATCTCCAATGGTGGTTGTATCTACTTGACAGGAAGGAGCATCAGCTGGAGCATTCTTCATATCCCTTGATGCTGAATGCACATTTACGGATGGAGTGTCAGCACCTACTCATGAAATGTTTCCATCTGCAGATATGGATCTATTTTGTTGCACTTGTGCAACATTATTGTTATTAGCTATTGTTCATTGTTCCATGTGAGTTGATGTGTTTAACCTTGGGGGATCAACATACAATGATACTTCATTCGTATTTGGAGGAATAAAGGGATAACATGTGTCATTAGATCCTGCATTGTTCAAATAAGCAGAGGTAAATTAGTCTGTTAAAGCATCTATATCAAACAACCAAGATGATCCTTTTACACATTTAGTAAACAAGGATTAATAAAGTGACACATTAGGAGATTCTTCCATAGCGTTATGTTGTGGAATGTAGATTCGGTAAGATTTAGATGTTGAAGAATATCCAACAAAGAAACCATCATAGGCCTTTTCTGAAAATTTTCCTAATTGCTTTGTTGTGTTTAAATCAGATACATGACACTCGAAAGCTCTAAGATATCCTATGTAAGGTTTTCTTTTGAATAACAACTCATAAGGTGTTTTATTATGTTCTTTGACAATCAATGTCCTGTATAGCAATTTGAATGGTATAGTGTTTTTGTTGATGATTTTGGATTTATGTGACACTCTATGTTGTTTTCCTTTATGAAGTGAGGAACAATGAGTTGAACAATAAAACTCCTTCTTTGGTAGTCCAATGAATAAGTCATTTTTTACCAATTTGTTCATGTTCTTCAAGTTGGAATGAACAAGCCTTCTATGCCACAACTGCGATTCATCTTCTCATGACTTAGATAGTAGGCATGTTTCAAGTCTTATGAGCGTAGTGTTGTTCATATCCAAAACATATGTGTTTCCTTTTCTTGACGCTTTAAGAAGGAAAATCCTAGTTTAAGAATGTAACAATTAGTGTTATCAAACAATGTGGTATAACTTCAATCACAAATTTGAGAGACACTCACTTCTTATACCATTAGTTACTTTCAAAAATTTGAATACACCATTAGTTACCATTCCTTCACCAATTATTTTACATCCCTTCTTATACCATCAAATGCCACATATAAGGCATTCTTATGTTTGAAGTCATGGAGAAGAGAACAGTTTACTGTCATATGCCTGGAACAACCACTTGTTGTCTGCTCTCCAAGAATGTTCCTACAAATAGAAAGAAATCAATTAGAGTGAGAACCCAAGCCTTAATGATCTTGGGTTTGCGATCAGTGTCTAAAATTGTTACTCCTTCATGAATAAGTCTTGAAGTTTTAGTATTAATTTTGGTTATAATTGATTCATTCTGAATTGTTTCAGGTGTGGATGATTATGTTGAATATGAAGTTTTTGAACTTGCTCCTAGTTTCTCATTCTCTTCTTCAATCACCTTTGTTTTACTATTTTGCTATTTTAATTTTGATGATGAGCCTTGATTGTGAAAAGTTTCTTCATCTTTTGATTTTGACTGGGATACATGAGTTCCCATTTTAAAATTATCAAAGAAAGCATCATCAGCTTTTGTTTCTTTTTTAGTCAAATCCACCTTTTTGTGAGGTGTCTTTGATTGTTGTGATTTTGTTCTTTTCTTCAAAGGTTCACCATGAGTGAATGTTTTCTCCTTTGGTTTTGGATTTTGTTTTTGTTGCTTCTTCTTAAACAACTACTCAAGTAACAATCTTCTCTATTGTGATTTTTCATATCACACCATTTGCAATACATATCCTCTGATTCTTCATTAGAGTTGCCTGCTTTATTCTTCTTTGTCAACTTTTGAGGCCTTGATTTGTTTGCTGCTGATTTTGTCTTCCGCATATTATCTACTGATTTAGTAGATTTGGTTTTCTGCAGATCTACTGCTGAAGATGGTTTCTTCTTCTATAGAAGATCAGCTCATTGCTTTTTCTTTCCATTTCCTATGGAAGATCTGTGTACTATCTCAATAACAACACACTTTTCAGTTTCTTACCTTGAAGATTTTTCCTGCTAATGTAGTTCTTGATGACTTTCATTTAGTTGAGCTATTCTCTTGCAAATAGTCTACAACATGTTTCTTTGTTTTGGTGGATATATAAACTTTATTCTTCAAGAACATTTGGAAAAATTGTTTCAAAAGAACATTCTTACCAATGTTCAATAGATTATCATCATGGTGATCAAAATCATCCAAGTCATCACACCCATTAAAGTTAAATTCTGAGTCATTTTGTTAAATTTTTTCTGATTCAGAAGACTCAGTTTCATTCACCTCAGTTTTATTGTGATTAATTAGTTTAGAATTTGTTTCAAACTTGGTGCTAGGCATAAAATGATTTGACAGGTTATTTGTCATTGATTCAGGTAAAGGTGAATAATTATCATTTATAGGAGGTGCAACAACATTATATCCCAACCTATACATGTTCTTTGATTCAATATGAGAATTTAATAATTCTCATATTGCTGGGATGAAAGTTGAAACTTTTGAAGTTTCACTTCAGTTGATGCATGATCAGCCATAGGTTTTGTTAAGGAAGTGGTCAGATGCTCAACTTGGTCTTTTAGACTGTAATTTTCTTAAACAAGTTTATCTAAATCCTTTTGTAAAGAGTTAATTTTGTTTTGATATAATTTATGTTCTCTTACGTGGGATTCATTCAAAGTCATTGTTTCTTTAACTTTATTAGTGAGTTGTTGAGAATGGACTCTCTATCCTTCAACTTCCTCAACATATATGATAAACATAATCTATCTCTTACCTCTCTAGACATGCGTGGAACTTTTTTTCCCATGTGACCACTAAAGCTTGATTTCTTCCAAGACTTCCTTCTCGTACATACTCCATCACATGTTCCATCTTGAAGTATGATTAGTCTAGTTTTTTTAGAGTTACTTGTTCCTACTGATGTATTTGTGGCTGGTGGGGATGAGTTGGCCGGTTGTGGTTGTCTTAAAAATCTTTGAGATGATAATGGTTGGTGAGGCTGATGTTGCTATTGTTGTGGCAAGTCAGGATTTCATTGTTGATTGCATTCTCTAGAGAAATGTCTTTAGAGATTGCACTTGAAACATCGTACCTTTGACTTGTCCACACCAATCTTTGATGATTTGCTTGTAGCAACCAAGTTTTTATTTCTCCTAAGATATTGTTTGGCTCTATAAGCAATCATTGCTATTTGCCATTGGAGATCCATCACTTCTACTACATCTGGAGTATTTCTTCTAAGTCTTGCTAACAAATGTTGGTAGATGTTAAAGAGCTTCCCAGATAAGCTTGAAAACTTGAACTGAAAGCTACAAAGGCTGTTTTTTGTTCTTCAGAGTCCAGAATAACAGTAATAGGCTTTGTTTGATTGTTAATTGATGAAGACTTTGCTCATGATGTAGATGTATCTCTTCTATAACCAATTCTTCCCTTTTCTTTTCATGACTTACTTTGAGAAGATTCTTTGTAGGTTTTGATGCATAGAATCTTACTTCCTCTTCATCTTCACTCAAAGTACAGGAGTTGTCACTATCATTGTTGGAAATAAAAGCACTTCCAGCACTTTTTGTTACTATAAAATGATAGGGTGACACATGTGTTCTCACACTATTGTTTCTTGATTTTTCATCCATTTGAAGAGCCTCAACTTTAGCTACTAATGTATCTAAATTAGTTGCTTTGAGGTCAATGGACACTATTTGCTTCTAACTTTCTGGCAAAGTATGGAGCATCTTTTTGTTTAACTCCTCATTTGTATATTTCAACTCCAAGATTTTTATCTCTGTTACAAGTTGCATGAACCTATGGAGTTGTTGAGAAATTGATTCACCCTCACTATGATGAAAGGTTTCATATTGTGAACAGAGGTTGTCTATCCTTATGCTTCTAATCTCATCACTTCCTTCACAAAGTGTATGAAGAATCTTCCATAAGGAATTTGCTGTTTTATGGTTCTCACATCTGATTAATATTTCTTCAAGTAAACCCATACTAAACAAGCTATATGCTTTAATATCAACTTTAACCTTCTTAATATCATCAGATGACAAATCCTTGGTACTAATGGGTTGATTATTGTCATTATAATTCGGCCCAAGAGTGGGTGGAATATAAGGACCTTCAGTGATATAAACCCATAAGTCTGAGTCTGTATATTTAACATGATTCCTGAAGTTGATTTTTCCAGGACTTAAAATCTGCTTTTGTTTCCAACTTTGGAGGTTGGTATGATGATCCACCAGAGTTACTCATGATTATTAAGATCTAAGACTTTAACTATTTTAGACTTTTTGTAAAGTAATGTACTAATTAGTGACTAAAACTTAATCAATGAAAATTAAGCAATTGAGGTCATGAATCAGTCAATCCTTTTAATGATAATTAAGTTATCAAATCAAGGATTTTGTTATTATATTTTTCAAATAATCTTGAACAGATGATGAATGTCAATCAATAACACAGATCTACTATCCAGTTAATTTGAATATTGATCTAAGTTAATTAAGCAATGGAATAGTACTTGCTGAATGACAATTTACCATTTCTAATGTTCACACAAAGACGATTTGCTTTAAAACCAGGCAAACAGTTAAACACTATTAAGACTCATCAA